>WEIU01013415.1:311045-414491 GCA_013389925.1 Aegithalos caudatus
CCAGTTTCCTTATTTAATGCAAGGGTAAGTGAGACTGAAGCAATCCTCACTCTCTGATACTCTTCACAGTGCTTTAAATGTTCAATTGCAATTATGTTTCTTTCACAGTCTGGAAAATTATTTGGGTAGTTCACATTGAAGCATAAGTCACATTAGAAAAGTTTTCACAAGAAAATTAGGGTTTTTGGCCAGGAGTCAAAGAGGAAGTGCTCTTGGTGCTCCCTTCAGGCTGTTTTTTGTACTTTTCTTTATGCTTTCTGCCCTCAATTTTTTTGGACAAGTGCTACTTTAATATTGTCTAGTGGATTTAGTTAGTAATGTAACTGATGGAATTATTACTTCTGGTTGTCTTTTCTGTTCTTTATTTTAACAATCAACACTAATTTCTTAGCAGAATATGATGGTTTCTAGTTTTTGACACATAAGAGATGTAATTCTTCATTTCTCTATATTGGGTTCTACTGTAGAATTGCTATGCAGGTGTTTTGAGTACAAGAAGTTCTTGTGTATCTACAACAGAATGTTTAAGGTTTTTCATAGATACCAATGAAAGGTAACCAGATCTAGATCAGGTCTGTTATTACATAACTATTAAAATTCTGTCCTTTTTTTTTGTGCTTAAAAAAGAAGCTTTAGGAATTTTAACCCGTGTGACCTTTGCAGCTGCTTAAACATGTTTTTGTTGGTGGTGGTAGTAGTAGTAGCTTCTTCCAAGGGGAAAACAGGAGAATGGTGAATTCTGAGATGATGGCTGTCATTTCCTCAGGGAGCACTTTCAAGTTTCCTTTCTGACAAGGTGTTCTCCCAGTACTGTATAGATTCTAGAAACCCACTTTGGAGAATGTTGAAACAAAAACCCCTAAAATAGGAATGTGCTAACAGTAACTTTGTTGCTGGAAGGAAAACAGCTGCCAAGAGCTGTTAAAAGTTTATTAAGTTTCAGATTAATTTACATACTCTCATTAGAGTTAACTTAGACTTTACTATTCTTGCTAGTTTTCATCTTGAATTTGTTATTTTTTTGTTGTTGTTGTTATCTGAAATATACTGTCTGCTGGGAAGAGATTGCCTTTGGGGTGGGTGGAGACTCATGTTGTTCTGACCAAATGCATCTTGACAGCAGTGGTCATACTTGCCTTTCTGATAAAGCTAGGTGACACCAGGTTGACTGTTAAGACTGCTGGTGATGTAATGTAAATTAATTCCAGAAGCAATTTATTATGTGTTGTGTAAATGACTAATCTGTAAGAAGTTTTAACATTTTTCTGATTAGCTTTCCACAGAGACATGTTCTGAGTGAGTTTTTGTCAAGTATGGTGAACTAAACAGGCTGAACAGAACCATTATTTAGTCTATGGGCTGAATTAGTTTGTGTCAGTTTGAGAGATACTGCTGTCTTGGAAAGAAAGAATTACTTGAATTAAAAATACTAAGTCCATTACTTGCTGTGTCTAGCATATAATGTGAATTGAGAGGAGTGGATTTGTAGACTGAAAAAATTGCTGACAACCTGACATCACTGTACACATTTCAGGGTTTTCAGTCCTACTTGGACTATTTCTAGCTTGGTTACCTGGAATAGGGTCCTGCTTGTAGCTGTGGTGTATTATCAGTGCACCCAAATCACATATTTCAAGTTTGTGTAATCCAAAAGGAATCCAGATGGTGATTCAAGGGCATTCTGTGGTGCAAACCGAACTGAAGCAAGTGACTGGAGGTTTCCAGGAGTGCATTCCTAATCTGAACAGAAATGCCAAAATAAACAAATCCTAAATAATCCTAGGCCTTTTTTTTTTAAACTATTTTAATGGAATGCTGTCAGAACTTGAAGTAGATCTTTGTAGACTGATGGGTATTGGCTCTGCTCAACTCCAAATAATCTCTGCCCAGTGCCTGCTGGAGTCTGCTTGCTTCATTAGAAACCCTTTTTTAATGCTTCAGTAATCTTTTCAGATGCATCTGCTTCTGCTTTTGGGATACTGCTTGTATTCCAGCAGTAAGAAATGCCCTCTGTTTTTTTAGCTGTCTCATCATTTGGGGCAATGGGATCTGGCCTTAATGTAATTTATATGTGGATCAAGGCTTGATAGGAACATGAAGATTCATAGCTGAATCTGGCATTACTTTGTTGATTTTTTCTTTTATTTTCATGACCAAATAATTTTTAGTCTAGCTCCCTGATGAACTGTAGGCACTATTGATGGGGAAAGATCTCCAGGTGTTTGAAAATTTATGTAAGGGTCAGTTTCCTTGGGCATTTTGCAATACTTAATTGATTTGTACAAATAAGTATGAATGTTAGATGATTAAATTACGTTTTCGATGTTTTTTCAACTCCTGGCTTAAAGCTGCAGTATGAAAGTTCAACATACTTTGGGAAAACAGCATTTAGTTCAGATTGTTGAGGTATTGTGGGGGAAAACAAACTTTATGTTGCTTTTAAGCTTTTTCAAATGCTTCTTTTCAAAAACTCTAAACTTGTGGTGGGACTGGGCAAGTAGTTTGTGTATGTACCAAGTTAGTCTTCAGCTGTGGGGAGCAAGCACAGAATTGTCTGCTCCTGTGGACTTTGTTGGAGATCAGGGCCTGTGCTATGCTGCACAAGTACAAACAGAACACATAGGCTCAGCCCTGACAGGGTTCACATTTCAGGCTGGAGAGCACTTGGAAGCAGTCAACAGGCAAGAGACATCAAGGCAGTGAAGTCATTTGTCAAGTGTGGGTGGCCCACCCAGTGAAATGTTTAGTGTTGTGCACACAGTAATGTTTGAAAGCGAAAAACAAAATGACATACTGACAGCATGCCCTATATCCTAGCACATATCCTTGCTGCATCAGTCACCTTTGCTCACTGTATTTTCGTCTGAGTAGCAAGTAACATAGCAGAGGATACTGAAATATATCCCAAGGTTTTAAGTTTGAATAAAAAGTCTTGTTTTTTTCACTAGTGGTGAGCAGTGTCTTCATGATAACCTTACCTTCAAATCCAGTGCTGGTTTTGTTCATTTGGATGTCTTTCCTAGATAAAAAGAAGTAGTTCTGAGTTTTTTAGCCATCCTGAGGAGCTCTGTGTCTTTTCAGAATATTCTGAAGCTACCTCTACTATTTGAACTGTTTTCTGGCTTATCCAACTGTTCTATTGTCTGCTCTGCTTTGTTCTCCAGTCTTGGAATGCCTGTACTGATCCTGTTTGCTTCTTTGTTCTTACACTTTTGCTCCATTCTTTTGAACTATTCTGCTTCCTTCCTCTTTCTCCACCTTTTGGAAAAAGATGGGGAGAAAGTATTGTGCTATTTTACTTTTTCCTTGAACAGCAATCTGCCTTGCTTGGCTGAGAAGAACCTCTTTTGGGGAGGTTTTTCTGAAATACATGGTTACAGCATAAAGAGTTGTTTCTGAATTTCATAAGCTAGCTTAATATCATGGCAACTGTAATAGCTGTATAATTGACAACATCTGCCTCATTCTGATTTTTGATGAGCAAACAAAATACTGCTGTACTAGTTGGCATTCTAAGCCAAAAGCCAGTTGTAAGCCAGTCTACTTTTGCTTGATTAATGGAACCAGGTCTTGAAAAATTAAGTCTTGCTTCTCAAAAAGTCCCATCTTCTAGAAGAGCTATTGGGGAAAAAAAAATAAAAACCCACCACAATATTTGAATGTGGAAGAAATCATGTAAAAGAAAAGAACATGACATAACTGAACTTCTGTTGTTTGTCTTCTTTGGCTGGCTACTTAATCAACTATTAAGCTTTAAGACCTCAAGAAAGCAGCTTTCAAAAGAGTTTGAAAGAAGGGCGAGGGTCAAATCCAGTAGTATTTCTAAAAGATGTATCTGTGAGGGCAAGCTGTTAGCCTAAGGGCCCTCAACTGTTTTTGAGGTCAACATAGGAGTTACAAGGAAGAATCCTAAAATCTGTATCTGATGAGAAAAGCAAGTGGCAAATTCCTTCAGAACTCACTCAGGCAAGTTGAGTAGCATTGCTTTTTGGTGACTGAGGTTGAAGTGAGTGATTCTACCTGTACAGAACCCCATCTGATAGTCTACCTGCTTGAAATTGAGACCTTGCTCATTGGTTTATCTCAGAACAGTACTAAATGACACTCATGTGGAATATTTAAATTATCTTTACATTTTCAGGTCAAATGTTTTGGGAATTTTGGAGGAGTCGTATCTCCCCAAGTGTTTGCCACTTCCAGGGATAGAAAAACATTCTTATAGCTTGCAACTGTAAGTCATGAGTGTTTTTAAATAGTAGCTTCAGGTCATTGCTGTTTCAACATGTTGATTATGCATAAATAAATAGCATTAGCAGGGCTGCTAGTTAACCCTTTCGATTTTTACAAGAAACCTCAAATAATGTGTGTGACTATCTCAGTTTGTGTTTGGTATCAGGAAAGTACTTTTTTTTTTTTTTTTNAAAACAGGTCATGGTTAAATGCAAACATAACAGTTTTAGCAGAGGTCATGGAGTTGCATGGTAGGTTCTTGTCCAGAATTACAGTGACATATTTATTCATGTGTAACATGGAAAAAAGATTTTAATGTCTTCCACCCTTCTTTCTTTCTGGGCATGTCGTGTATATCTGAATGCCTGGTAGACTAATGAAATCTCTTGGTGATATCTTTGCAGGGAGTGCCTTACTTAGGGAACAGGTGTAGTCTGCAGTACAATAACAGCAGTCTCAGCTTTTGCTACCTGCAGTCTGAATAAACTTTTCTTCATGCTTTATACTCTCATGCTGTCCTGAAAGATGTCCTGGTTTACTACAGTTCACTACATCAAAATCTTTTGGGAAAGAGTTGGAAATCTTGCCAAAACATGCTATATGCTCTAGGAGGTAAGAGAGGATAAGAAATCTAATAGCAGACAAAACCAAACATAAAACTTAAGTACAGGAGTTTTCTCTCTCTTGCATGTGAATCAGAGTTAAAAGCCCATAGGGAGGAGAATCACATTTGCTCAAAATATTGAAGGGGGGGAAGTAAATCCTTTACAATGTTCTTAGTTGCAATCTTCAGAAGCTATATCTGAAAGATTAGTTTGTTGTCTTTTGCTTATGTTATTTCTTCATGTCTCTGATCACAGTGATATTTCAGCCATTGCTTCTAAAAGAAAGCTATAGAAGATTGTAAGTTTTCCCTTTAGACCTCCTGTAGACCTTTAAGGATTACCTCTGAATTTAAGAGGAATTGTATGGAAGAATTTCTGCAGTTAGCAGAGTCTTGAAAAGTTTCTAGCATTGCTTTGTCCCAGAGATGCAGCTAGTGACATACCAAGTACAAAACCAAATATTCTTTCCATAGAAATAACTTTGCTTATTCATTTCTTTCATGAAAATGTAGTGCTTTTTTGGAATGGGTTGGATGATCTCACTGTTTGTTATTTCAGTGCGGTATTTTAGGGGAACAAATGAGAGGAGAAATGCTACTTTAATTGGTTTTTAATACTAGCATGCTTTTTAAATGAGAGCTGAATATTTTTCTTTAAATCATTTTCCAGCAATATAGGCAACCAGTTTCCAGGCCAAGGTGTTCCTGCTGGATTTTCTATGTATCCTGCATTCAGTCCCTTACAGATGATATGGTGGCAACAGATGTATGTACGTCAGTACTACATGCAATAGTAAGTCTGAACTATCTTAGTACTGAGTTACACTAGTGAAAAGAATATATTACTTTTATTTTTTTCAGGATCAAAAATATCTGTGTTTTTATCTATCTCTGTTTTATACTTAGTTTTGTCCAGCAAATTATGAAATCTAGTCTTGGATTAGAATTAAATTCATGTCTTAGAAAATAAAAATCTAGAGGGAAAATGCAGTTTGTTTTGACATGTATTACATCTGGAACTGTAGCAAAGAAGACAGGCTTAGTAATTATGGTGCATGTTTTTTGACAAACCAGGTTTATGTTTAAATTTTTAGCCAAGCTGCTGTTTCAGCCCAAGTGACTTCCAGCACTGAGCCAGCGAGATCTGCAGTTGCCCAGGCTGTAAATTCAGAACATGCTCCTGCAAATGAGCCTGCAGCAGTGCCAAATGTAGCCGTCCAGGAGAACAGGCCTGTAAACCAAAATGTTCAGATGAATGCACAGGGTGGCCCAGTAGTGAATGAAGAGGACTTCAACCGGGACTGGCTGGACTGGATGTACACATTCTCCAGAGCAGCAATTCTCCTGAGCATTGTATACTTCTACTCTTCTTTCAGTCGGTTTGTCATGGTAATGGGAGCCATGCTGCTGGTTTATTTGTGAGTACAACAGTTGAGTATAGCTGCAGATCTGAGATCTGGAGTATGGTGCTAATGTTTATTCTGTTAAAAATTAAAAATTATCCCCATGCAAAAAAATGAACTCATTGCTCCTTCACAGTAGGGTGTGTCTGTTGAAAAAAGTAAATTTAAACAAGTAGAGAAACTGATGTGAAGAAAGAAGTAATTCTCAAAATGTTTTTGTAGAAGTTGGATACCTCTTATACCTGAAACACAATGTTCTTACATATTGGTGATATTAATAGATGAGTATTGTTGAAATGTAGTTTTTTGGGATGAAAATTCAGAAAGCAGGGGTGAGGAGAGGGAAGCTCATATAGTTCAAGCATATACTTGCATAAACTTACTGCTTGGTTGTGAAATTGCAAAGCAAAGCTCATGTATATTTCCAAAATAATGTAAGAGTTGTATGCAGGAGATTTTTTTTTTTTAGGCAGAGTTAAGGTAGTGGTACTATAATGGTGGGGTACTAGATCGGTAGAATTACAGAGACATAAAAGTTTTTTAACTGCTCACCATAAAGACCTATGCCTGTGTTTAGTTGAGAAATGCCAGTACTGTTTTCATCACTTCCTCTCACATATGAAGATACCTTAATGATGTAAATAGAAGTGGAAAACAGGAGTAATGCTTGATATTTTGGACTGATGTCATTCACTGAGAGTTTCCTTACACTGTAGTCTCAGTCCGAACTAGAACTGTTCTTTCATACAGGTAGGGTAGTTGAAATCAGAATAGAATATAGATGCTGGGGAGCATAGGGAGAGGCTTATTTTACAGGGGTGATGTGGTTTCAAGCATTAGCTGTAGTTTAAATTCCTTTTTTTCCATGGAAAATTAAATTTAAACTTAAGAAAATTAAGGCTGCCTTTGAAAACCTACTTAACTTCAGTACTTAGAAATGGGGAGAGACCCATAACAAGTATTCTACATGTTGAATCACCTAATCATGGTACATGATTTGTCTTCTGGAATTGAGAGTTGTGAACAAGCAAGACCTTAATGCACATTGAAGAATAACCATTCAATCTAGAAGGATGAATTACAGAAAAATAGATGTAACTTCATTCATTTGACAGTACTTACAGGGTTTGCTGCAGTAGTTCGCTGTAGAAGAAAATTTTTTTGTTCCTTTCAAAAGAGAGGTTTTCAACTGTTCCACTTTCTTACATAGACACCAAGCTGGATGGTTTCCCTTTAGGCAAGAGGGAGGCCAACAACAGGCAGCCAATAATGCAGAAGTGAACCGTGATGGGCAACATGCAAATAATCCTGATCTTGAAGAGATGGTGAGTAAGGGCAGACATGTCTTTTGAGACTCTTACATGTTATATTGTAAAGTATGCTATAGTGCCTGCACAGAAAGTCAACTTCTGTGGAATGGATTTGGTTTAACCAGAAAGCTTTCAGCATTGTCCTCAGGTTGTGTCTGCTGCTTAAATTCTGTATTTCTCCAGTCTGACAATTACTGATTGTGTCTACTTCAATCACAGCCTTCCTTCATGCTAGTTATTTCAGGAAGTTGTTCTCAAAGAAGTCACTTAATGTAGGAAGATACTGCTGGTTACCTTATGTCAGAATTCTGAAAAGAAGCAGTTGAATTACTTCAATTTCTGTTTTTAAAGGAGCGACTTATGGATGATGGGATTGATGAAGACAATGGAGAAGATGCAGGGGAAGATGGCAATACAGAGCAGCAGCCTGGATTCATGGCTTCTGCTTGGTCCTTTATCACAACCTTCTTCACATCACTGATCCCTGAAGGGCCTCCACAGGTTGGCAATTAAAGTGGAAAAGGAACTGTGTCAGGCAGCCTCAGTAGCCATACGTAGAAGTGGAGCAGATCCTAGAGAGTGTTCTAAATACAGTGCAATTTCTGAAAATTTATAATGTTTTCTTTTTGATCATGGTGTACAAAAATGTGTATTTTTTTTCTTTTGGCTTTCTCATGCATTGAATATGTTAAGCACAAGTGGACTACTAAATGCTTTCTTTATAATTCTTCTTTTTCTGAAGAATAAAATGTAAAGATACTGGTCTTCCATGTTTTGTTTTAATTTCAAATGCGTGTTACACTGAGGCAAAGAGCTTGTATGTAATCTGCACCATTACCTCTTTAAAGAGCTGTTAAAAATATGAATTTTGACAGAACTTTCCAGATACTCTCTATTTATATGAATAATGTATCTTGTGTTAGTTTGATACAGGCTATGAATTCTCACATGGGATTCGGGACTCTAAATAATTCCTGAGAGAATGCAGTAAATACAAGGGTTACTTGTTAATGACATGTTGTCTTCATGTCAGAAAATAGTAAGCTTCTTGATTTAAAAAGCTGAGAGCTTTTTCTTGAGCCTGTCCTGACATTCATTAAAGTTGGAGGTGTTTGACAGCTCTTCAAAGACAATTGGCAGTGATGGGATAAACCTTAAACGTTTGATACATACAGTACTTTTTAAGGGAAATATAGCTGCGCTGGGGCAAAATATGTACATTAGGTTTTTTAATAAAACTGTTATGGTAACTCTTTTGGATGTTTATATGCATATTTGAATGCAAATGGCTAAATTGTGCCTCATTAAGGATGAAGATATGATTAATTTGAGAGTGTAATAAAGTTATCATGGTGGCATTACTGACATTGACCAAAGTGATGTGTTTGCAGCAGTGTCTATAGTTACAAGTATGATCTCAACAGCAGACTATCTGTATCCTTTAACTTCATTAACCTAATTAAAACTGGGAAAAAAAATAAGAAAATGGTACATGAGAGAGTAGCACAGTGCTATGTCAGATTATTGATTGCTTTCTTTAGCTGTTAATTGTAGTCAAGAAGTTACATTTGGTTTTGTTCTTAATCCTGAAGTTACATGTGCTCTCGAACTTAAAAATGTCTGCAAAGATTCTGTTACACTACTACCAAAGGAAAGCCTATTTGATTTCCAAGTACAGAGCAAAACTCCTGAATATTCTAAATGAGTGGTAAAGAGGAATTAGGTTTTTGCTTGCTTACGTTAAGCTGCTATGCAGTGAAGTTTTAAACCCAAAGAAAATCTTTAAGTTTTTACAAGTTTGTCAGAAGAGAAATAGAAATGCAAGTCTTAAAAACACTAATTATTTTACTTGCTGTATAGGTAACAATGATGAATAAGTCATGTTTAATTATGGTGTTTTCTTCCTATTTTTACTATGGAAAGCTGTTCTCAGTTTAGGTTCTTTGCTACATATGCATTCAATGTGTAGACATTGTCCATGAAATGTTACCTTTTAGTTTGGCAGATGACTCTAACTTGCCTAATATTTAAGAGCTGCTATGAAAACATACATTTTTAAAGGAGTGTCACAAGTGGCAGTCTTGGATGTCATAGGCCTTATTTCGGGGATACGTTGAAGAAGTTTCATCTGTTTGACCTGTATTCTCCCTCTCACTTTTACCAAAGTTTCTTTTACCATTTTTTCATTTTGCCCTTGAGTTAGCATACCTGTAAGCTGCAAAGTTAGGACCTGCCAGTATCCAGCTATCAACAGCCATTTGTTGCATCTTACCCATGTTGTTCAGGCTGGTTTGTTTTCCATGTTGTAGAAAGCAGTTGGTGGCAGCTCTCTGCTGTTGGCAGACTAGATGAAGAAAGCTGCTCTTATGCTGTTAGCCCTGGTTTGGGTAAAAGGTACAGAATTGTCACTGCTGGTTTGTATTCAGACAAGGATAAATTTGACAGGTTTCACAAGGTTGAAATAGTGAAATGAGAATTTCTGGCATTTGGTTGGATGTTGAGGGGGATGTTCTGAGAGCTTTTACCAGGACACAGAGCTGGAGTGATGTGTCACAGAGGCCACACTTCCATGAGATCATCTTAAGGTCATTGAATCTCCCAGTTTCTACAATTTGCCAAGATACAAGCAAGGAAAACCAAAATTATGATTACTGAGAAAAGTGAGTGAGAAATAACAATGAGATAGGAAGCATTACCAAACAGTTGGAGGCAGAGGAAAAGTTGGAGGCAGGAAATTTTTGCTTCTGCTTATTGGCAGAAGCAAAAATAATGTTGTGATCATGAGTAAATACAAAGCAAGCATTGAAAAGCAGAGGTAAGAAAGGTGCACTTTTTAGACAAGGAAAGAACTTGTTGAAAATTAGTCAGATGAGGTCTTTGTTGCATGTGTTTGAGTGATTTGCTTAAAGAATTGAACAGGATATAAAGTGTAACAGGTGATGATGGGAGAGAAATCAAAACCCTAGGAAAATAATTACTTTTTCTCTAGCATGTCCTTGTAGAAACTGTTCAGTAGCACAAACCAAAACACAGTTGTGTATTACATGCTTCTAGGCAAAGCCAGATGCAGAATGGTAGTAAATCTGTGACATGAAATATAACAAAAGGCATGAGGATTAAGGCACCATATGATGTGCCCCAATTTACCTGTTTTACAACTTTGAATGTAGAAAAAGAGATTAAAATTAATTGTTTCCTTTGCCTTTCAGGAAGACCTGAAATGACAGATGCATTTATATTATTCTAAATGTAGGTTAACAGTGAGTCTATGGCAGCACATGCAGTATCTTCATGGTGTGTTAATGTAAGAAACAACTCATGTCAGAAACAGACACAAGTGAAGCATATTCCATCCATAATACTTCTGTAAAGACAGAGATTAGATCAGCAGTGCTGAGGGAGCAGGTGTACAAAAAGAGCATCATGCAGCTACTCCTTAGCATGATTGCTTAATATTGTGCTTTGAAAAACACTTTGCAACTGCTGTGTATCCATAAATACATGTGCATTGGCTTCTAAAGCCCAGCTTACAGGCACGGTTTAGCAGTGCCACTGTTGGCTTAACAAGCTGTCCTGGTTTAACCCCAGCTGGCAACTCTGTACCATGCAGCTGCTTGTTCCCTTCCCCCTTTCTCCCCTCCCTCGTGGAATGGAGACGAGCATCAGGAAAAAAATGTAAATATCTTGGGGGAGAGAGATAAGAACAGTGTAATATTTGAGATTAATTGAAATACAATGGTAATCCTAATAATTGTAAAAAGGATACAGAGAGAACCCAAGAAAAACGAGGCACAATACAGTTGGTCACCACCTGCTGATGACCAGCCCCTCCCTAAGCTGCACCTGACACCATTTGGGCTCGCTTCCCCCAGTTTAGATCCTGGGCATGACAGTCCATATTTGGAATATCTGTTTGGCCAGTTTGGGTTAGCTGTCTTAGCCATGTTCCCTCACAGCCTCTTGTGTGCCTGCACCTAGCAGAGCATGGGAAACTGAGGAGACCTTGATTTAAGGGAAGCACTGCTTGGCAACAACAGAAGCATCAGTGTGTTACCAGCATTGTTCTCCCACTCAGTCCAAAACACAGCACTTGTGAGTACTGGCTACTAAATAGAAAATTAATTCTATCCCAGCCAAAACTAGGACACAAGTGTAACATAAAGTCAAATTGGAGAATTCTTGGGTACAAAATAGTGGTCCAAGGGACCTTTTTTCTCCTGTTGTGAGCTTGCTCATGCTACTGTTTAGTTGGGAGACCTTGAGAGGCAGAATTGGCTTTCCAGTTGTTCCCTGTTGCCCTTAAATTCAGGTGACAGAGAGAAGTTACCACCTGATATTCCAGGAGAAGTTTGCTTCAGTCTAAGACAACACTACCTTCTTACTACTGCTGCAGCAGAAGGAAAAGAGCCCAAACCATTGTCAGTGGTGTTTGTAATCATAACAGCTGATGCAAAATGACTGATGCTTCTATCAGATGGTGTGATTAGTCATGTTTCTGCTGCTTGATTCCTGTAGATACTGAAAATTTTCTAGTGTAATTCATATTTAGCAGCCTCTGCTGTTGACAGGAAGCAGTTCAGAATTTATCCCAGTGAGTGTGAACTCTGACCTATTTTTGGATATATTTGGGTGGGCTGTTGCCCATCTGGGTGAACCCTTGTTAGTAAGGTTGGGGCCTGCCTTAACTCTGGTGCCAGCCAGCTGCCAAAGCTTCCACAGTGTGATGGGAAAGCTTTGGTGCTGCTGGCATTCAAGTTAAGGGAGTTAATGCCAGCATGGCTCTTCCCTGTGAGTGAGGTACTCTTCTTTCAGATTCTGCTGTTAGTATAGGTGGGATGATGCAAACTGGGAATGAGTTGCTACATCACTCACAGCCTTTGTTTCAAAGCTGCTGCTTGTCCAACTAACGAGATAATACAACACAATGTATAGGTTTTATCATGATTCCCACTCCTAAAAGAAGAGCATTTGGCTGGCTATTCTGCATGGTGGTGGCTCTGCAAGAATGCCAGATCTGGAGTACCTGTTCAGCTGCAGCTTCTTTCTCTTGGCTGGATTTATTAACTTGCAGCTGCCTATGCAAGCTCTTGCTTTTGAAGGAAGCCAGGTGATTGATGTGAATGCTTAGCAGTTTAGACAATCAACCCAGTAGCACTGGTTGGGATGAGAGAGGAGGGAAGCACATACTGGATCTGAAGGAACTATCCATAATGAGGCTAGGACTGGCTAACTTCTTTTGTATTTGCAGAGGCAAACGAAGTGTCCAGTGGGAGAATTTCCATGGTACATAAGCAGCATTTCCACTTCTTACCAAGACAAATTTTCTCCACTTGATACCAAGATCAGTTTGTGCTTATTTTAGACTTTGTTAAAGCCACATGAGGAAATGTTGCTGTATAACAATAAAGATTTATATTTTTTCCTTTTATGTGTGTCAGTGATATTGGTGGATGATTCTTACATAGTTTTACATGTTCTAGGAATAAACTGCAAAAGTACTGGTAAACTTTGGAGTAGGGAGCTTATACCAGGGCAGCTGCCACTGGAGTTTGCTCACACAGTGGTGAGGTGTGTTTGAGCAGGGGAAAACTTAGAGAAAGGCTGTTGACATTTTTTTTCCCTAGCTTTGCAGAAATCTAGAGAGGGAGCCACTATGTGTGAGGAGTTTATGAGATGGATTTAAATTGGGTTGTGGATATGTTCAGTTTTAAAATATGAGGGGTTTTTATTGTGCATGTGCACACATGTTTTCTTTATGGCTTTAGAAAGACTGCTGACCTTAACTGCTGGTTGGAAACCTGGTCTCTGTGTTAAAGTTACCGTGTTTGGGTGGCTTTCTTGCAGCATTTTTTTAGTAACTTGGTGCAAGGTCAAACCGTAGCCATGAAATAACCACAGCAATGTGAAAATATGCCGCGGTAAAAATAAGTGAACCGTTTGTCTAGCCGGTGAGCCACTTGACGCTCTAATTTGTCAGCCAGAGCTAATTAAGGAAATGAGTAATCGACAAAATAAGAGCACGTCATGGGTGATGGGGGTAATCGGGGGCGCTGAGGGCAAGGCCGGAGCGCGGGCGGGGCGGCGGCTGCTCCAACGAGCCGCTAGATGGCGCNGCTGCTGCGGGCGGAGGCGCAGGGCTGCACGTGCCGCTGGGGCCGCGGACGGCGCTCCCGGGTTCGCTTCGTGCGCAGGGAAAGCCGGTTGTGTGCTGGTCCCGCGGCAGCTGGTCACTGTGGTTAGTGAACGGGCTGAGCAGAGGTTCTGTGTTTAAAAAGGTGTTTCTTCTCACTGTTACCAAGACTTCTTGCTAGCAGGAGTGTGGCGTTCACCTTCGGGAAATAGCTGATGCTACCAGGGAAGGCTGGGGAGCTTTCCCTTCAAAAAAGCATCCCCAACCCGGAGCATCCCTAATGCAAACCCTCCTGCGGTACCGAGTTCCTACAGCTGGCGTGAGGGCTCGCTCACTCCGTGAGTCCTGCTTGAGATACATGGATGAAGTATTGCAAGAGAGCTTCTAAATTGCTCCCATTGTTGTAGCTTTACTCTGGCTCGAGGGCTTCATATTCCAAACATGCCTCCAAACAGCCGTGTCTGTAGCTTGCCAGTTCCCGAGCCGCTAGATTCTCCCATGCAGATGCTTGTGGTAATGCTGCTGCTTGGTGAAGCAGTGCTGTAACAGGCTAGGCACCCTGCTGTCTTCATCTGGTTGAAAACACCCAGCCTCCAGATTATGACACAGAGTAGGCTCTGGGAAATGTGAAATCATCAGTTTATTGAGTTGTATGCTAGTTTTCCAATGCTGTTGATTTAAAAGAATTTTTTTGCCCTATGGCCAGAAGGATGCAGTGCAATACCTAAGTTACAGCATGAATACTGTTAATTAAAAATTACTATATGTGACTTCGCTTTGATATGTTGTAAATTAATTTTCCTACCAGTTAGATGTAATGCAAAAGACACTATATATGTAATAACATATAACATAATAAGTTATATGTAATGCAAAGGCAAATAAGACATGATGTATGGATCCATTTCCACTTCAGAACAAGTATTTTTTTAATTGCTGAAGTAAACATTTGTCTTAACTCACCTGAATCATTCCCAGGCTCTGGTGTGGAGAATAACTGATACCTTTTACTGCCGCTTTGCCAATTGTATTTCTCTAGTGAGGGCTGGGATTTCTGTGGCCTTGGCCCAAGGGCTTTTGAGGCTCTTTACTAAGTTACAGAATCTGCAGAGATTCAGTACAGTAATACCAGTGACATTACACAGTGTCACAGCACAGCACTAGGCAGGGGCAGAAGCCTGTAGAGGTAGTCATCCTTGAGGGATTTCAGAGGCTGGATCAGTTCTCTGGTCTCATTCCCAGCACAGGCACACGAGAAGCTCAGCTAGTGCAGTGGAGAGGGGCTGCATGATGTGTCATAAGAACACTATTCAGCAGCAATATATTAAGGGGATGTTGCTGTCAAAGATTCTGTCTCATGGGACCACAGTTATTGTTCCAAAGTCCTGTTCAAGAACTGGAAATGTACATTTTTAATGCACTTAACCAGCCTGGACAGCATGTTGGGTTTGAATTTCTGGGGAAACATGTAAGAGTAAAATGTAGGCAGAACCCTAAAACTGTTGTCCCTTTTCTTCATCTGGTGTTTGCACATCATATGAAACCAGTTAATAAGCTGGGTGGGTTTGGCCTGTTTGCACTGTCCAAAGACTTGGCCCCAGGGTTATCTGAGCTATTACAGACATGCATAATTTTACTTGTATATGAAATATATAATATCATATATCCTTCAGTTTCTCTCTTCCTTGGCTTATTTGTGTGTCTACAGTGATCCCAATTTCCTTTCATTTTTCTCTGTACTGGCTTCACTCCCCTTTTTGTGGCTGCACTTTAAGGAGCTTCCATGTGTAAAATGTGAGGCATAAATTAGTATAGATGCATACTAATACTGTATAGATAACCATACAGTTAAAGTTTGCTTTTCTTGTTTTGGCATTTCTTTGTTTCTGGGAGAGTAGTGTAGCATGAAGATGGGCAGTGGCAGAAAAACAGATGGTGAAGCTCAGGGAACACACATTGTGAGGAAAAACTGTTGGGAAAGTCTCTTCCTCTTTCTTGTGTATTTGTAAACATTTGAAAATGCCTTAAGTCTGTTTAAGAAAAAGGTAGAATTTTAATATTTATTGAAGGGAAATAATACTAGATTTTTTTTTTGTCAGCCAAGCTAACTTTCACTTCAAGCGGTGTAATTGTACATCACTGAGGGTCTGCAGTGTCCCAACAGTACAAATAATAGTAAGATCACAAAGACAAGTGAATTTTCAAATCAGATATTTGAGAGCACAATTAGCATAATTGAAATAGGTTTCAGAGACCTTTGTTGATGCCATGGGATTTTACTTTGTCCATAAGCTGAGGGAGAGCCTGTTGCCTTGGTATCCACAATGCAGATCATACCACTTCATATTCTCTAGCCCTTGTGGGTGCTGGAAGATAAAGAAATTAGGTCAAAGAACATCAAGGGTGAATTATCATGTTTTTCTAAGTTTCCTATAGAATTTATTGCACATCCCTTCTGCCTGTGTAGAATTTTCCATTTTTAAGAGGAAAAATTGGAATTTCATACATGGATAATGTAATCTCAAAAATCAATTTGATTTTGATTTTAATGGCTACACTAATGATTTTGCCCATTGTAATTTAATAGCTATAGTGATCTTCCTTGTAGGGATAACAGAGTGACTCACTCTGAATATTCACACAGACATGCAAGCACTCCCCTTCTCTCACATGTATATCCAAGGAGCTACTGCTCAGTTTGGTGCAGCCTGTTCACATACACCAGCAGAATCTGCTGCAAGATGGTTTATGTGTAGAAGAGGAATTATGGGTCCTAGACTGTCAGATTATCTGCCAGGGCATATGCAGTATAATGTAAAAATGTATAAACCTTTCAGTTTTTTTAAAAAGACAACCATCATGACAAGGCCAGTAGGTTATTAACACAAACATGTAATTAGCATTGCAATAAAATCATAAGAACTACTGGGAAGGATCTCAGTGGGATTGCAAGGAAGCTGGATGGACTCTTTGGGAACAGAGATCATAAAAGAAAATCCAGTGTTCAAAGAGGTGCACTAATGAGGACAGATTAATAAAGCTAAAAGGTGATGATAATTCTCTTTTCCCAGTATGACAAAGGAGGAAAAAGGCATAACACTAGTCAAATCGGCACACTTTGGATTAAATATTTATGGGAAGAATGGTGAAAGAAAAAATCTGCTGGTATACTACTTTAAGACCTTCATGCAGATACTCAGCCTTGGATTTATAAAAGGGTTCATATGTAAAATCTAGGTGGGAAAACAGTATCTAGGACTGGTAGGATCCAGATAGTCTTATGCCCAGTAATTTTTAGATTTCTTCACTAGTCGTAATGGGAATCTGATATCGATACTACGGACTCCACCAGCAAAGAAGTGGTTGTCAAAATCAAGCAGATTGACCAAACTGCTTGGATTGACTGAATGCCCATGGAGTTCTTTTAAATCAAAAGCTTGTTAAATAAAACTAAAGTGCTTTATTTCAGGAGAGCAAACTTTACAAGTAGGAATGAACGGATCAAGGGAACTAATGAGCTCAAGGATTTGTTAGAGGTGTTGTGGAGCTGCTGACATCAGAAGTACAGAACTTGCCACAAGTCTCAAAATCTTTGTAAGAAAGTGCTGGAGAGACAACTGGAACATGAAACATTGTGTCTAGCAGGCCAGAATTTATGGTCTTTTGAGACAATTTGTTAGTTTAGATGGTTAAGATAGGGACAAATACAAAAGCAAGATAAAGAAGAGATAATGGGAAGCTTTGCTGACGGGGATTACAGGGGCTGGAGACATGTTTTAAACAAAGCCTTGAGGAGACGAATTCATACTGAATAGTTCAGTTAGTGATCTTGCACAAAAACCAGCAGTGTTTTTAAGGGCAGATTTACCTTGGGCAGTGAAATGGTAATCAGGTAACATCCCTTCCCCATGGGCTTTTCCAGTGGTAGGTTATATGTCCTGGTCACAGTCCTCCTAGCCAGGGCACATCTGTGACCAGGCTCTGGAGTATATTGGCATGAAGTTATGAGGCACCAGCAATATGAAGAGGATGGTGATAACAAGAATTACTCTTACAAACCAAAAGCATAGCACTTAGAAACATCAAAGGAAGATTATAAGGACATGGTGCATTGTCGTTGTTGGACACAAAATAAAGATGCCTGACTCCAAAGGCAGAAGAACATCAGAAGGCTTTATTCACAATTCATCCAGCCTTTTTATAACATGCTGTGCTAAAAGGCATATCATTGGTTCATAGAATTGACACCTCTCTCCATTGGTTAAGTAACAGAAACAACACCTGGAGGAGGGATTGTTATGAGAATATAGAAATGTTATGAAAATAGAATGGTTATTTACAGGAACTGTCCTTGAAAGAAGAAATCTTCCCAAGGGAAGGAAAAATCAGCCACCGACAGGCTGAAAACCTTACAGACTCAGAAAATCAGACCTACAGTGCATGATCAGATGTTTAAAGGGAGCCATAGGTGCAAAGTAACCAGGAAAAAAAAGTATCTACAATCCTGATGTCTTAAGATACCTCAAATGAGGAGTTGGCAGAAGGATAGGAATTACTAATTCCACTGTTCAAGGGGTTATTGTACATTGCTGTTTGTAGTTCCATCCTCTCATTTTCACTCCACAGTGGAGGAAAGAGACTCCAGGAGAATTTAAATCATCTAAGAAGGTGAAAACCAAGAAATGATGAATGTTGCCTATGAACACATCAAGGATCTAATGTCTGTCAGGAAGGACAGCTCTTCGGTGTGAAGGACAAAATTGGCCTAAAGAGGAATGGTTGTAATTTCCAAGAGTAAATTTGGGCCAGAATAGAATTCCTAACCATGGAAGTGGTGTCTTCCCAAGAGGAGTGATGGGTGCCAAGACACAGGTGTAAGGTGGTGCTCAAGAAATCCTGTTACAGGAGAGTTCCCTTTCAGTTCTCTGATCCAGCACCCTGTTACCAGCATGTTGTTTCAGGGTTTGCAGTTTGTGAGGAAGCATCCAAACTAGCAGGACAATAACATATCAATGCAGCAATGCCATGCAAGACCATCAGGTCCAGAGATGTGATACTCTGCTCTTGTGAAACCCCACCTGGAGTACTGACTCTGGCTCTAAGGTCCTCAGCACAGGAATGTCACAGATCTTTTGGAGCAGGTTCAGAGGATGGCTACAAAGACAATCAGAGGGCTGGAGCACCTCTCCTATGATGACAGACTGAGAGCTGTGGTTTTCCAGCCTGGAGAAGGCTCTGGGGAGCCTTGGAACAGCTTTCTGGTACCTAAAAAGGGCCAACAAGAAAGTTGGAGGGGGACTTTTTACAAGGGTGCCTGGCAGCGAAACAAGGGGGAATGGCTTTAATCTGAGAATAGTTTTGATTAGATATGAGAAAGAAAATCTTTGCTGTGAGGCACTGGAACAGGTTGTCCGGAGAACGTGTGGATCGGTGCCCCGTCCCTGGCAGTCTTGTAGGTCAGGTTGGATGGGGCTTTGAGCAACATGGTCTACTGGAAGGTGTCCCTGCCCATGGCAGGGCATTGGAACTAGATGATCTTTGGAGTACCTTCCAACCCAAACCATTTTATGATTCCAAATCCCACTGAACTCTCAGGGTACATGTAAGAGATGTAGTTATCAGACTTGGAATCTGTCCTCGGCCCTGAAAGTAATGCCTCTGAAAAATAAAATCAGATTCCTGAAGACACTTGGTGATCTGGTCTTTATTTTTATGCCTCTTCTAAAAAAAATAATAATAGTTGCTTTGAAGACTTCAGGGAGCTCTCATTCCTTATACAATCATCACTTCTAAAAGAAAAAAATTCCACTGGATGAGTCTGGACTCTGAGGCCTAAGAAAAAAACATATTGGTTGCCAGCAGTTTAAATTGGGTCACATCTGATCAGAAGATTTATTCCCTGTGGCAAAGGCTATTACTAAGGATACTGCGAATGACTCCTATTATACTTTAAAATAGTTTCCTGGGTCTTTGGATAAATGCAGCTCTCAGTGGCTTGGAAGTTTTGCCTACCAAAATGTTCATAGACAAATCACTTATGTGCAATGCTTATGATCCTCTATCCTTAATTCACCTGTTATCCTTAATAATCTGAGTAGAAAGCTGGGTAGAAAAAGATGGATGCCAGGTTATTAATATCAGAATTACAATGCTCTTTAACCTCCTGTATCTTAAAAAACTGAGAATAGCTTTAACAGAGATTTCGCTCTAAACTGGAACCATACTGCTTAAATTGTTCAAGGTTTAGAGCTTTTAACAGAGAGGGGTAAACCTTTCAAAGAGTCCTTGGATTCTGGAAACAGGAGTGCCCACAGCCCCACTGGGCTGTACATAAGTTGCAGACAGGGCTCTCAAACTCCTGCCACCATGTGCCTGGTTGTCTAGGAGCTCCCTTCCCTGGGTATTGGAATGTTGCTTTGGAGGCTACCGAGGTGATGGAGTCCTGTGTCTCAGACACAAATAAGAAAAGACACAGATAAGGAAAGACAAAGAAACATAAGAGACAAGAAGGATGTAAAAATGCCATAATGAACTCGTGTGTCTTGAGAAAACCTCTAATCTAATGAGAATGGATTTTGTTTGAGAGATTGTACTGGTACAATTAATTATTCATGGCAGTGACATCGTTAGGATTTCATTTTATTTAAAGGCCTCTAAGTGACTTGGAAAATTGGGTTAAGCTGAAGAGGAGTTTGAGGAGAGAGACAGAGGAAAGCTTTTCCTTTTATTGTCTTTGTCTAATATTTTCTACATAGCTATTAGAAGTACAAACACAAATTACACTCAATCTCTAACATTCTGGCATTACATGTGGGCATAAATTTGAACCACATAAATACAATATCTGGGCCAAATGAGGACGTAGATGGCTTTTTGTGGGACAAGTTAGATACCATTAAAGTGACCTACTGTCACTTGTTGGGGACTTGCTATGTTTCAGCACTGTACATTAACACCAGCCTGTGGCTGCAGACTTGGGCTCTTGGTGGAGTGAGGTTCTATACAGATTTTCTGTTTGTCCTGCAGCAGTGTAAGAGTGGACACAAACAGAGGTTCATAGGACCATTCTCCTAAAGCTGGAATGGCTTTGGCTGAGGTACATACATGCAGAAGACACAGATCTTTCTCTTGGCTGCAATAGAAAGCAAAGGCAGAAATGGTCCTAAAAAAACAGTAGCAGCCAGGCCTCTCCTCCATCTACAGTCGCTAAAGCTCTTTACATTTGACCACACCACCAGGTGTATTGCCCCTGCTGACAGACAAAAACACTTTTCAGGTTGGTTTCTCACCTCTCTCTAGAGGACAACCTGTACACCAGCCCACATGGGTGCCCTGTTGTATGGCCTGAGACTGCGTGCCTGCAAGGCACAGGCCATGGGAACAACTCAGGGATTATCCTTCTCCTCTCTCCCCTCCCTCACCCCCGTAAATCCATACCTGATTCCCAGATAGGTTACACAGCCTCAGAGCTGCTAGAGCTTGTGCACTGTTGAGAAGATTGGGGTTTTTCCTTTAACACATGGACGCTTAGCCTGGGAACTATGCAGGCGTCTGAGTGTTTAAAAAGTCTGGTTTTCTTTTTCTTTTTGTAATGTTTATTTGTTCCTTCCCTTGTAATTCTCACTGTTAACTCATGGACATCATTCAGGGACAGATTTGAATCGAAGCAGACAGACTCCAGTTCTGCTCCGTCCCTGAAACACTGGAGATTTGTTTAAAAGTGCTATCGGGAGCACACTTGGTATGACTGGAATGCTCAGGGCTTTATTTTTCATTTCACATCATGTGCAAAGTAACTCAAGCTATAGCTTGAGATGTTCATGTGGCCCTAGTGGTACCATCTCAGCCTTAGTTGGCTGAGGGTTGTGTAAATTATTTACTGCAGCTTTACTGAGGATGCTCATAAACAATAGACTGGCCACTGGGAGGAATGTGAGAGCCATTGGGCAATGGCTCTTAAAAATGAAAAATATGTCTGCAAGTACTGGTCTGGATCCAGTTTCAGGCTTGCTCTGAAACCCAGAAGCAATCACTCTTCTTTGATGTCTGGAAGGGTTTGTTTCACAACATTTATGACACTGGAAGGGAAAACGCCTATTGAAATTTTTTAATTAAGAAGACATTTCAATAAGAAAAATGCCATTTTTCCAAGTGTCAGCTTACACAAAAATCTACAACAGCTCCAAGCTCCCAAGCTCTCATTCACCTGAAACCTAAGCTGGGTCACAGCAAGGTTTTGGCTGGCATGAGTGGTACCACCTGGGTCAGTCTTGAATCACAAGAAAATGAGGCAGTTGCTGTTTTGCCAAAGCTGTGGCGTGCCAGGAGCATTTCCCAGGTGATGTCGTGGCCACCTTGGAGCTGCAGCCCAGCCATGTTGGGAAGTCAGAGCTCTGCAGTCCTCCCTGTTCTCTTGTACTTCTCTGTTGGTGCTCACTGTTCCTCTGAAGCCAGGTGTGCAAACACTTTCCCAGAAGGGCTAGAGACCAATCCTGAATTTTGAAATGCCTCTAATTGTTGCTGCAATGCAAAGAGAGGGAGAGTGAGATCTACTCCTCACAGATGGAGACTTTGCAGAACCATGTGGCTGCCTAAAGCATGTGTAGGCAAACATTTTTTACCCGTGGTTAATTGATTTCCAGTGAAGAGCTTGAGATGCCTCAGCTTTTAGGACTTCAGGTGGTGTTCCCTTTGACACTGTTATCTTGTGTTCTATGGTGTATATCATGCAAGAGTGGAGGTCTCTGCACTTTTGTCTGCTTAGACTACTTGCTTTCCTCTGGCTGCATCTGGAGAGCATTGGAAATGGCTTCCCACAGCATCTCATCTTAATCAGGGTGAATGGGTGATTATTTTGGGCTGTAAAGCTTGTCTCTTCATTCCTCAGGGCCCTACTCTTACTGCTTACCAAAAGAAAACCTTTTTCTCTTTTAACACAGGGGCCTGCCACCTCCCACCCCAAGCTTCCAGCAGATGAAATATGGCTGCAGCCCAAGTGTTTATTTAGACTTCAAGAAGAAAGAACCACAGAATGAAGAAATCTATTCAAATAAAAAGGCATTTTCTCCTCATGGCTTTTTGATGACATTATTTTGGTGGCTAGACACTTGATTTTACAGTATATAAATATCCATATGCCTTCCCATATGAGACGAAAATTCAAGTCAAATAAATTCAAGTCAATTCAAGTCTTATTCCTCTCCTTTTACAAAGTTCTTTATTATTTTTGCAACTAAGTAATATGTGTTTGACTAACCATTAATTTTTCCCACAAGTAACCTTGGATAAATAAAATAATTTTTAAAACAGAGGGGAAAAGTAACTTCTCAATACACAGAGAATTTCTTCTATCAGTCATTATCCACCATGGAAAATGTAAAGCTTTACAATGTATGTGAAAGCTGACTGGCCAATCCTCAACTCTTGAAAATAGTTTTCCTTTGGTACTGGTTCACACAAACTTGAATTGCTCTCCCTGGGACTTTAGTGGCACTATTCAAACTGTTGAAATGCAGCAATGCTTTTCTAATCATCCATTATTAAATTCCAGTCATCCAGATCCTTGCTAAGCAAAACTTCTGATGATGTCCTTTAGCTGTGGCCCAATTTTTATCCAAGCGAATTTCAAAACCCCACTTCAGTTTATTCGAGCACTGTGTTGGCAGCTGCCTAACATCCTTGTGGCTAGGCAGTGCTCAGGGCAGTGTTGCTTTGTGTGCATGTGTTGCTTTACAAACATAGATCCAAACTCTACCACCAAGCTTTCAAGGGTTTGTATTTCTGGGCTTGGTCGTCCTGTTAGCTTCAGAGAAACTTGCATACTTAGATCCTGCCAACTTCAGTGAGAAACAAATACCTGCCTTGGTGTAGATTTAATTGTTTTCTTCATTTGGCATAGATTTTGATATATCATTACATCTGAGTAGTTGTTTAAGAAGACAGCCCTTTCTTTTGGGAAGAAGATAGGCTTTGGGATCTTTTGTCTTAGTGCTTTGTAAGGAAAGAAAGTGGTTCCTTCCACTTGATGTTCCCAGTAAAGGGGAAAACCATGTCATCAGAGGGCAGGAACTGGTGCTTGTCTTGGTTCCCTTTAAGGGTTCCCATACTGAAGGATTTTTAGTCTTTTTTCCCTAGCAAATCAGGGAAAAGGCCATTTAAGGTTGACACTTTTTCCTCAGAAGAAGAAACATATTTGTCAGAAAAATGTCATCTACTAAGTTCTGTTATCTCAGTATGAGCTGACTTGAAGCAGCATCAGCTGGGAGAAAGCTGGTTCCAAGCTACAGCTGCTGTGAATTAGCACAGGCCCAGCAGGAGCCCAGGGAAGGGCTGTGAGTCTTGGGGGGCTGGTGCAAGAAGGTTTAATGTTCTTAAATTTGCAATGGGCTGTTGGGTCAGTTTGGTCTGAGTTAGCATAAATGTGGGTAGTTAGGAAGATCCTTGTCCTTAAGGACCATGTTGATAAATACAAATTTTGAGCTTGTTGAAGCTCCCTGAACCAGCAGTAAAAGACAAGAGTGCTGTGTAAGAAAGGATAGGTGGAAATAGCTAGATGCATCTTTTAATATATGCTGTTCCTGTGCTGTGAGTGGACTGGTATGACTACAAGGCAAGCGATCTGTGGCTAAAAGGTAAGTGAAAAACTGATTTGCCTTCATGGACGTTGATAGGAGAGAGGAGAGTGAAAGTTTCAGTGATGAGAAAGAGGGAAAGATTGCGTGCAGCAAAACACCTTTGAGGCTGAGAGAGAAAAGAGATGTCAGCATCCCTAAGCCAGAATTGCTTCCTGAGACTTCTTGAAGGCATCTGGATATCTACCTCCGATCCCATATTGATGCCTTGACTAGATAGCAAAAACTTCATACTTGGGAAAGAACAGTTTCCAAAGCTGTGCTGGGGGCCATTCACTTTGGTTCAGTAGAGCTAGAGCTGCTAAAATACATCTCTAGTGAGATCTGTTTGGGCTGCCTCCTCTCCTCAGAGTTGTGTTGCCTGTGCTGCACTGGTTGAGTGGTTCCCTTCTTCCTTTCCCTTGACTTTTGCAGGCTTGGACCTTCCCACAGGGCTGGTTGGTGTTTGTTTGACATCACACCCTTGCCAGTGATAGGCATGTATCTGGCTGTTTTGTTTTGTTCTGTTTTTTTAAATGGAGGTTGCTTAAATATATCAGTGAAGCACTCTGTACTGTGGAACAGGAATAATAAACTTCTGAAAGCTCCAGGCTCCTGCCAGGTGCCAGAAGAATGAGCGATGAAGATTTCTGCCTGCAAATCCCAGCACTAACAGGGCCTCTTGATTTGGTCCAGTGAGTCTCTGTATGTGGGTGTTGGGTACAGTAGCATAATTTTAGAGGTGTGAATTGATTTGTCCCATTTTTTCCCACCACATGTCCCAGGATACTGAGAGAGGAAATCTTAGCTATTTGAAGGAGAGAGGGGCGAAAAAAATTAAGTGGCTAGATTTAATGAAAGCACAAGCTCCATTACTTTTTCTCCATCCTTAATTATTTTTTCTGCTTGTTTGACTCAATTAACATGTGGGAAGGGCTGCACAGTTTGGTGCCTGACTCAAAAAGTTTGAATGTAGGCTTCCTCAGTAGATGTTCTAAAGCTTTACTGTACAGATGGGTAGCCAATGTTGCTTCCTAGTGTTGGATGTTGTTCTAGTTCAGCACATAGATCTGCATAAATTACTGCACATTTTGTACTCTTAGCAGCTAAATTTTTGTCCTCAGAAATAATTCTTTTTCTCAGAGCCAGTTATTTTCCCAGTTGGAACTCAAGGCTGGACTTCAAAGCTTCACAGAAATTGGGTTGAGACCCATCTATGTTATTCTTAGACTGTAACAGCTGCTGTATTTGAAGTGGATGGCAGCTGTTCTTGAACTGTAAGCTGCCTGTCCAGGAACCAAGCAGAGTTTAGGTCAGAGCTCAGCAAAGTCCAAATCTGAAATTCTGTTACTCAGCTGAATTTTATGTTGAAGTACCTCTGCACCAAACTGTGTTTACACTGGTGACTTTAGTATAGGTGTAACACAGACATTCTTGAGTATCCCATTAGGCATCTAATACCATCCAAGTTTTGGGTTTATATTGTCTTGGCACTTTTTGTGACAGAGCCATGGTGCTTTGAGGTTCCCAGAAAGCCTCACAAGGTTAGTGTAAGTCTTCAAACTCATTGTATGTTTTGCTTCTAAAATGAAAAGGCTGGGGAAAGAAGAATTCGATGTTTTGGTGTTGGTTTTCTTTGTTGGCTTGGTTTTCTTTTTTCTCTCCAGTAACAGGGTCATGTGCAAAAATAATCAGTATGATGCTCTAGCTTTGTGTGAGTGATTGTGGAGTGAGGGAGAGGTTCTGGCCGCCTGTAGCTCTGTGGCCCTAAGGATCAGTGTATCTTTGCATAGCAATGCTGTGGAAATACCACATGTTCTTTTTAAGTGATCTTATCTAGATGCTGAAAAACGGGGTCCTAACTTTGGTTTTGAAGCAATAGCATTAAATTGGATCTCTTTGAACATAGCTCACATCTGGCCAAAATTTGGTGACTGTTTCAAATTCAGTGTGAATTTGTGTGTGTGCACACCACAGTTTGTTCCTCCACAGCAGAACTGCTGCCCAGAAGGATTTGAGTTATGTACCAAGACAAAGGTAAATAAATGCATATACACTTCATCAGATCTGAATTATTCTGTTAAAATATGAGCTGTCTCTTTTTAGAATACCACCAAAATGCTGCTCCTCTTCTAACTCACTTAAGAAAACCATTACATTTTACAGAGAGAAATTGTGTATTATTCCCCTAGTTGACTTCTGGCTAAATTCCTTTGCTTGGTTTGTACCCTAAACAGCTAAATGCTTAGTCCTCAAAAATAATCCTCCCTCTTGGAGGCAAATGCTTTCCTTTCAACACTGTTTCCTTCATAACAGGGCAAGGGTGGGATTCCCAGCCTCGGGCTGATCTGCAGCTCTAGACTGAAACTAAATACAATGCCCTGGGACCAAGTCCCATCATCTGCAGAAGCTGGGCAAGAGGAAATGTTTCTTGTGTTAGCTCAGCTTGTGGCCACACTGGGAGAATTTGTTTTCACACCAAACAGTTGGCTGACTTCTCTGTTGGGGGGAAAGGAGAATCAAGGACTGATCTCTGAGAGAAAAGATTTTGCCTTAGTAAGAGTCCTTTCCAGAGACATGCTGCTATTTTTCAGTGCGTGTGCATATACAGTACTTGCCTCCCTGAAACACGAGCGTAAATCTTTTGCTGGTGGTGCACTTCTGTGTGCAACATCAGGGTTCAGGAGAGCTGCCTGTATGTGCTGCTTGTTGTCCTTAAATCATTGCACAAATAGAGCGGTGCTTGCCTAGCTCTTATTTCCAGAACATCAAATTTGATGGCCCTGGTGACAGGGTTTGGGTAACTTATGAATCCCAGCCTGTTTGCAGTGTTGCTCAGCATGTACTTTTGTTTCAGGTTGACTTCCAAGTTCAAAGAACAACATTTAAAATGCTGGTTTGAAAACACCATGCACCCAACTTGATGATTATTCTTTCTAACCTATTTCCCCCATGTAGTTCAGTGCTTTCTTGCCAGGATCAGCCTCTATTTGGTTCAGGTTTTGACCTCCCATTGTGCAGGGAACTGAAGTCGCCTTGGAATCTTGGAGTTCAACCTGGCACAAGCCTAAACATGGAGCCTGTTTCTGTGTGGGGTAACAAGACCGCCACTCTGGGCTTGTAAATCACCACCCATCAGGAGCAGAAGGTGATTGTTCTTCTTGTTGCCATAGCAAATATTTTGAGTGAAGTTTTCACATGTCCCTCTTGAGTGATGAGAGAACATTAGAGATGCTTGGTTTACTTCAGTGTGTATGGGGATTTTGGATGCATGCAGGTTTGTTAAGCATGTTCTTTAGCCTTTATTTTCTAAATGATGTTGCATCCCTGCCAGATAGAAAGTACTAATTTGGGCATCATCATTTGGAGTACCAGCAATTCCTAGTTATTTGTGTTACAGACAAACCCTTTAGGCATGGAAATGTATCTTCTTCAGATGAACAAGATACTTTGTAGTAACTGGCTCCATATGAAAAAAACCCAATAGGATTACTGGAAATTGTGACAAAATATTTTCATTACTATGTATAATGCCTTCCTGAAACTCCAGCAGTGATTTTCACTGGTTTTGTTAAAAACATTGATGTTACATCTTATCCATTGGGTTAGAAGATAGAGCTGTGTAGTCTGTAGAGATTTCTAATTTTTCAGACTATATCAGAATTATTGCTTTCTTGTTAGAATGTAGATCACTGATGATTTGCTGGGTCTAATAATGGCAAATAATTTCCAGTAGCTACTTTCTCCTCTTTGATAACAACTTTAGACTTTAGACTGTCTTGACCAACAGGCAGCATAACCACTTCCTAACTCTAGATGGTACCCTTAAAGAAGAAAATAATCTTGCACAGCCTTGGAAAAGCTACTCTAACTTGAACATGGTTCTTGAGGTCTGGAATACTGAGCCACAGCTCAATGTCAAAGTCCTGGCCTTTGGTATCATGACTTGTAAGAAAACTCTTAATTAAGAATAAACAGGAGACATATATGGAAGCTGGCAAACGTCTGCTGCCATTCCACTCCTTGCTGGCAGTGAGTGAAAGTGCCTGTGAATGGCAAATCATTGAATACATGTTGAATATATGTTCTGCAGTCACATCCAGTTCCTGGGTTTTTTACGCTTTTAAGGGTGTATTATGTTTTGCTAGTTGGTATGTATTCAATTTCTTCCATTTCTCTTCTAAAGTCTGCTCAGGAAGACCACAAACTACTGCTGAAAGAAAAGGAAGATTGAGTCAGTTGTTAACATTAATTGCCTGCTGTTTGATATCCTTAAGCTTATTGCCTAATGGCATGTTATGTGGGTTTTAGAGAACAAGAGGGATTGTGAGGGGAATAAAATGGAGACCTCCATGGAAATAAGATTTAGCTTTAGCATTCTGGCTGAGGAGAGAAGTGATCATGTTAAAAATTTGCTCTTTAATCTCTGTCTTGATCTGTCATGTCTACCAGCTTCTTTCCTTGCAACGACACCACCTGAAACAAGCATTTTCTGAGTAAATCCATGTAATGCTGATGGTAGAATAGAGCAGAGCCCAGTGTGATGCTGGTTCTTTGGCTACAAAGGTGGCTCAACAGCACCTGTCAGCTGTCTGTGCTCCACTGGCTTCAGTGGTCGGGGGATTGACTGTGAGTCACTCCCCATCAGTGCCTGTGGATTTGGCCTCATTAGGGCTTCTAGAAAGTTTGTCAGTCTAACCATATAGCTTGTTTAGGATTTTGGAGAACCGACCATTCTTGAGGCCAAATCCTTCTGAGGTGACAAGATATACAAGTGCAGCTGCAACCAAGACATCTGTAATGGAAATAGCACTCCCTTGCAAATTTATCTGCGAAATGCACTGAAGTAAAAAGCGAAATATCACTCTAGACATTTACACCAGGTGATTTCATTAGGCTTTTAACAGCAGTGGATTTTGGGCTTCGCTGTAGCAAGTAATAGTGCTCTCAAACAGAGCAACAAATTAGGACAACAAATTAGGCAACCATTGCAAGTATGCAGGCATGTTTACTGCCTCATCTGGGGAGTAAATTTTGATTATTTTGGGGATAGTAAATGCATTGATTGCTCCAAGCAGTGGGTATTTGCAGATCAGTTATCAGCCCCTGCAATTAAAGCAGAACAGGTTGCTGGGATGCTTGGGTATTGTCACATGATCTGTACCACCTACACCTGGTGCTTTGAGATGGGAAGTGAGATGTTTCAGAACAGAATAAGAATAGTCTAATTCTGGCATGAACTCTGTCTTTCACCTTCCTATGTATAAGTGGAATTTAGATTTAGAAAAATTTGAGTAGAATCTTTGTCCCCAGTACTTTCTGCCAAGCTCATGCAGGCAGGATAACCTGTGGTTCTGCTTTCTTGGGAGCTGGTCTGAAGGCAGGTAGACCATAAGTTGTTCTAGGCAGTGGCTGGCTGATGCCCTTATAGTTTGGGCACAGACTTGCCAAGATGGACCTCCTGCCTTATGAATAATTAGCTGTGTATTTAATCCATGGGGAAATAAGTTGTTAGCTCCTCTTTTGCTTTGAGGTTCAAACCATAGCCAATCCATAAAGTCAAGGAATGAATTAGCTTTGAAGAACCTCTATGTGAACACAACTGTCAAAGGCACATTCAGCTGAAGAATCTCACACTTAATCCAAATCTTCCTTCTGAACATAAGAATCCAGGAGGTGCAGGTGGTTCTCATATGCAATTCTAAATTAACAGGTGGAGATATGTTTAGGTTAATCTGAAGTTAAGCTTTTATAGAGATCAGTGAAATGGATTCACATTTTATATCTCGCTTTGGTTTCTACAAATACGTTGAATATTTAGTGTAGTTAAGCAGCAGAAGTGCCAGACCTTAAATATAGCTCTTTCTAACTTGTAGTTAATTTAGTTAAGCACATTTCTTTCCCTCATTGTCCTGGTTTTGAAAGTCAGGTATCTGCCAGCAAAAAGCTGTAAGTTCCCTTTGAATAGAGAATGTAAACCCCCTCCCTCAGATTATTATAATTTTGCAATTAGGGGCTTTCAGGCAAAGCGTTGGGAATAGGAATAACAGTTCTTTACTAGGAATATTGAAAAATACATATCTAGTAGTACAGGAAGACATGCAAATAAAACAAAAATCTTAGAAAGACAGAGCCAGGGATGTGACCTGACACCCTGTTGGTCAGGGTGTTAGAAGCAGTCCAGGTGAGTAACAGATGCAGTTCTGTGGAGTAGAGATGGTCCTGTAGAAAAGTCCAGCGGTGGTGAGATGGGTCCAGTCTTCCTCTGGGGATCCAGTGGAAAAAGGATGTCCTGGTGTTCCTATATCTCCCTTTTACCTAGGTAGGAATGCTTGGGGCACCCCTCCCGGGGTGGAGCATCTCACAATGAGATGATGTAATGTGTCATGTCATTGGTGAGCCTTAATGGCCCATTATTAGAAAATATCAGCCCCAAAAGTTGTGTTTGGCCACCTTTTGTTTTGGTCAAGCACCCAGAAATAAGTTCCCTAGTAACCCACCAGGAAAAAATTCCACAAGCAAAAAGGAAACAAATACAACCCCCAACAATCACTTTCCTTTTTGTTTTGCTGCAGGGACAGGCTGTACTAGTAGTTAGTAGTGAAATGTATCACATGTGCTAATCATTGAATAGTTCAGTGTCAAGAATCAGAAGGATTAGAAACCTAGGCTTGGGCTGTCTGATGAAATTTGTGAAGCTCTTCTACAGGAGTTAATGCACTCTCCTGCACATTTTAGGTATGAAGCTTGCAGGACCACACCACAGTTTTCTGAGAGATCCTGCTTTTGAAAAAACACAGCAGTCCTGTGTAAGAAGAGTCTATGTTTAAGCTAGCACTTCATAATGGAGTAACCCTGCTTTGTGTTTTCAGTGTGTTTGGGGACCTGCTCTGTCTTCAGGCTCAATAGCTTTGAAACCTAGTCTAGAGTGTCTTGAACTCTGCCCTAGGTAGGAAAGCCAAAGGTGGCACAGAAATGTTAATTTTCTGTATATTTCTAAACTTAACAAAATAAACTTCAACCTAGATAGATCGTTAGTTCTGTGGCTTGCAGCAAAATGTAATAAAATGAATAACCATAGCCTTTAATATCCTCTCACACAATTGTATTACCACCCAATTACTTTTTTGACCTCTTAGGAAACATGCTTCTCTTAAAACACACTCAGTCTGCAGTTCTCACTGTCCTCTCTGTGTCTTTTGTGTCAAGCAAATTGATTGTGTTACATCATGCCTTGGCTACAGTTTATAGGAGCACAGCAAAATGAAAGGTGGTGTGTGTCTTGGACAAAGAGTTTGTCTGCTCAGTGGCTGCTTTCTCAGTTTCTCAGACCTGAGAGGACTCAAGACAGCTATTTATTTTTTCTGAAATTATTAAGCAAATATGACAATTGTCTTCTGTCAGTGGCTGAGTTTTTGAAGTCATTAGGCTGTTCTTATGATAAATGAAGCCTACTGAGTTAATTCTGCCACCTCCTTCAGTAAGTAGCTCATCCAATCAAACTGACTTCAAAAAAGTATGATGAGATACTTCCTGTCTCTGATTTAGAAAGCAATTCCATCATCTTCATGATTGTTTTCAGTCATGAGAATGTTTTGCATAAACTGATACTTGGCAGAGAAAGATGTTGACACTGCTTCTGGATAATCTAGGAGGAGGACCAGAGAGGGTAGGTTTTTTTTCTACAGTTGTTTTGAAATGTGTTGTCAGATTTTTGTTAGTCCACAGCAGGTGCAGGACTGTAAATCTTGTCCTTGTGTGATACTGGACAAAATATGAACCCATATTTTGTGTGGCTGCACAAGGGGCCATAAAGAAGAATTGCAGGTTATTTATATGGACTAAATAATCCTGGACATCTTACTTTATCATCCCAGGTTTAAAGGCTCAAACAAGATCTTAAAGGTCTCCAGGATCAGATTTAAGTGCTGAACACCCACAAATCATGCTAGCTTTATTGTACAACAGAAGCAGAAGGGAAAAGTTCAGCTTGGAACTCACTAGATCAGATGTGGAAAAACCCAGCCTGTAACTGTATTAAGGGGTAGAAGCTACATATTTTGAAGTCTTGAAAAGGGAGATTTTCCACTCAGTCTGAGAGCAGTTGTATCTCACAGGTGGTGTTTTAAATGAAAACTTTCCACATGCCAAGTCCCATAACATTCTAGGCATTTCTAAGAATGATGAAGGGAGAACTCTGTTAAGAAAGAAGTATTTATTTTGTGCAAGACATCATTGGAATAGATAATGCATTTTATGGTATGTATAATATTCCTTTTCAATTTTTAGTAGAGAGCTTGAGTGCTTTGATGCCCTCCATTAAGTCTCATTACTGTCTCTGAAGCTGTCCAGCTAAGAACCAATCACCATAACCAGAAAGTCTTTTCCATGTTGATAGGCAGAGATGCCCATGCTGATGCAAAATGTACTTTGGACATCCAAATTCTGGCAGGTCTCAGGGTCGCAGTTTTATGCATGCCTCAGTCCAGTCCAGTCTTCGTGTTACTTCAAAATATTGTCCTGTCAGACACCTCCTAAGGGAAAGAGCCACCCTGGAGATGGCAAAACCACAGGTAATGAATGCCTGCCTCTGCTCACTAGCCTCATTACAAATAAAGAATGTAAGCTTAATAGGGAACACTGGTGTTTTACTGGACAAATACGTTCTAGTTCATTTAACTGCTTAAATAAAATGTTTCAGGACCCTCTAGTTAACAGAGATACTACTACCTTTGCAGTTAGTATTTTTTTTTTTAAATAATCTTTCATTTACAGATAGAAGGGATAAACTTGAATGCCAACATTTGATGGGTGTTTCCCCCTAGATATGAAAGGAGAGGCTAGGCAGGGTGAAGCAGCAATGGATGTGGACTTCTAGATTGTTGTTGGTAACTGAGATTTTGAGGGCAGCTGTAAGGCATTGAGAACTGGGGATGTCTCTTCCAGTTTTAGCACTTTTGCCTCAATGGATAGTAGAAAGGGCAAAATTTGGTGTGTGTGGATGCTTCAGGTCTCTTAAGACAGCATGTCTCAAAACTTGTTCCCCCTTTCCCAGCTGTGAGAGTTGATCTCTTACATTACAGTGAAAAAATAGTAAAAAAAAAAAAAAAAGATTAAAAAAAAAAAAAAAGCAGCAGGGCTGATTGCAGTCAAAGAGAAATATTAAATGTAGTTTAGAGCTGGGGGCAACCTTTGTTTTGCAGATTATTTTCTGGCATTCAGCCTGATCCAGGAAACCACTTCTATCAAGAGAATGAAAGATTAAAGTCAGAAATTTAATTGCTTAAGAAAAAAGATTTATTACCCATGAGGTTCATTGGCATCCAAAATAAGGCCTGTTCTGTAGTGTACACTACATCTCAACCACATAGAAAACTATCACAGAGAAATAGAAATCCTTGCAGCTCCAAGAACAGGCTTCTAGTTCCACCACAAAAAAGTGATTTCTCAATAGCACTGGAATGTGGTTTCTAGTACAGAATTTCTGCTTATAATATTCTTCTGTCATCTGGTGAATTTAAAGAATGAAATTATAAAGGAGGAAATATTTTGTTATTATAGATCAAATAAATTAGGCCCAGTTAGATGAATAGCTTGTTGAGTTATCCATAAGACACTTTATTTTTCTTCATGTCTCATTCATATAAAGTAGCATAAATGTTGCTCTTCTGGCTATTAGCATGTGATGCAACACATACTATGTCTTTGGGCTGTCTAGGCTAGTGCCAAGAAGATAGCTCTTCTAGTGCAAAATGGGGCAGCCAAGAGGCTTTAGAAATGCCAATTCAGTATTTTCTGAGCTATGCTCTTATTACAGTGATTATTATGAGAAAGAAAAATAATAGTGTGGTTTTAGCCTTTCCAAAAAAAAAAAAAAAAAAAAAGCCCCCCAAAAATCCAGCAAAAAAGTCCTAACCATCCAAAACCCCCAAACTCATGTGCGAACTACATGTGTTAGCACTTTGTATTCTTAGTTACCTTGCTGTGGATTACCTGCCTAGTGGGATAAGGGCTTTTTTCTTCCTTTAAGGACAGTAAGAAAGGTAACAGAATAAAAATCCTGGAACTTTTCTGTGTTTTACCCTTACTTTTTGTTGTTGGTGGTTTTTGGTTTGATTTTGTTTGTTTGTTTTTTTCATTACCAGAGCACATAGAGCCTCTAACAGGAACTGTGATCCCTCAATGAGTAGAGGGCTCAGATGAAAGGAGGGAAGGAAAACTGGGATAGAGTTACTGAATTTGAGTATCTTGGGTGCTCAGTAGCTATATAAGATTAATTTAATACTGAAAAGGGAGGTTCTGGACTCCCACTCTGAAAGCATACACACTCAGCCATGCAGTGTCTGTCTCCCTCCATGCACTGGGAGGGAAGGCAGGGACTGGCCTCTGGAGGGGAGCTGGCTCCAGCCTGCTTCCATCAGGTACAGTTGTCCTGGAGTGGAGCCTCTTGAAAGATGAAAGAAAAAGGGGAGACTGTGCTCAGCTTCCATACCCATGGGTCAGTCATGACAGAAATGGATCCAAAGCAACACTGAGGTGAATCTACACAGCTTCAGTCAGTGGAGAACATTGTCCTGAGGAGGTTTCTGTATTTTGGAGTGTAGTACAGTTCTCTTGCGCTTGTCACAATGAGATCACCAACACCCTTTTGGTAACAATCCTTACTAGAAATGGGCAACTTGGGGAAAAACCTGAACCTGGGACCAAGCCAAGACATCTGGTTTACTTCCATATGTCCAAACACCAGTAATGCCTCTAAAGCTATCTGCAGGCATGTACCATACAAAAATGTGCCAAATTATATACACTGGAAAGTGGTTGCCAAGAAATAATGACAGTAATTATTTTCGCTGGCTTTTTATTTTTTTTGGCTTGTCCACATCTGTGAGCCCAGAAATAAGTCAAACCCAGGCAATGTGTTGGAATATGAATTTCAGATTAACCACCTTCTCGGCATCCCTCTGGCAACACAGGGTTTGCCCCAGTGGCTGAGAGACTTTGTGGTTCCTCTGTGGACCGCACTAGTTGGGAACTGCAGCAGAACTTACCTTACCGGAATTAACTTGGGAACAGGCGCTTCCCTAGATGGGAGGATAGAGGACTGCAATCCAATTTAAATGTCAAGCACAGAAGGAAAAAATATTGTCAAGTACTTCTACCTTCTGAATCTTCTACTTCAGTATTCTTTAGCATAAGTGGTTCCTCCCCACTTTTCCCAGCTCAGACAGTCAAGCCTACCTACTTTGTAATTAACAGGCTGGTTCCTGGTGTCTGAAAAACTCTACCCATCTGACTGGTTTAATGTTTCAGAAAGGCTTAAATTTGAAAAAAAGCATAAACATCTGGGTTGCATTCCTTAAGTATCCTCACATATCCTGAGCTGAGAAGAGCGGAATGGTACATTGGATAAGCTGGCGTCTGAAGGTTTAAAGACTTCTGGTTAGTGCTTTGTAAGATATAGCTTGGCATTTTGTGGTACTTCTCACTTCTGGACTGTATTTTCTTTACTTGCTTTGAAATTTGTTTTCAGGTTTTTCATGTTATTGTGATTTAACTAGAAAACTGGTCTTATTTTTGAATGTACTACTTCTTCTTTGGTTTTATGCTTATAAGTAGGTACCAGGCAATTAAGTTTAAGGATCAAGAATTGATGAGGAGATGTATTCTTGCAGCCTGTTGACTCATTCATCAAGAATTCAGTGGTATCTGAAGCAGCTTTTTTCTTTCTAAAGCTGGAATAAGGATCAGTACATTTGCAAATCTTTATCCCCTGTACCTATTAAATAGCTTTGCTTTTTACATGGCAGAGTGGTAGCAGGGGTCCCTTGCTCTGTATGGCACATGTGTGAAGATGCTGATTTCAACAGGATTCACAGTAAAATGTCAAGAGCTTGTGAGGCTGATGTGGTACTGTAAACAATGAAAGGAGTGTGTCAAAATGCCTCTATATTCAAGGCACATACAAAACTCTCTGGAATGTGCAAAGGGTGATTTTAGAGTACTAGAGTCAGAGTCTGGTCTCCTTGTTGGACCACATCAATCCTCGCTGCTTTGCAGACTGCCTGTGCTGGGACACATGACTTGGTTGCATGTGCAAGAATAGTGTTTTCCCAGTCCCTCCTCTTTGTCCCAAACCATTTGTTCTCCAGCGCTCAGGTAAGCATAATCTTGGTCTCTGTTGTTTGAAGCAAAATTGTTCCTGTGTGAGTTCTTGGATCTTGAAAGCAGCTGGAGGTGTCCTCCAGCAACATCTCACTGGGTTTGTAGACACTATGAAGTTAGTACCCTGAGCACAGAATAATCAACCTTTCCTGGCACAGAGAATGAGATAATTGAATTAACAGGAGGAAAACATTAGCATAGAGCAGGTTATGGGCCAGAACAAAGGCTGAGTCAAGTCTATGATGTTCAGTCCTGTGATGTGAATGCTGTGACTGATGACAGAGGTGCAAGGATAGAAAGCTGAGATCCATGACAGGCCAAGGATGAAGCTCCTCTGTTTTATGCTACTCTGCCATAAGGTTCTTTTAAATTGCCTATCTCTGTCAAACAAAAGATGAAATAAGTATGTAGAGCTTGCTCTGGAAAGACTTCCTTTATGTTTCCAGTACTTGCTCAGCATATTTTTATTACAATGAAAAAATACTTTCCAGTTAGTCAGCTAAAAGATCCTTATTTGTTTATTACATTTAACTGAACCATGGAGGTCTAGGGGGAAAGTTCAATGCTATGTTTGGGAAACAAAATGTATGGTCCTTGATTCTGCTAACAGGAGACTAGTACCTCATTTATCTGTCCTGCCAGTAGTGTCAAAAATAAGATTTAAATTGACCCAAAATATATTGTGAAGTGGCCTGCTGAAAAAAATCTCATAACTTCTTAAGAGTTAGAATAGTATGTGGCTGATAGCTTCAATTTCGCCCTCTTGCATTGAGCCAGTTTGACACTGGACGAATTCCCCCTGCCCACATATATCTTAAACAGTCATCATCCAGTCTGCTACTGAAAAGAAAGTTACTATCTCCTTGTTAGCACCAGTGGGATGCAAAACCTGGTAGAAAATCCCCCTGAGAGGTGATAGCTGTGCTGCAGGTGCAGTTGTATGGAACAAATTCCAGTTGTTACTGAGGCACAAGGAGAGAAATACAGAGATGCCTTTTGAATCCTTTCATATGTCCATGAGGACAGAACCAGCAATACAGCCTGTGTCTCCCAAAGAAGAAAGTTTGCGCTCCTGGACATGCAGCTTTGAGATCCTATTTTCTATTACTGTAGGAAGTTATGAGTCCTTGGATATTGATTCTGTGTGGGGTGAAGCAGAGACATCCCATGTCAGCCCTTGCCTTCTGTGGCCCTGAATCAACAGGATATGGACACCTCTCTGCTCTGCTCTTGAGACCTCTCTGGGATGTCAGAAAGCCATAGGTCCCTTCCTCCTTTGGGCTGGGCTATTTACTATATCAAAATTATTATGGACTCTCTAGGCTGGAAAAACTGCTCTTCAAGACTTCTGTTCCCAGTAAGGGATGGGGTGGCATGCTTGTGGGGTGCCTACTCTAGGGCAGGGACTGCTATGAATCCCCTCTTGCTTTGAGGGGCTGCATGTGAGCAGCTGTGGTCTTGCAAGATTTCCTGAGGTGTTTGGGAACTCCAGAAGTCATGGTAGGATTGTGCAGAAATAAAATGTTTCTCACATGAAAAACAAGCAGTCTCTTCCCTTGGCATAGTATATCAAAGTCATTAGTTTTCATCCCAGAGGAAGAAAACACCCCCAGAATGTCAGTGTTTGCAAGGAACAGAAATGTTGAGTGATCTGTAGCATCTCTTTTTTTAGGGCAATGATGCCACAAAAGCATCAGCCAGCTATGTGCTTGCACTTTCTTTTGGAAACAGTTTTGCATTCTTAAACTTTCTCAGACTAAGGCTTTCAAGGCTTTCTCAGGGACTGCAGACCTCCTGGTAGTTGGGCTCTTACCAAAGAGGTTCCTTGAGGCTGAAGGATACAAACAAAGAGGGCCATCTTATTTCTTGGTCATCTTGAAAAGGACTTGCAGTCTCATCAACAATCCCCTCTGAAAACGTTTGCAACAGTGATGACTGATGTTGTGAAATATGCCTGTGGAGGCTGCCCAGCTGTTGTTAGCACCTGCAAGGTTCATGGATGGGAGATATTAGGGGAAGGGTTTGAAGAATTTGAAGCATGAAGAAAAGATATCCTAAGAGTAGATAGAATTGAGGGGTTTGACTTCAGAGACCCATATGTTTTCATGGTATATCTATGGGGTGTGCCTTTGTGAAATATGTAAAAATTTCTTTGTAAACATTGAATTGGTTAAACAGTGGTCAAGACAAGAAGGAAACAGGTTTGGTATATGAACTAGGGCAATGTAAAGGAAACTGCTTTTAGGTCCATTATTTCTGATATCTGGCCCACAGCATCATGAGGCTGAATATAATGGATACCTTATTTACAAGCAGTGCTCATCTGGTACCCGTGATGCTACTTCTGGCTTGAGTGTAACCCATTGGGTGCATTTATTTGCCACTTATGGTTCTTTTAGTGAGGGTCAAGGGTCAGAGGACAGAAAAAAAAAAAAAGAATTCTTCCCACTCTTTAAGTGTGTGTTATCTGGTGTTCAATGACAACCCCAAAATGGATGTCACTTCCAGCACTGATGGTGGGCAGCAGAGCAGTTCTCACAAATCTGAACACAATAGTGGAAACTGGAGCAGCCTCTGCTATGCAGAGAAGCATTTTTTGTTCACAAAAATCATCACTGGCTCAGAGTAAACTGGGAAAAGCTGTCCTCTGGACTGCGATGTGTTAAGCACTGGCAGTCCAAGGCTCTCTGGTAGTCTCTAACTGATGTTACCCACAAAGGTCCCATTGAGTTCTACAAACAAACGACAGCACCCAAGAGACAGATGGATCATGAGGGGTCTTTCCTGTGCAAGGCTCTGGATGTCAATGCCTTGCAGATGCTGTGCAAGAACAAAGCAATGGGGCTGTAAATAGAAAAGCAAGAAGATCATGATATAAATATTGCTGGAGTGGAAAGCTTTATCTATAAAGAAATAAAAAATGTGCAGTCAGCTTTGCACTAGACAGCTCTTGCAGCACAGGAGAGCTGTGAAATGAACACCTGGCTGAAAGAAACTTATTGGATATGATGGCCATTGGCCAAGCTCCAGGGTTGGAATGAAGACTGTAAATCAGAAAACCTTCTCAGTGGTATTGGTGGCTGTGCAGGGTCTCAGAAGCTGCATCACCCTGGTTATGCAGGCATTGCTGATTGCAGCGTAGGTGGTCTGAGGCTCTCAGTGTTCCTCTAATTTCAGTTTTCTTCCTCCTGACAAGCAAGCTAGGGATTTATGATGGGTGAACAGTCCAAGAAATGCTGCTAAACCAGCATGGGAAGCTTTTCTCAAGGCGTGATCTTCAGAGCAGCACAACACAGACTGGATGGTGAGAAGACCTGGCTGTGGCTTGGGAAGCAGGTGTCCCCTTTTCTCAGCTCATGCCCACCACGTGCAGAGTCCCTGCTCATCCTGTCTCATCTCTGTGGCAATGTGTGACAGACCTGACCGCTTATGGAATGGCATTTTAAAAGATTGCAGAGGAGGTTTATACAAGGTTGATGACTCTTTCATTTTGGACGATAAGTGTGGGTTTTTCCTTATGAAGTAAATAATTGCCAACTCTGACACAGCAGCGATGTTTTGTGCTTCAGAGATGGTACCTGAAATAAAGGAGAAACAAAGTGCAAACCATCAGTTGTAATCCACTGATCAAAGACAATCAAACTTATAGAGGGGAATAGCTAAGAGAATTCTTCTACTCCTCCTGAATCTTATGGAAATGCTACTGGATTCAGTAAGACCAGGTCAAAATTATTTTTATAGTGAATGGTTTCTACCTGTAGTATGTAATTTAAACTTTGACTAAAATGTCATCATACCACTTTCACTTCTTGTTTTCAAAGAAATATTTTGAAATACATACATAGCCTTTTATGACTTAGTGGATTCTATAAGATACATTGTACAATTTACAACTTCAGTTTTCATTGTCACCTTGACTACTAACATGCAGTTAAAATGATGACATTGAAATACTAAGTTTTCAAGGATGCCAAAGGCCATGTGAGGATTTGTCCCTCTTTGTGTCAAAAGTTGAGTATAAACGTTATATAGGTAACTCCAGTTCTGGGAAAATTATTGGTATAATTTTCTTTACCAGCACAGTTCCCAACCATTATAGGAATTAAAACAAAAACAAAAAAACAAAAACAAACAAACAAACAAACAAACAAACAAACAAACAAACAAACAAACAAACAAACAAAAAAAAACCAAAAAAAAAAAACCAAAACAACAAACCCCACCTTGATAATTAATTCACCAACAGGATAACAGCATCTGCATTGTTTCCATGCATTAGTCAGGTAAAATACTCTTGGCAAGTCCTTTCCTTTTATCACCTTAATCCTCCAAGTCTGGAAGGAAAATGCAAAAGCATGTTACAAATGGAAAAGCACCCTCAGCCCCTCTCCCTGCTAACAACTTGCTTTTCAACCTCATGCAATCTTGGGGCATTATTTGACTTAACACTGAGTTCCCATTAGCATATGCAGAACCGAAAATTCAATTTACCATCTCTAGGGTCTCTGCTGACAACTATTCCCCTGACAAAAAACAAATGGTTTGGCTTTGTGCATGTGAGCAAGATGCTTTCTACCACTGCACTTTCTCTTAGAGAATTGCTCTGTTGATCTTTGTTTTGGAAATACTGACTTTTGAATCTGGGAAATCAAACCACCAAGGCAATGCATTGTCTTGGAAAAGTCATGGGCTACACATCTGAAACACATTGTTCTTCTGCTAGAGATGTTAGCAGTGTAAACTGTATGATTGATTGCTTTATTAGTTGTGTGTAGTGACTGTTCTTGCTAAAGAAAAAAGGCACAAGATTCAAAAACATGGATATTTTTTGCCAGCAAAAAATATTTTGATGGTTTTACCTTAGGACACAAAACTCTTCCATGTCTTCACTTGGCAAAATCCAGCACTGCAGCTCAATGCTTTGTGCATCACTGAGTCCCGTCTTTGTTGCACAGGAGAGGGGAAACAGCTGAGAGGAGCAAGGAGCCAGGGCTCCTTCAAGCAAAACTTCAGCCTGGGATCCCTGAGGAGCATAAGCAAGAAGAAGCAAGACCTAGTGCACTGGAGGGGGACTTGCAGAGAGTTATCAGTCAACAGCTGTAAGCCCAGACTCCTAGCAGCTGATAACAGATCTGCTCATTCAGCCTGGCCACTCGTGCATGGAAAATCAAAGAAGACTGAAATCTGTTCAGGGCAGGGGGAGGGGAATTACCCAAGCTTCAGTAAGTGCCAGACTACCACAGAATTGTTGTCAAGATACCATGTGTAGCAGGGGAAGATTCACTTAGCAATACTGCTTTTAAAGATGCCTCTGCTGAGTATTGATCTGTGATGTAGACAGTCCACTCACCTCTTGTAACAGGAAATTAGGAATATCTGTGTTTGGTTTGAATTTTTGGTCAGTAATATTTGGTCAGAAATATTGATGTTTTTCAAGCTATAGTTATATACAAGCCCATCTTGCCTTCAAGAAAACTAGGGTTGGATGAAATCCCAACCTGCTTTTAAACTGGCTAACAACACTTCCAGTTTCTTATTCTATCAGACACTAAAGAGCTCCCTTGTCTATAAGGCTGCATGCAGCAATACAACTGAGCACAGAATAGTACTTATAGTGTTTCTAAAACTCCAAATTTCTGCATTCATGTCTAAATTGTTATAAAACATATGCTTCTCTCTTGCAGGCTACTGGATGCTTCTGTGCTTGGAGGTACATAGTGGCTGCAACCACTTGTGTAGGGCAAGGATCCCCTTTCCTCCCTGTTTTTTTAAATGGCAAGGAAACCTAAGCACATCCCAGAAGTCAGAAATTATGCATCCTCTGAAAAATTCTTGCTCTGGATGATGAAGGGGACCAGGACCTGAAGAAATTGTGGCACATCCCAGTGAGAGTGCAGCCCTTGAACCTGTGATTGCCTTAGAGCAGGGGCACAGTGGAGAGATCTCTGTGGCACCTCCCATGAACATGTAGGTGGCAATAATGCGCAAAAGCAAGTTTCTGAGTGAAAAAAATACCCCTGTTCACTGGGGATGGTCCAGTGTCAAAGAGGCAGTAACAAAGCTGTACATCCAGGACAATGACTAGAACCTGGAAAATGGGCCTGTTTATGTTTCCAAAGGAATAGGGCTTTTGGGAGGAAGATTTGCTGCTATGTCTGAAGGACAAGTCTTACAGAACCTACCCAATGAACTCAGTAGAGAGGTCTCAAAAGCTGTTGGTGCTCATCATCCTTCTGCTACATCTTGGCACCTCCTGGGCTTGCAGTTTATAAAGTCCAGAGAGCATTGTCTGGCTGAAAGGCACTAACTATGCAAATGCAATGTGGGTTATTATCGTTATGGTCCTTTCATGTTCTTACTCAAATCACTGATGCACCTTCTGCGTCCAGCTGACCAAGCAGTATTTCTTGCATTATAGGATTCTAATTCCACTTCCATTGTTAATGTTCATTACTTTCTTAGAGAGCTACAATTTCATTATTAATACATCAGTGTAACAGAGCACAGATTACATAAATGCATTTCTGAGCATTAGCTAAATATTAGTTTTAAGAACAAAATATGCTTCCTATGCCAACAATGTGTTCCTTCTTATACAAATACTTTATGGCTACAATTGCAAAAGTACTTGGAAAAGGCTTTTGTTATCTTTAAAGAATATAACAAAATAAACATTTTCTTATCCTCTCTTTCTTCTAAGGAAAATCAGGATTTTGAGTTTGAAAGGTGGTTACCGTGAATGTTTGAATCTGTTCAATGATGGTATCAGTAAATTTTAGACCTCTTATCTCAATGAGAATCAGAGGGTGAGATGCTCATGTATGATCTGCTCCAGTGGTACAACCACCAGCTGCAGTGTGGTTGTCTCTAACTTTGGTGGTCACCCTAGCCCTGGATAGAGAATTGTTGATGTTGTTTGAGCTGAGGAGAGTCCCACAGCTGAGCAATGGGATGAGAACAGGGTGATGACCTTATTCGTAGTGTCACCAGTTTTGGAGCTGAAGCTGACCCAAAAGCTGATTTAGCTGTGAACAGATATTTGGAGCATGTGATGTATCCAAAGTATTTCTTTGCTGTTGTCAAACCTGGGCTGCAGCTGTCTGTGGGACTAGGGAGACTCAGAGCTGGGTTTGATTGGTCCTATTACAGTAGCAATTGAGTGCTTGCAGTATTTCTATGTGCTGACCCTCTTGGGAGAACTGGGCCCAAACTGTAACACCTACCTCCTGCTCCTGGGCAGAAATGCCTGCCTTATCACTTGCCTGGGGGGACGTCTCCCTCCTGCTTGCCTTGCACAGACAGATATTGTGGCCACAGTTGGTTGCATCAGGGATCTTCTGTCCTGCATGGATTCCTGGTATTGGTTTTCTCCATTATGAGACAATCTTCACTTCAGATCTCATTTCTTGAAATATAGCAAAAGGACTGGGCTGCTTTATAAGAAAGTTCCTGTATTTTAATGTTCCCTTCTCATCCCTTGCTTTCATGTTTTCACCTTAAAACTAAACTTGAGAATTATTTGGAGATCCTCTGAGCAAGACTCTTCTCATTCTGTTCAGGGAATCCTCAATGCTTACACTGCTGAATTAATCAGTTTTAGCACATCATTTTGGGACCTCTTTAAAATGCAAGATAGTTGTGTTATCTCCTCCAGAGATATTTGCGGGACTGATGCTCTGGTGGATTAAGTTATTTTATGCATTGTAAACAATAGGCTGATGGAGCTGAAGTGCTGAGGTCCTTTTTTAATCAGAGGCACCAGATTAACTTGCTTTTAGTCTTTCAGAAACTCACTTACTCTTAATGAGTTTACCATGATATAGGTCCACAAATTTCCTGTCTGGCTTCTTTTGGCACTCTTAGATAAAAATGCCATCTGGAAAGGAGATTTATTGGTTTTGAGATGATGTCCCTTCCTTATCACCTTGTTTTGCTGGCCCTGAGCTCATCCAAGATAGCAGTACTTACCTAGACAGCATCAGTTTGTTAGACACAAATTGTGGAAAAATTAATTTAAAATACCTTGACCTTTCTACCCCACTAAGATGGGATTTATTTTTTCCATAGTAAAACCTCTGGCTAATGTAAACTGCTTACATATATATGTATATGAATATGTGTATGCATACAAATAAATAGAAGCTTTAGCCTTTTTGTAGTATTCTGCTCTGTTTCCACTGTAAACTCTGCCTCAGTTTTGTCGTGAAAGGATTTCTATTTTGCATTTGTATTTATTTTGCAGAAGGGAGTTTGGAGCTTCAAATGGCATATGTTGTTGTGTGCTAAGATGCCAATGCCAGCTGGGGGAGTTTTGTGGGAGAGTTTTATTTAGAGACCCTTCAGCTCAACACAAATTTCAGTATTTAAGTCCATGTGTATGGCTGCCCTAGATAAAGGGCTGGGTGCAGCCACTGGGTGAAGCTTGGCTTTGACACCACAGATACTTTCCATGACATCCAGGTGATAAGAACTTCCCCACTCTCCATTTCTGGGAGCTCAGAAAACTATAAAAAAATCATTTAATCAAGATGGTACCAGACAAATTAGCAAAAATACTGGTCCAAGTGTCCGGGGCTCTTCCTCATAGTCAAAAACCAAGCAAAGACAAAAAGTTGGAAAAAAATTGTTACTGACCATAGAATTTTCTGGGGCGTGAGGTTTGTGCATGTTATACCATAACATATGTTATGGTAAGGGAATGTGAAGGACAAAGCTCATGTTAACTCTTTGCACTTGAGCTCTAGCAACAGCACTTAAAATTTGTTCAAGAAATTTAAAACAAAACAGTCCTGTGTCTTTTTGTAAACTTTCTGTAGAAATGTGCCTTACACTGAAGGCATATATTCTCTTACATAAAAAAGAGAAAATAGAAAAATATTTTGAGTTCTGCGACAGCTGTAGGAAGGTTATTCCTTTATACTCAGCCTTCAGTGTTGAGGGGTGAGTGTATCCTTTTTTTGTTTGCCTGAATTACATGCCTCCACAGATCTTGGCTGTCACTACTGAGGTGTTGCTTCTTCAATGATTAAAGAAGCATTGTAGAAAATGAGTTTGCGTTTTCAGAAATGTGTGGAGAAAGGCCTATGCATGAATTGGAGGAGGGCATAGAAATTTGCAGTGATGTTCATAGCATCATTTATTAATTACAATAATAACAAATTATGATAAGTTCTCTATAGTTTAGATAAATTTGCTCCACTGCTTATGGATGACTAAACTTGAAGGGACTTCCAGGCATAAAAAACAAGCACTGCTGAAATTATTTAAATTAACCTAAACATTTAAAAGGCTGTGCACTTTTAACTGGTAAAATTTATCTTGTGGCAATGGAGCCGTGTGCTACAGAGGAGGAGAGGGCTGCCTCAAGAAATGTATGTGATGTGCAAGGAAGGGATTTTTCAAATGTGTTTTAAAAGCATTGCTTCCCTTTCTTTGCACTTGTGCTTTCTTCCCATATATTGGTTTTGCTGCAAGTTCCTTACAGCAAAATGTTCCTCTGATGTAGGAGACTGACAGTTAATTGCTTTCAAGGGATGAATTTACACGGATTTTTCTTTGCTATGAATCTTTATAGCTAGAGAGAAGGAAGATAACACATAAACAAAATTAATTTTTCTTCTTCCTCTTTGCAAAATTTGTACTTAATGATCTTGCCTCTTCCTCAGTGCTGTGCTTTTTACTGCAGTGTCCTAATCCAAGCTCTGATCTCACTTTCACTGTGTCTGAGCTCTCATGAGCTGTCAGCACTTGATGCTGTCCCTTTCACTCCTTAGTCTCTCATTTAAGAATTGAGTATTTGATTCTCTTGGTGGCTCTAGACATCGGCTAAATTTTTACAGGACTCTCTTAAAGGAATATTTTGTATTTGGTGCCCTGCTAATGGAAGATGTGAGAGCCATATTTGCCCTATCCCAGCATGCACAAGGGAAATTATTATCATGTCAAATTACAGCTGCTGACTCCTGCCAGACAATCCCCTGCCTTATCTTATCTATCTACATTTTTTAATGCCATGCTCATCATCATGGCATCTAAGTGCCTTAAAAGTTTTCCATTGCTTCAGAGGAAAGATGAATTTATGGGTGTGTTAGTGGAAAAGTTTCCCTTTTCTGGCTATTTGATCTGTGTGTGAACAAGGGTGATAAAGGTTAAAGTGAATTAACACGGAAGAATGATTTTCCAGTGCAACCAGTTTGCCAAACTTGATCCTTGTTGATATTTTGTCCAAAATGCATGGTGTGGCTTTTACTTCTGGTTATGTTTGGGAATTAGCTGCATTCTGCAATGCTTCTGGCACTGGTGGTGGAGTGAGGGATCAGGCACTGACACAAGCTCTTGCTCAGTTCCAGTTCATGCTCTCACAGTGATCTTGGGTCTGGTTTGAAGTATTTGAGCCTTTTTGGTTGCCAAGAAGGTGGCACATTCATTGGAAATAAACCAGCTTGGATTCTGCATTTGAGTTTTATTTTGTACTTCACGTTGTAAGGAAACCTGGTGCAAAGGCTGTTGGATGTTAAATAAAACAATTTAAACTAGGAATTGCTGAGATGGCAAGACGTCCACAAGGGATTTCTTCCTCATTAATCACATTTCTGAGCAAAACCATCATTTATGTCTCGTAAATGCTCTGGGGTGTCAGTTGTATACAGCTGCTGTTTGTTTTTCAACCTGTACCTAAGAGCATAAGAAATTAATATCAGGGTTGAAACCTAAGTATGTATATAGGCTTTGCATGTGCTTCTGCATGTGTGAGTGCTGCTGGCACCCTTCACAGGGCAGATCTGTGTCTCTAGTCTTTTACTGTCCTCCACTGCCTCCAGTTTGCAGTCTCCAGAGGTCCGGTCTGAAGGCAGCCACCTGACTGATACTAGAGACCAAAGTGTCACTTGCCAAGTACTGCCTTTGTCCCTGAGACACGCTGCAGCCTTCAGGATCCTTGTATGGCTCCTGGGATATCATGTTTTGCCTGTGCACTGGCTGTGGTTGCTGCTGTGCCTTTCCTGGAGGTTTGTATTGTGATGTGCTGTGCACTGCTCAGCACTGCCAGCTCAGCGCTAGGCAGCAGGCTGTGAGCTCTTTGATCCTCAAGTCACAGCTGATCCATGGAGATCCCTGTCTGATCTGACAGCTCTCCATGTTTTCATCCTTTGACCTAGAGCACTGTTGGAAAAATTAGCAGGCCAAAAGCAAGCTCATATTATTTTATTATTTGCAATCTACAGTAGAATGTGACTGTGATGTTTTTTCCAGAGTTTCTCTATCCTCTGGGGGGTGAATCTTGTACTCTTTGGTGATAGTTTGGCTTGGAGGAGCAGGCCAAGGGTTGATACATTTCAAAAAGATTTTACTATTCTTTCCTACTGATGTAGAGATTTCAAGGCAAACAGTAGTAGTAAATGCAGATTCTCAAGTCAAAAGGATGAGCTGTCTGGCAGTTAGTCCTTCCATCTTGCTAAACTGTGGGGAAGGGGAACACAAAGGTGTGTCTTGGTGCCAATGAAAACATTTTAACTTGCTTAACATCTCACTTAGCTGTACTGCAGGTTGTTTCCTTTTTTTCCTGTGTTTTAGCATAACAGCAGCTTGCAAACAATGCCAGAGTTTAACCTGCAAGTCTCTGCACTGTTGGAGGTCAACTTGTTCTGTTGACATGCTTAAAAAGAAAAAAAAAAATCACAAAGAAACACAAGTAGAGAACTTAATTTGGCCTGCAAACTGTACTTCATCCCACTCAAACTGGGTCAGTGTAAAGCAAATAAACTGCAGCCATGTGGGTTCTACTGTGGGAACTGTTGTGCTGCCTTTGATCTTGGAGAAAGTATGAAATCCTGGATTTGACTCATCAGAGTTCTCCTTCATGCATCTAATAAAAAGCGTACAAGCCATCCTGTTGAAGTCAGTAGGTTCACCCACCCATATGCCGAAATTTAAGTGTACACCTTAATATTAAGGAGATTTCCGTCTCTCTTGGACAATGTTGCTTGGACTTCCACTGAGCTGTTCTACAAGAAGAGCAAAAGCTGAGAGGACACAGAGGGGAAGAGAAATATTTGAATCAGGTCATCCTTCAGCAGACAATTTTGCTACTTGAAGTACAGTTGCTAAAGTCTGTGTGATTGGCTTTGCCGTGTGCTGAAAGATTGCTTCCTCCAAGCTTGTGCTCTAGCTTCCTGCCTTGTAATTAGCTCTTCCACATGGTTGCCCCAATGTGCACAGCGTCATATGATAAGCTTATGGCACTGGACATCCTCAGCTGGCTGAATCACAGGGCAGTGCATTAAATCCTGCCCGCCAGATCTGCTGTACAGTAACACAGGCTGACTGATGGGCAGAGGGGCTGGCTGTGGAGAAGTGACCCCTGAGGGCAGGGACTTGGCTGCTTTTGGGCAGCGAGGGATTACTCCAATGTTTTGAGAAGTGCGGTGCCTTGTCTGTGTTGGGAGGGTCACAGCAGATGCACCAGCCTGATGTGCATGTCCCACTTGGAGATGCCTGCTGTCCTGGCATGCCTAGCACAGGGGCTTCTGTAGCAGGCTTGGCTGAGATGTATTTTCCCTCTAATCTCAAGGTGGAAAAAAGTGGAAAGCAGAGGGAACAATGTCTGAGCACCTTACACCAGGAAATCGGATTTTAGCCATGACAGTTTGTTCTCTGAAGAAGTGTAGCAGTGATGCTCCATATTTACAGGCAGCCCCAGCCTTGGGCAGACACCACCATCACCAGGAATCCCTCTGGCTGTTCACTGCTCATTCTCCCTGATGGTGTGGCTGACCCTGGGCTTTGGGGGCAGCTGCAATTCCCCCCACACTCAGGAAAGTCACTGGGCAGCACTGACCTTAGTTTTCCACTCCATTATTTCTCAAAGGCCAAGCTTTCATATGGAGCAGATTTGCACCTCTCTGCTGACTGCAGTGAAAGTCTCCTTGAGAAGCCTAGGAGGAAAAATGGGGGGGAGATGCTGTGGTTTTGTCAAACCTGGATTGGGATGAGTTACACCGCTTTCTCTGCACAGAGAGACACAAGACTGAAACAGAGTTTGACTCAAGATTTACCCTTTCTTTGAGTACCTGCAGCTCCCAATTAAAATCTTGACTTGAAGAGGCAGAAGTAGCTTCATTGGATCTAATTCTTCAAATCCTTCTCTGCAATTCTCTGGTTTATAAGGTTTTATTTTAAAGCCTCTGTTTTCTAAAGTGATGTTTGGTGTCTTGTTGCTTTTGTGTCAAAACAACTGGGAGCAAGGTGACCTGAACTCCTTTCTAGAGCCATGGCAACAGAGGAGCTCATAAACATAAACAAGGTCAAGCCCAGACTTTTGAATTATGCCAGATAAAAGCCTCCTGATGAGAAAAATGAAGAGAGAAGAATCTATTTGAAAACACCAAACTGGATATTGGAAGCACCTCATGGTGTTAGTTCAATGTATTTTAAAATGTTTCAAATATATTTTTGTAAAAGATTGCTTGAGGGTTAGGTGCTTGTGGAAAGATGAATGTTATTTAAAAGGGGTTTTTAGTGGCAGGAGATTTGCACCACAACAGACAGCTGTTTAAAGGAACCCGTGGTCCATCCAAGTCATGATTAATCAAGAGGCATCCATGATCAAATCTGATACATCCAATCAATTTCTTATTTTAGCCCTGTTAATTGTTGAGGGACTGAGCTATGGGTTGTGTCCATCTGCCTCAACCTGTGTGTTGTGGTGCCACCAGGAGCTGCTCAAGGCATCTGCTGTCCTGGGGACCAGCCATGAGCTACCAGCTCCTGGAAACACCGCACGATGCTGCAAGCCCTGGTGGAGTGAGGAGGTCTCTCAGGGCTGGGGCTTGCAGCTGCAGTGGCTGAAAATGGCTTTGTGAGCCTCAAGGCTGCTGAGGCCAGGGCCTTGAATGGGCATCCCTTGGGTGTGTTGGTGGGTGACTCAGTGTAGCTCAGGCCCACTAATTTCTTTGTCTTATAAATATGGTGATCTTTGTCGTTTCCTGAGTGTGCCATGTGCCCTTGGGTATCTAGTGGGTCATTTTAAGTCCCGGGTAACGTGTGTCAGACCCACATCATGTTACAGAATAGGTGTGACTCCTTGCCAGTACACAACAACATTCTTCCTCTTGCCTTTCTCCAGTCACAGAAGCTACAACCAGAGGGTCAGGAGAACTTCCCTGTCTATGTTGCCAGCCCTGGTCACGTTGTTCTGTGCATATCTCACCCATTCAGGTATGACACTTCTCTGACAACAACCCCCAGGGAGGAAACAGCCCCTCCCCACCCTTTGCTGCCCTTTTTGTGTTGCCTGAGCTGGGTATTTGTTTGCAGAGAGCTTGCATCAACACTCCTTACTGCCTTAGACTAAGCAGACTAATAGACTCTTTCAACACCTCCGTAGCGCTGCCCGCTGTCGTAATCATTCAGCGGTCATGGCTCTCTGCAAACAGCAGCACTGAACTTGCCGTTCAATTACCAGTTTATTATTCTAAGATGTCTGGGGAGCGGAGTGGTGATAGCCATATGCCAATATGGCTGTGGGCTGCTTGTGAAGTTCCTCCTGGGATGTGGAGAGCCGAGCCAGGGGTCTGAGCAGTTCTCTCAGGCTGGTGACTGACAGCATCTGACACAGGCTTGAAATAACCCACCCCAGAAAGGAAAACATGTCTGTCTCCAAATGAATTTCTAGTATGTGAAAACAGCTCAGAGGTGGGTGCTTGTGTTTGGGAGTCAAGGCTGTGTTGACCTGGCTCATTGACCTACTTTGTCAAGGTGTGCTGACCTGCCCGGATTCCCAGCCTTTAGTGGTGCTGGTTCAGCAAGCTTGCAGGCAAGTCCTTCCAGCACTGAAGAGCTTGGTTGCTTTGGAGCTTGGCGAAGCCACCATGGCATCACCCATTTTTTGTTGAAATTCACAAATGAAGCGGGAACTGATCCTCATCTTGGGCTGATGAAAACCAAGCTTTTCCTGGTGCTGACACAATGGCCTCTGGCTAGAGAGGGTCTCACTCTGTAGCACTTGTTCTGGGCTGGTTCCCGCAGTGATCCTTGGAGGAAAGCTGGGGCACAATGACTGAAATAACAAGAACAAATCATCATGAAAACACATCTGCTGGGTTCAGAGTGTGTATGCTTTGTAAACTGTTGCTGCTGTTAGAAAGCTCAAACTTGTCTATGGCTCCAGAAAACTGAGCTTCCTTGAAATATTCAGTTATGCCAAGAAAAAATAAAAACATAGTGGATTTCTCTGTGGCTCCAGAAATCTGAGGAAGCCTCCCAAAATTTAATATCCACTCCTGAAGTGTCCATATAAAACAATTTGTCTTCCTGTGACTGGCTTGTCAAACAAGAATCGCTTCTAAAATTCTTCCATTCACTAACTTCCTCAACTATGCTTGTGTTTTTGTTTTTTTTTCCTTTTGACTCCACTCCCTGATTTCTCTCTCTGAAATTCAGTGTATTCTAAATGCATGCTGAGGGTGTCCATGCCAGCTTAGCAAGAGAAAGGATTTGTTGGAAGTTGTCTTCTGAGCTGGTAGAATCCAAAGCAAAACACTGCCATTTCTATTTGCTAAGATGCAAACTCATTCCTCCTCTTAGCAGGAAGGCATCCAAGCGATAAGGAAGTAAATCAGTGAGCATGTATATTTTAACATGTCTAAAATCCTGCTTATGCTATTATGCTTCATTCCTTGTTATTGCTGACTTGTGAAAATGATAAATCTACCAACAGTAAAATCCTTCTGGTAGCTTGCTTATTCCAAATTTCTCTCTTGTGCTGCAGCTTAAGCATTAGAAACAATTTTTGTCATGAGACAGCTTATTTTGTGTGGTGGGGGTTGGTGCTGGTCCCTGTGGGCAACAAGCTGGTTGGTAAAGTGTCTATGTTCTATCTGTCAACAATCAGAGTGCTAGTGGAAAACAAAGACAAGTGGGCATTGCAGAATCTGACTAGGGAAATGCCACTTCATCCCTTCATATTCCAAAAGCATCTAATGCCCAGATTTTGGTTTGGGAGCAGGTTGACTGTAGCAGTACAGCACTACAGAGCCATCCAACAGGATGGAGGTGGAAGAGTGAGTATTGGCAGGAGGAGAGAACTATTGAGGAATGACTGCTCTGATGGGAGATTAAGGAAAATGGAGGTTCTGTTGATTGCAGTAGTACAGTGATTTAGGGACCCTGTCAAGAAGATGAAGGAAAGAAGGTAAAAGAAAAGCCAATGGAGAGATTTAGTTAATGTTGTCTAATAAAAAGGAAAAAGCCCACAAAAACACAGAGAGCCAAAATAGATGAAGATGAGTAGGAAAACATACCTACATACATAACTATATACTTTCATGCTATATGGAGTCCAAGTTTCTTTGATGCTTTCTGACCCCAGTTCTTTACCAGGTATCTTGAAAGATACTGAGGATTCAGCTGGAGTTGTCATAGACTGGTGGACAGTGTGAGATCCCATCTCCCAGGGAGTGTGGGGCCAGTAGGTTTACCTGACATGATTTTTGGTCATGAGTGCCTAAAACAAGCAACATGCTAATTTACTGATTTTCCACCTAAACTAAAGCATTACTGCATTTGGAGTTTTAGTAGCATGGCTCTGTAAAGATACAGGTCTGCAGCTCAGATCTTCCTACACACACATTTTAGAAGGTTCTATGATAGGATACTTGGGAAATCTAAAATCCCCAAGCTTTGATTCAGACCTATATAAAAAAAAGAGCTACTGAAAAATATGATGTTGTTAACCATCCTGTTCTTGTTGAGCTTCAGTGGAACCTTGCTTTCTGGGTAGGTTTGGAGATGTCAGGTAAATGTGAGCAAGTAGCACTTTCTACATCAAAAAATGGAATAAATGTTAATAGAATGAATGTTTCACTTGGCAAACATTGAAAAGTCATCCTTGCCATGCAATGAGGCTGAATTAATGGGTGTGAAAACATACATTAATATTTTCATTAAATGCATGAATATGCACCTCTATCTGTTTATGTGCCCTAATATAAAGAAGAGGACACACAAAAACGTAAGCACAGTTAATATGCAAACATACTTCTAGAGACCTCAGTAAGAAGAACTGCAGTGCTAATCCTGTTCTTTACTCCGTGAGCAGACATTTTAACTGGAAAGAGCTCTCCTGGCATAGCTCACTTTGCAAAGCAAACTCACTCTTCTGAACTGTGAATGTCACCAAAGTGCAGGGGCTGCATTTATTCAGCAGTACCATCTAATAGCACAGTGTCCTTTAAGGAATGTGTCTTCCCTTCAAGGCTCTGGCAGGGAATTGGTACTTTGTGCACTGCACGTCTGGCTCCCGATTATTATTTTACATGGAAACAGGGCTGGAGTCCCAGGTTACTCGTGGCATGGCAATGAAGGCAGGCACTTGCACAAAGGCAGAGCTTCAGGCCATATTCAGAAGGTGCAGGATGCAACACATGATGTTATCCCCTTCATTTGTATTTCACTGTGGTGTGGGTGGTTAAAAGCAACAAGCTTCCTGCACGTATTACAGAGGTACATCTGGCTTGGTTGACAAATATTTTAATTGCTTTTCCACTTTGCATCATTCAAGGAAGCTGCAGATTGCATCCCTGAAACCAGATGTGAGCATCCAACCTCCACCTGCTCTCGCTCCTTCCCATTTAGCTATTCCTGTTTACAAGGAGGTAGGCGGCAAAGCGCATCTGTGCCTGCAAATCCCTCCTCTTTGGCGGAATTACACTGGGAATGAATTTGGCTCATTGCGCTTGCTTGGAAGGACCCAAAGGGTGGCTCCTATCACATCTTGTGGCTACCACCTTTGGCCAATATTAATCATGATTCCTGCACAGTCAGCAAATTCTTTGGGAGGAAAGAATCCTCCCTTTAGTCCCCATGCATATTACAAAGGGTGTTTTCAGCAGCGTGCAACTGTAATCAATGGAGCTCAGCTTGGCAATTTTAATCCCCCGCTGTCTAGTTTGGGGCTGCTTGTTATGCAGCCAGCATTCACTCAACATAATGGTTGCTACCTGCCAATGTGCTTTGAGGGATATTGTTAGCATTAAATTTGCCATTTACATTTTCATGTTTGACATAATTGAGGAATGAATGCTCTTATGAAAATTAAACTTGTGGTCCTCCTGGACTACTGTAACCCTGTTAAAATGTAATGCGATTCTTGATGCGTCTTCTTTAGGTTTTTATTAAATAGAATATCCGTATGACTAATTCCCCTGGCCTAAATGTAGGCTGGGAAGGAACATTATTGATAGGGCTGAGCACAAATGGCCCTCTATACTCAGCCTCTAATGGCCTAATAATGCATTATACTTGAATCAGAAATACTTTGAGTTGTAGTGCTTATTGCCATTATTGAAAACACCTGGATGCTCCATTCATCAAGGTTACATCAAAATGGGCCCATTTGTTTATTAGTCTGTCAGTAAACATCTTTATTTAGTTTCATGTTCCTCTCCTCTCAGTAACATCAGAGAGGACAAGACCATGTAGTGTATCTTTCTGTGGTTTGCCATTATTAGTTTTCCCTGAAAAAGAAAGATAATTAAAAGTTTGGATGGCTTCATGAAATAAACATTTTTCTTGGGGATTGTTCTTTTTTCCTTTCCGTTTTAGAAAAGGAGGTTAAAGAAAAGCCATTGGATTTGTAGTTAGGATGACCAAATTGCAAAACAAGCAGATTTGACAGACTAAGATTTTAATGCACGTTTTATGGCAGTCAGCCTCTGGAATATTTTTGTCCCACTGCTATGGCTCTGCTCTGCCTGGAGGAGTTTGCTGTGCTGGGAGGATGCTAAAGGACAGACAGGTACAGCAGCTGGCTGGTGCTCACAGCTGGGCATCTTGCACAAGGGAACCTGTGCCCAGGCAGGCATTTTAGGTTTGGAGCCACAACCTGTCTCTGTAGCTCTAACAACAGACACCCCAGTTCATTTTAAGTGTGTCCCTTTACAGATTTTCCCCCTCTTCTTTCCCCCACTAGCAAAAGGATGAATTAATTTAGGTTTGCCAACTGCTTTTAGGCTGGCTAGGGCTGAGGAAGGAGGCCCCATTTTCCATCTAAAGAGGAAAGGGTGTTGAAATATTTTGGCCCTGTAAAACCCCATCTCTCTCAGGCTAGCTGAAATATTTTTTCTTTGTCAGAAAATGTTAGCTTTGACTATTTATACAGGTTTTCTTCTGAAAGGAGAGACTTTAAATATGACATTTTTGACTTCCATTTCAAAACAAAGAAAAGATCAACACTTGAAAGTCAAAAGTTTCTTTTATTTTATTTTTTTTTTTTTTTTTTTTTTTTTTTTTTTTTTTTTTTTTTTTTTTTTTTAATGTTTTGCTTTGACATTTCCCAATCAAAATTCTCCAGATTCTGCAATTCTGAGGATATTGTAGCTGGAAATCTGATGCAGAGCAGACAGCTCCAGCACCACTTCATATGTGAACCGAGCTCCAACTGAACCAGAGTCTTCCTTAGTTCAAGCTGGAGAAATGACATTATTCTTGAGAGTACTGAATTATCCAGTATTTAATGCCATCCATGAAGCATTTGTACCTTGGTTGTAAAGACAGGCACTCTCATGAATGTGTTTGGCATTTATGTTTATGAATTCAATTATATCTCCTCAGCCCTGCTTCTTGTTGCATAAGTAATCTGTCTTTTATGCTCTATCCCCTGAAACCCAGTCTGTTCCCAGACTTGTGACTGTGCTCTGGCTCCTGCTACCCTGCTGCAGTGCTGGTGATCAGACCCACAAGGCAAAACTTCTGGGGGAGAGGGGCATAGAAAAGCCACAGTGTGTGTGTCAGTCAGTGGATTATATGAAACGTTAGAAGACAGAGCTCCTGCCAGCTTATCTGGTCCATTTTCCAAGCAACCTGAACAGTATGACTGACCCAAATGGGGGTCACACTATGGACAGGCTAGAAAACAACTGAGTTTTAACTTCTGAATTTGTTGTCCTTGCCATCTTAGACAGGCAGCAAGGAAAAGAGTTAATATTTCTGTGGTCTGCTTGCAGAGGCTTTGTTGCTATTATAGCTCAGTGTGTGATTGCACTGATTTTAGATTATGTTCCTGCTGCTGGTAGTAATGAATTGCTGCAGTTGCTGTTTGAGGTATTCTGAAATACCAGACCAGGTCAATGGCTGCTTTTGATGTTTAAAAACTATCAGTTTTATGCTATCAAGGACAACTTTCCTGCCCTTTTCAGGACAGGACTGTGAACTCTTCAGACACAGACAAAAGGCAGCACTAAACCTGAATCTCAGCTGCAGATTGTTGCTTGTGGTGCATTCCCCAGTGCATCATTTTCCAGTGAGAGAACAGGAATCATAATTGCAGGGGCATGATAGTTGCAGTTTAAAGGGATTGGCACCAAAATGTGCAATGTTATGGTCCCCTAATTGACTTGGGTCATAGCTGGAATAGGATATTGTCAGTTAGCAAAAATATTTGGCAATTTTGACATTATGTCCTTGAATTTATTCCCTTCCTGGACTCAAAAGAAAACAAACAAACAGAAAAAAGGAGTAATTGTATTTTCCTCCCTCATCGGGGAAATACCCATGTCTTTATGAGAGCAAATAAAGAGAATGCTGAGCAGGGAAAGGCCAGTGCTAAATTTCATATAGGGTTTGGAATTGCATGTGAGGTAAGGCCACAGTCCACATTTCAGGTCAAGAAAGAAACATGGGATTGGCATATGATCTGGAGCTATGGAATCCAGATTATGTCATATATGGATACAGGGTGATTTCCATCTGAGAGAAGTGGGAAACACTTGCAACCTGGAAGGCGTTAGTGGATGCTACCAAAATTAATAGTTACTCCCTCTTACACCCTCTTGCTACACAGAGCATCTGGAGGACTTTTGTGGACCTAATTCCTCTCTTCAGACTCATGCTCCATGTCCATCCAACTTGAATCCTGGCAAGATACATTTCTTGGATAATCTTACTCTTTTGTTGCTGTATGCTTTATTTTTCCCTAAGTATAGGAGGATACAGCACAGAGCAGGCAGAGCAGCCAGACAGTTTATACAGTATGGAATAATCCTGACAATCTACTGCAGATCTGGGTGCATTTGGGCTATTATTTTATTTTTGCAATTTGTGTAATTTTGTTCAGAGCATGGGAAGAGAATTAGAAATTGAAAAGAAAAACCCTTCTCTGAACCCTAGTAAAAAAATATATTATATTAGTATTGGCTTCCTCAATGCTCACATCTATTGAGTTTCTTCAATTATTAAGAGAAGTGGTGAATACTTGCAAACTAATCCATCTCTAAATCAATCTTGTACAGTCATTCAGGATCAGTTCATGATGTTGGAAGAGAGAATGATATGGCAAGATATAAGGCAAGTGGTGCCACAGAGCAGTAAACACATCTGAAACACCTGCTATCAATTACTGCTATTTTTACAGTGATCAGTTTCACGGGAAGGATTTGGAGACAGGAGCAAGGGAGATTAGAGGTCTTCAGCCACAAGTGGGAGAACCGAGAGTAAACTAGCATTTGTATTTAAAGAGAAACAGGCTGGATATGAATACAAGAGTGGCACACAGATCTTAGATTTAGAGCCAGCCTTGCAAAAATTATGTGAGCATGTGAGGCAGAATTCTCATGTCCTACTGTAGGTTTGATTTTTACAGCAAGGTTCTGCTTAATCACTGAGGCAAGAAAAAGGAGTTGAATCTCTCCATATGCAGAAACCTGTCATCTTCTCCTCCAATTTGAAGGTATTGAAAATCTGTAAGAGCCTCAGGTTTTAATCCAGAAGTTTGCAGATACTTAGAAATAGTTTCTGAGTAATTGGAAATACCCATCAGTCTGAGAGGCAGAAACATCCTAAACCCGAACACATCATGTAAATTATTTTACACTCATATGCACATGTAAACTGGGCAGGCTGCTGATGGCTAACTGCTCTTTCAAGATGTAAACACCAGAGAATCTGGCCTCTTTCTTGTTTGTATTCAAACCAGTAATAAAGTGTTCACCCAGAAAATAGGAGGTCAGAGCTTCCTGGCCCAGGGTTGCAGGGAGGTCTGCTTTCCAGCTGGATTCTCACCCTGGTGCTGCCTCCTGTTAGTCAGTACCTGTGAGTTGGGTCTGATGCTTTCCTCCAGCCTTGCTGGATGGTCTGGCTGGCAATGAAGCTCCAGTCTACTGCTGAGCAGCATGGCTCTGAGCCTCACTCACCTTCCCTGCCCAATTCACATCCATGTGTCAGGGGAGGGTCAGAACATGCAGATTACAAGGTTTCTAGGGGCAGTCATGCTCTGCTTTTGGTTTGTGGACAAGCACGGTGCACCCACTGATTTGGAGGGAAAAGCAGGACCATGACCTGGTGCTCAGAGTCTTAATCCTGGCCTGTGCTGACTATGAAGGCTTTGGTTTAAACAAGTCCTGGATGAAAAACAGACACTTTGCTCTACCTCCCTGCTGGTTTCATTCTTCAAGAAAGCAGTGGTCTGGGCTGTTTCTGCCCAAAGTCTCATCTGGGAGACCTGGGCTTGGGAAAAACTTGCGAGGCATCTTTGTGTTCTGTGGTGGCTGAGGAACCAAATCCATTTCCCCAGCAGGTTTTGGGCAGAAGAGGGTTATGGTATGTCCTGATGCTCTAAGTCCAGGAGAAACGTGAGGCAAGCGTGCTGACTTCAGTCTTGGCCATGGAGGTTGAAGCCGATGGGTGTCTCACCTGTCATTTGTGACAGGCTCTGAAGCCACCTTTGATCCATGACCTCGGCGCAGTCGGTGTGAGATGATGACAGGAAGACTCTGCAGGGTGCGGCTCGGATGTGCCGGTTTTGGTGGCACCCATGTTCTGCAGAGCCATGGATAGATGGCTGAGGCCGGGAGACTCCGGAGGGATGGGGGCGGCCGTTCCCGCCGCCAGCGCCAGGTGGCGATACCCCCCCGGCCGAGGCCGGTGTCCCAGCGCGAAACCAGCGGGGATGCGGAGGCCGGGATGCAGGAGGTTCCCTCCGCCAGGCCGGGGGGATGCGGCCGCCGGGGCAGCCCGCATCTCCTGGGAGAAAAGAAACCCAGAACCAAACAAGCCAACCTACTGCGTCACTACTACTCGATCAGATCAAACTTCAGTAAGTGAGGGGTTTAAAAATTGCTTTTCCTTCGCTTACCTCGGGCTAGAAGGCATCTGGTTTGGCACAGGCGACTCTAGTGAATACAATTAAAATTGATTGAGTGCAAATGTTTTAATTGTATGATGTTTTGTCATTGATAACGTCAATAAGCTAATTTAATTAAGGATAATGGGAACATGTTTGGGGACATTTAGGACCCATTCAGACATAATGGGTTCAAAATGTCTCAGCAGAACCAAATCACAGGGGTCCATTGACAATGCTTCCCCTGTATCCGGGGTGACCATAAGCCATACTGTGTCTACTGCTGTGCTCATGCACATATAGGAAAGGAGCTCCCTAATTCGTGTGGCAATAACAGTGTGTGGGGATACCCACATGTGTCTGTACTTCCAGGGCAGCAGCATCTTTTCCAGTTCCCTTAAAACTTCATTGAGGTTCAGCTGTGTTCCTCCCCTTACCGTTTCACATACAGTCCCCCCATCACTGGTGGCCCCACCAAGTCCTGAGACTTCCTATCCACACTGCTCCTGCCCTGGCTACCCACAGCAGAGGGGAAGAGCCAGGTGGCGGCTGTTCTGGCAACCATGGCACTCATTTCCATCCCCTTATCTGAATGTGGATCTTAGTGTGAAAAACTGACACTTCCTTCACATGATCTCTCAGTTTTCATCTTCAGCTCATATTTTTCAGGGAAGGTTTGTTGTTGTTGTTTTGGTTTGATTTTGGCTTGCTTTTCTTTTCCTAATTTTTAAATTGGCTGCTGTATCTGTGTATTTAATCACCTTCAGTGGACCTTTTTTTTCCCTCAGTACACACAAGGATTAAATCATTATACCTCAATAATTTTCAGGACAAGTATTTCCATAGTTCCATGTGAGAAATCTATGATGCGTTCAACCCTCTTCAAGACTCGCTGAAGCTGGGCAAAGAAAAGGAAGGCATTACAATACTGAGTCCGCTCTCTAGGAATTTTCCATGATTTTACCAGAAATATTATTCTGGATCCTAGTAGCAAAATTTTGAATATTGTTTTTCTCATAGAGCAGCTCATTTTGCAGCCCTCAGTTTCTTGTAAAAGCCCCTTTCTGGCCCCACACTGGCTGTAGTCCTAGACTTTCTGTTAGTCCAAACCCAAATCCTAAGCTAATTCAGAAGCCAAGACACTAATCCACTGAGACAAATGAGACTGCCAATATGGGCTCTTAACTATTTTTGAGCTACTTTTGAAGGCACTTCAGCACTGTTGCTGGTAGTTTGTTCACTAGGAACCCTAATCCTTAACTTCAGTTGTCTGTAGGCAAGTTTTCCCCACTTCATCCCCTTCATCCCAAACCCTCCTTATGTCTCAGATGAAGATCCTAACCTCAGCCCTTCCTCTCTTTTGTGCATCTCTTACATTCCATCCCTTCCCAGGCTGCAGCTGCACGTTTTATCATTCTAACATTAACCCATTCCTATGTCAGTCTATATTGAAATATTCAATGAAAAGCTCTTCAAATATACTGGGATCTTTCTGTCCTAGGAAAGAGTAATGAAAGTTCAATGATTATCCAGTTTGGAGACAGCTTGTTAAGTAATGTTTAGGTGAAGTCCCTGCCTTTTCTCAAGCAGATCATTTATTCAGATGCACTGCATTTTATGTGACAGTTAAGTTAAAATTTCATTAGAGTGGGGAGGAACTGAATTAGCTAGCTAGTAAATATGGGAAGAATAATCTGAGCTTTCCCATACAAGGGGCAAAATATCCAGTGGGAAACTGGAGTGGCCTGAGGTGTTCAGGGACATGTGTGGCCCAGTGTTGGTCAGCAGCAGGTGGCCTCTAGCAGTGGCAATTCAGCAGTCTGGTTTCATCTCCTTTGGGTCAGCCATAAATCTCAGTGACCTGTGAGGAGACAACTAGATAGAAGTGCACCGCATTAGCAGCTGAAGACAGAAAATCAATATAAAGTCCTAGTATACTGGCAAACGAGTAACTGTCTAGAACTAAAATATATTTTTCCTTTGTGCTCTCTGGAAATGTTGATGTTTCAATAAACTTTGAGAGCAAACTAAAAAAAAAAAAGAGGGAGAGAAGCTCTGTCCTGAAGCCTCAACACACAAAAGTGGTGCAGTGATTTGAATGTATCAACTGTGATTTGAATTAATCTTGTTATTTAGTCTGATTTAAATATGATTTATGTATCTGATCAACAAATAGCGTGACTTTCTGTATGAAGTAAAACTATAGTCACTGGAGGTGAATGCATAAAGCCCAAGTTGTCTTCAAGGAACTCCTCAAACTTGTATATTTTCCTAGAGAACAATATGACTAATTGAATGAGATATAGTGTTTAAGATTTACATGTGTCCATAGACCATCAAAGTCCATGATTTACATTGGAATTTTTTTCTTTTTCTCTTGTAGCCTGGGCAGGAACCCTTAAGTATTGGAACAAAAAATGTGGGTTTTTAATAGGTCCATACCAAAGTATATTAGGATACAGTGTTTATCACTACCCATGACACACACACACACACAGAAAAAAAAAAAAAAAAAAAAAAAAAAAAAAAAAAAAAATTCAGGGAAGTTCTTTGATCAGGAAGAGAGACCAGTCAAATTAGATCAAGAATCATTACTTGCATGCACAGCCACAGGTGTTATTTTGTTTTACTCTTAGGAATTGCTGTAACTTAGTCACAGAAGTGGCATTTAGGCATCTCATGTAGACCCATTTGACACCAATAGGTGACTAATTCTCCATTTCGCCTGAAGTGAGTATTTGATTCAAGGCACCAGGGAAGCACAAAGAAAACCCTAAAGGGAATGTTGTGCCATAAACTAGTTATTAATTAATATTAATGAGTCATATTAATCAAACCTTAAACTAAACCTTAAAACTAAAATGTGAAATTCCCAACCTAGCTATCAGGCACTACTTGAGTATGAACAAAGTACTGGATTGCTGCTGCTCATCCAGCTGCTCTGTGGGACAAGGTGGTAGAGGTCATGCATCTCCTCATTCCAAAGCCTGCCTGAGCTGTAGCACTAAAAATTTTAAGTGCTGCATCCAGACAGACTCACATACTTTGTGAAAGCTGTACTTGTTCATCCCAGCTGAGTTTCTGTCTTTTTAAGTACGCTTAGCAATCAGTGTTTGTCTCTGTGGTACTTGGCTTTGTGGATGCCCCATGAGCACAGTGACTAGAGTGGTAAGGAAAGTGCCTGGTAGGCAAACATTGTATGTCTAGATCCTTACTGTGCTACTTTGCATTAACGTGCTTGGAAGAGGGGAACCCAGCTGAGAGAACTCATGGAGAAACCTCCTCTCATGCCTTTATGACTTCTCTTCCTCTCTTTCCCCCACAGAGGGCCAGTGAGGATCTGTGGCAGTCCTGCCCAGCTTGCAACAAATTTGAGGTGTATGGAGCCATATGTGAGCTCAGGCTGCAATGCAGAGGTGTCTGCTAGGGCTGGGCACTGGAATCACCAGCAATGATGGATATGTATGTCAGACTGAAGAGCTCATTGTGCATTTTGGTAACTGAGCCAGAGTGAGCCATTATGTGGGCCAGTCATGGAGAAGCAGAAAATGTCGTCTCCCAATTTCTTCCCCCAGAACTGAAAACCTTCCCTAGGTACACTGTGAGCTAATTTCCCCCTCTGCTTTTATACAAAGCATGAATGTGGAGAGCATGGCTTGGGCTTGCAGATCTCAAGGCAGAAGGAAGAATTGCGGTTTAGGGTGGAAGATGGGAAGCCTTGAAGATCTCTTCCCCACAGTTTCCCTCATCTACTTCTACTCTTACTGGAAGAACCTGGGAGAAAATTTTATATGAGGTGAAAACACATTTTTGCCCTATCTGTGGGTTTGACCATGTTTTCTTGGAGTTGAGCTGTTAATAGGCATGGGAGTTGATCCAAGAGCTTTTATCTGGTGCAGATAATCCCTTAGATTACTTCTTTCCTCTCCTTCTCTTACTAGAAAGTATCTTTGAGACAAATCCTTTTTCTGCACTTATCCCAAATGTACACTTATATTCTTATGAAGACAATGTGCCTTGTGAGTAACTTCTACTTTTATGTTTTTCATTTTTATTTTCTAATTTAGATGATTAACCACATATTTGTTTTATCTTCCCATCACCTGAAGGAGTTATATATTCTTCTCTTAGAAATTCAGAGTCAAGTATCAAGCCTGTATGCTGAGAGTTTCTCCCTGCATAAATATTTTACACTGAGATGAAAACAGCACAACATCCTGTTAAAAAAGAGAAATTTAAGTTGGGTTTATATTTATCGCTTTAGGACAAGAACAGTAGAAAAGTAGAAAAGTAACAGTCAAGGGAAGTTTAACCTAGTTTAGGTACTGAGTGACACAGCTGTTGGTATTTAATATTGCTTTATTGACTTCTTTCACTCATTTGTACCTTTGGAAGCCAACTGACCTTTTCTTCAGTGGAGATTTCTGGACATGAAATAATATGGTGACTAAAATAGCTGCTGCTCACTTTTATCAGAAAACAGGAACAGAAAGGACTTAAATCCATGTGTAAAAAGGGATTAACCTATTTGCCAAACTTTACACAAATGTTCTTCTTTCAGCCATGGCTTTTTATAAGATATGATTTTGCACTATAGTTCCACAAAATATCTCCTTCTTTTCCAAGTACCATTCCTCTTCTAGAGATCCTTGCTTGTCTTCTAACATCTGTACCTTCCTTGCTTGCAGTGTTCTTCCTCCACAACTTGACCCCATTTTTGTTAGTCCCAGAGGCATTCTTCCCACTTCCCTCTTTCCCCTCTTTCCTCTTCAGGAGGATTGATTTTAACCAAGAGGGGTAATAGCAGGAATGCAAGAGTGCCATCCTGACGGGGAGATCCTCTGCCTTCCACCTACTGAAACTCCGAGTGACTGGGGCTGAGTGGGTGGCAACACAAAGAGATGGGCTTAAAACTGTATTTTTACTTGTATGATTATTGTATTATTAAAATAATAAATGTGAGTCAAAGCAAACCTTTTCCATAGTCCGAAAGGAAGTGTCATCAAAGATAAATGACCTGGATTGCTTAACAAGGACTCTCTGCAAAGACTTCAGTGGACGATTGGGCAACTGCTTTGGAGTTGACACAGCTCCTAGATAGTTAAAATTAACAGAAACATATCTCACTCTGTATGTATACACAAAAAGAGCAGCCCTTGTCTGGGAGAGCTTACAGTCCATGCCTAATTGATTGCCATGTGTTTTTCATTTAAACTCATTGTTAAAACAGAAGGAAGAGCAGTGAAATCTTTTCAAAAATGTTTCAAAATATCTTGCATTAGTTTTGTCTTCAGATATAATTGACCAGGGAGAGTGGTAGGCTCAAGTTGTCCTGTGCTAGCAGGGCTCTACACAACTCATGTACATGATACTCCTTTCCTACCCTCCCACACCATCCAGCTCCCACTGAAGTCAACAGCCACCTCATGAGGGGTCATTGCTTGGTATCTCCGTGTGTGATATCTGAACCAGATGGAAGCTGTAAAGTACAAGGCACCACAACCATTGTTCTTTTTGACACAGAAATGAGGCTATCTAGGCCAAGGAAATCTTTTCTACCCACAAAAGTCCTAGTTTCCTATATTATGACCTATATCAACAGTATTAAAACTCAAAGCTATACTGTTACACTGATGAGTTTATTCCATTGACTGTACAGCTCAGTCGGTACCTATAAAATTGCAGGATGCATTTAAAGTAATTCAATTAGATTTAATTGAATTAAAACTATTATTAAATTCTGCCAAAGGTAAGTCTGTATAATTTTTTTCTAATAACTCAAAAAGCTCAAGTCTGGATGAGTTTAAAATAATAATCCTACAAGAGAATGATTGAATAAGTTAGAACATACAAACATTTAGAAGTCCAACTAGATATGAAACTGAACTTTGTATATCACATAAATCAGTCATTACAGAAATGGAAATCAATTAGGATGGGTTTGCTCGACCTAATTTTTGCTCTGCTTTTATGTATTTAAAGAAAGATTGATTTCATGCCATTTTAATTGGTTTAATTCAGCTAAATGTGGAGGTTCCTGTGTTAACATTAAAAATCCCATTTTTTATCATCTGGCCATGATGGAAGTCTTAGAGCTCTTTCCCAAAGTTGTAGCAACCCCTGACACTGAAGACCTTACATTTCCTAGTACAGCATTTTAAGCAGCTGCTCTGCTATAGTTTTTCAAGGCTTCCAGATACCCTGAGCCAATCATGCACTGTTTTCAGCGAACTCTTCTTTTCCTTGCTTTCTGTCTCTCTGGTTGCAGACATGTAGTAGGACAGTCAAACAATAGGAAAATCAATTAAGAAGATTTCAGCCCCGAGATCTTTTTCCATGGAGGCAAAAAGGCAATAAGGAGTAATTTCCTGTGGTGTTGGTGAGGCTTCAGATTTGTAGCTACTGGTTGCTTTTGTCACAAGCAGGGAACTGAATGCACACCTTTAATACCAAAAAAAGTGCCAGCCACTTCTGTTTTCCATTGTACAGCAGGAAGGATAAGTTGTTTTACATCTTCTGTAGTCATCTATGTTAGGTACAGCTTGGATATCTCTGGTATAGCAAGGGCATGCTCAGGTAACTGAGGGGCAGAGTGCTGACACAAAGGAGCTGGGAGTCAAAAGATGGTGTGGGACTGAAGCCTCAGATATTGCACCAGTTTTGTCTAGTAGCCTGTTTTGTCTTGTAGCCTGTCTCCTGGGTAGGCGTGCAAGGTGTGTACCAGTAAAAGTGTCTTCCAGCAATTGGAACTGGAATGTGAAGAGGTAGTCACTGGGAAACTAAGTTAGTTGTAGCTTTGCTTGGATGCTCATGGAGTTGATTTGCTAAAAAACTATGAAAGAAGAGAGCCTGAGAGACCTGATTCAAAAAACTTCGACTATACAGAAGATATTTGTATAACCTTCATCACTCTGCTGGCAACACATTTGTCTGGTCCTGCCCCTTTGTTGGCTGCACAGAGTCATGTGTTGCTTCATCAGATCTCTTTCCTTGCCAAACAACAACAGTTTCCCCTGTAGATGGCTCTGTTTTCCTACACAATTTGGGGAGTGCTCTCACTTTAGAAACATCGTGCAAGTGAGGTTGAGCTACTTCTTTATTTTCCTGTTCCAATGGGTATTCTGTTCAGAAAGGAGTCATTGGGATCAGATGCTCTCCAACATGCAATCCTGAAGACAGCTGGATTGTGAATAGTCAGTCACTTTCCACAAAATGTGTTTTTTGATGCTTGATTTAAGACTTATATTTAAGAGCAAAGGCTCAGTGTGAGTGCCCAACAACTGCTGTTTGAGCTGTCCTGGGCTGCAGCTGGTGTCAAGGTGCTGTTCAGAAGGATGAGGGTCTGGCATAGTTTCTGTGTCACATGTCCCAATCTGCCATGGGTTCTGCCACCACCTATGGCGTCTCCAGGCTATTAGGGTGCCTGAGGTTAGGCAACTGAAGTAAAACCAGAGTTTTCAGCTTTTTGTGTGTGTGGAAAAAGAGTCTTTCTGTTTAAGAAAAAAAAGAGAGGGGAAGTTTTGAGTAATTTTCTTTCTAGCACCTGCAGAACAGAAGCTGTTGGCGTGGGATGAACAGGTATTGTGACTGCTCACCATTAGCAACGCTTAAATATTTAGTGAAATGCTGCAGTTCCTCTCTCTGAGCCTGTCAGGTTGGGTGCCCTGGTGTGGCACAACTATTCAGGCCCTAAGAAGTCAGGCCAATGTTGGGGAAGTATAAGGAAGAAGATTGAGGGGAATTACCTTTGTGAGTCAAATGGACAGAGGGATTGTAATGTTTAAATCTTGGTGTTCAAAAATAGAGTCTGAACCCTAAACCAAATGTAATGATAGAAGTGGGACCTTTCTGCAGTGCAGAACAAATGCTCTCTAAATGCAGACAAGGGGTTATTTTACCTGGTGTTAATTCCTCCTAATGCCACTGTTGAACTACACCAGAGAACACATTTGTTTTGTCCTGCTGTGTGCTGGTGGTAGCAATTATTCTCAGTGGAGCTAGCAACTCATCTAGTCTACCTGCCTGCCTGCCTGCTAAAAATGATACTGTGAATCAAAAAATATTTGGAAGAGGTGAGAAAGTTCTGACAATTCTCAAGTTCCTGAACTGTTCATGGCATTTTGTCACTGATGATATACTGAGACATCCATTCAGTGCTTGCACAAATTTCTATCTGTTCAGCAAAGGTGATTGCTCAGAGATATTGAAACTGGAGATTTTCTCTTCTAGTTTCCATCAACAGCAGGAACCTGAGCCGCGAGTGCAGGGTCAGTTCCTTGTGCCAAGTGCTGGGCCTTCCCATCACAAGCTGCTGGCTGGGGCTCACCTCCATGAAGAGGAAATGAAATCACCAGCCTGCACTCACTGAGAAGAAACTTGGCAGAAGGTGCTGCATGAAGGTCTAGTAGGGTCACCTGAAGTACACTCGGGGCATCAACATTGCAGAGGTGCGTGTGGGATGGATTTGACTACACTCTCAAACTAATTGTGAATGTAAAACCAGACCTGAGGTGGGGAACACCCTGAAGTATTGCCCCAAATACATAAACCATTTGAGGGTGAGCTTAGTCTCTCACATTTGCAAATATTGCTGCCAACAAAGACTATTCCTAGAGGCATTGTTTTCCTGATAAATCTCCACCAGTATAGAAAGGATAGCTCATAGAAGGAACCTAGTTGTGTAAACAGTGTAAGACTTACTAAAGATTAAATTATTGTAAATTATATGTTACTTTTAAATGATTACCTAGAGAGATCTGAATATCCAAGAACTTTTCAGAAAGGGCAAAGCGAATGATTACAGGTTGGAAAGTATCTTATAATAGGAGAGATTAAAAAGATTCTAGCTATTTAGTTTAGTAAAGAGACTAATAAGAAGTGACATGACAAAGGTATATAAAATAATGTATGGCATAAAGAAGGTCAGCAGGTGCTTCTATTTATCCTGTCTTATGAAAGAGACACAGGAGGATACCTAATTAAATTAAAAGGCAATAAATTTAAAAATGGTAAAGAAAATGCCCTTTTATGTCACATATAGTTAATCTGTGGAACTCACTGCCACAATAAGTAAAGACTTTTAGTTGAATTAAAAAATCTTTTAAGTAGCTAAAAAAGGACAGAATTGTCAAAAACATTCAAGTTCTGTTTTCAGGAGTAATTTGGGATCATATGTACAAAGTAAGCACTGTGCCAAACTGCTTGCTGGATAATACACAGGCCATCCTTATTGCAGAGGCCAAGTTTTGGTCTTGCATTTTTCAACTGAAGGATTGGGATTTTTTATGAAACTCATCACCTGAAGAAGGAAAATATCTCCTTTTGGGGTACCTGGGAAGTTCTGGAGTGAGGTTTGCTGTGATAGGGCACAAATATTTCCTCAGTCAGAGTAAGGATTTGAGTTTAAGTCTGAAATATTTATACCGTGTCTTTGGATTGACATGCTGCTTATTGTAACCCATAGGCTGCCATGGAAATTATTTCTTGGACAGCCTCATATTGATGGTGTATGGAGGTGTGATCTGGACATCTCAGTCCTCCCTGCCTCAAGGAGGGGGTCAAATACTTAATTTCTGAATTTCATGTTATAATTAATGTTTTCAGTATCTTCACTGGAATGAGGGTCATATATGCCTTACTTCCCAAAATAATATTTGAGCACTTACATTGGCTTTTCTAAAAGTGCAGTCCTAAATGATGCTTTCATCATAATATCTATGTTATTCCAATGGAATAATGAGACAACTGAGGAATAGCAGGAAAAATGAAAATGCATAAGACAACTTCCTCAGGACTGTTCTTGTTTTCTATGTCTGCTTTATGCAACGGAGATTGACTACCTTGGAGCTAAGTGGTTTCAGATCTAAATGGGAAATGTGTGTCCTGATTCAGTCTCCTCTGACTCACTCAACAGTGGATGCACCACACAGGAAAGGAGATGTTCACACAAATTAGGCATTGCAGGGAGGATTGGGAGTACTGAGATCAGGTTCTGGCTTTTGCAACTCTACAGAATTTTTAATATCTCCTTTCTTCTAATTTCTGAGTGTTTAAAACATAGTCCTTTTTTGTCTGACTTTCTGTCATGCTCATTCAGTGTACAAATGCCAGGAAACAAGAACTTTCTAGGTAAATGTAGTTCTGTAGCCAATACTGTAAATAGAAATAAGTGTAATTAAAAAGCATTTTGAGACCTTCTATAGAGGTTGAAGGGTTTAGGAACTCCTCTTGTTCTTGCTTTTTAAAATTTTACCTAAAATGCTATTGGCATGTGAATGATTAGCTAGAGATTTTCCATGACTTTATCGTATATTATATTTAGTAATTCTGGACTCACGATAGGGAAGGTCCTCACGGATCATGAGGTCCAGACTCCTGATATTTCAGGCAGTCACATCATATATTCCTCTTCATTTATCAGGCTGAGTTTTAAAACTAGTTAGGATTTTTGCTTCCCATCCCATTGTGGGAGTTGAGTCTGTTCTAGTATTTGGCTTTCCTGATGCCTGCAAACTCTCTTGAAACATGATGCAGAGGACATGTAATAGAGACAATTAATGATAGACAGGATTATTTATGAATATGCATGTGGTAGTCAGTGAAAACAGAAAGTACAGGGAAATACAGCTTAGATTCACATCAGGTTATCCATTTCCAGCAGAGGAAGTAAAAGCAATATCCTGGGCAAAGCATCAGTGCAACTTCATAGGAAATATTGCCCATGGCCTTAGACACTCATGAGCACAGGAGGACAGGACAGATAGTATACCCAGACAAATAAAAACCTTTGGAGAGAGGACTGCAAGAACAGCATTTACGGGGTCTAGCAAAAAGACATTTGTGAAGAGGCTGTAATTACTGTTTGCCTACATGAAAGGAACAAAGAGCAATGAGGAAAAATTGATGTTTAGACTAAAATAAAATTGAGGACAGCTGAACATAAAAGAGTTTGGCTGGAAAGTGGATATTGAAGATAGGGGTGTTCTGGCATGGCTTTCCAATGGCAGCAGGGACAGCATCAAACCTACCTGCTCTCTAGATTGCCCTTGGTCAAATTCCTGAAAGACCAAATTTGCAACATTCAACTATGACAGCATCAGTGATCCAGAAACTCTCTGGTGTTGTAATTGCTAAAGTAAATGCATGTAAATCTCACTGCAATTTTACAAAGCTGGGTTTCATATACTAACCCAACAGATATACCTCAGCTTCCTCTCTTTTAACACAACTATTCTGCTGTCATTACACACGAGCATTATCTCCCCTCTTAGTTTTTGTCCTGCCAACCTAAGAAGCACAATTTATGAGACAGATTCACGCAATCCAAAACATGTGTGATGTGAACCTGGCTAGTTTGAACAGATATTTCTTGAGGATATGAAGGGCCAAAACAAATTTTTCTGTCTTTAGAGCTACTTTTTTTTCCCAGTTTTGTTTGTATTCCCCATCATTTCAGCTCTGCTCATTTGAGTATGTTGAGATCAAATTCAGTTAAGAAAATAATTAGTGTACCTGAATTGATACATTCTGTGCTGGAGCAGTTTGGAAAGCATACATGTAACAGGACAACATATTTAAGGTACCTAAGTCCTGACACAAATCTTTATTCCTGAGATGAAAGAGGTAAAACTTTTAACTTTTCCTTCACACAGACTTGAGTTCCGAAAAGACATGTCTAAAAACCAGGTGTTTTCCTGTGCCAAAGGAGGAAAAGAACTATTAAAGTGCAAGGGAAAAATAGAGTAAAGAGCAGAAAACAATCCAGAAAGCAATCATTCCAAGTAGACCTCACCATAATAACTTGGTCTCTATGTCTCTGTGGAGTTCATACAGAGGAAAAAATCCACTTTTTTCCCCCTTCTGATATCACCGCAATGAAATAAATATACATAGTATAAATGTCCCTTTTTTTTACGTGGTCTGAATGTACATACCAATTTTAGCATCAATGTACAAAATGAGAAGAATAATGTTACTCCTTACTCTTTCAGTACTCAAAATGCTAAATCCTAAAGGGAAAGGAGATTTACCAGGATTTTAGATAAGACCTGAGAATCTTCCCAGAAAGTGAGGTAGGCAAATGGGATGAAGGGCTTTGGGCTCTTCAGGAGGGATAGACAGAGCACATGAGGTTGTAAGAGCTGAAATGTCTGTAAGAGAGAGGTTTGACTGCAGAGCCCTTAATGTTAGGGATGATGTGATTGAGAGCCTCAGTGAGGATCAGGGACACAGAAGGCAAAGCAGGCATCATGGTGCCTATTATCTATTGCCCAGTCAAGACTCTTGTTGAAGATGGGCATCTGACTAATAGGCATAAAGAAAAAGCAAAAACGTTCAATGCTTTCAATTGTCCCAGTCTCCAATAATACTGATAGACCTTGGGCTGCCCGGTCCCCTGAGCCAGAGGACCACAGGTCTGGAAGCAGTGACTTTCCTTTTGTGGATAATGAACTTGTAAGAGACCAGTGGTATCAGCTGAATGTTTGCAAGTCCATGGAGTTTTGATGGGCTTCATTCTGGAGTAATGGAATTAGTGGTTGTTATGGCAGGAACCTCTCTAACTTCTACCAAACAGCTTGTGAGTCTGGGAAGATTCCTGCTGACAAGAATCTAGCCAGTGTTACTACAGCCTAGGAAAAAGGCATAAGGAAAGACCCATGAAACTGCGGACTGTTAGTCTAACCTCAGTACCTAGAAAAATGATGGATCACCATCATAATGGTGCTGCTGAAAGACATTTAAAGAAAAACACAGTCATCAGACACAGCCAACATTGGTTCACAAGGGGAAAGTCTTGTTTAATTAATTTAATATCCTTCTGTGATTAGGTCACCTGCCTAGGTGTCCCTTCAACCCTTTTGTGGTTGAAGGGACAGAATTGGATGTAGTTTTTCTGGATTTTAGGTAAGTTTTAATACTGTCTGTCACAGCATCCTTCTGGACAAGCTTGTCCAGATGTTGTGCAAGATGAACAGGGAGACGTTACACTGATGAAGAATTGACTGGAAGACAGAGCTCTCAAAGGGTTGAAATGGGACTATAAATGCCTGGCAGCCAGTCACCAGAGTGTTGACTCTCTCGAGGGACAAGACCCTTTGCAGAGGGATCTGGATAGACTGGAGCATTGGCAAATCATCAGTGGCATAAATCTGTATATGAACAAGGGCTGGATTCTGCATCTGACATGGAGAAACACTGCGTGAAAGTCCAAATTTAGTAAGGAATGGCTGGACAGCAACCCCACAGAAAGAGGACTGGGGGTGCTGGCTGACAGGAGGCTCAATAGGAGCCAGCAGCGTGTGCCCTGGCATCCAGGAGGGCAAACCTCATCCTGGAGTGCATCAAACATAGCACAACCAGCTGGTCAAAAGAGGGGGTTATCCCACTGTGTTTAACACTGGTGCAGCCTCACCTTTGGTATTTGCGTGCAATTCCAAGCCCCATCACTTAGGAGGGATGTGAAGGTCCTTGGATGCATTCAGAAGAGGGTACCAAAGATGTGAGAGGGCTGGAAGACATGCCCTGTGTAGAGTGGCTGAGGACAGGGTTTGTCTAATTTGGTGAGAAGAAGGCTGAGGGACAACCTCAGGTTCAAATCTGCTTCCATCAGGAAGGTTTGAAATTGACATAAGGAAACATATCTATTGAGAGGGTGCCAAACCCTAGTGTAGGCTTCCTGGAGACAGTGTCAATGCCCCAAACCTGTTGGTGTTTAATAGGCAGTTGGATGATGCCCTCAACTTGTGGTCAGGCATTTGGACTGGATAATTGGTGTATGTTCCATCCGGTTCCAACTCTGCTCTCCTTTTCCTCTGGAAAAGGCACAAGTGAGCTGTGGAAGTTTTACTCTTTGGCTGAAATGCATTTTGTATGAACACAACAAATTGGTGTGCTTAACAGAAGATCTGTACAGCTTGGTTTCAGTGGGGAAAAGGAGTTATGACAGTGATAGCAGAAGTGGGCTATTTTTTGCCATTTGAAAGAATTGTTGCTTGCCTGGCTCTGCTTTGGGCACAGATTTGAATGTTCTAGATCTGAAAATGACCAACCTTTCCACCACACCAGTGTAACCTCCACTTACTGGATTTTCAAAGCCTGTGTTGTTTCCATGGCAGTCCTTTGGCACTGGCCAGCCCAGTCCCATGGCTTTGGTTACTCTTTGGCTTTTATCCAGAAACCACCCCTTGTATCCCACCAAAACTGAGTTTGTATCCCCTGTCCTCACTGCATGACCTCATGGAAATTAACCCTGGTCTGCAGAGAAGGAACAGCTAATAAGGGTGGTCCCTGGGCTGCAGGGTTGGTTTCTGCCATGGCATAAGCAGAGAGGAGTACCACAAAGTTAATCCCTGGGAACTGAATGGCAGAAGAGACATGAGGAATGCCCAGCAGCTGTACTGTGCATCAGTGTGTGTGCCTCGGTGTGTACTTCTAAGGGATGGAGGAGATATTAAGAAGATTGGCATAGAATACAACACTATAGTTCAGCCAAAAGGGACTTGTAATGACCATCTAGTCCAACTGCTTGACAGCTTCAGGGCTCATCAAAAGTTAAAGTATGGTTTTCAGTGTGTTGCCCTAAAACCTCCTAAATTCTGTCAGGATTAGGAATTAGGCATTATACATTCCTCACATAGCCTTTTTGGAAAATATACGACTGGCCTGGGTGTGATTGTCTGCCAAGGTCTGTTGCTGTTCAGTGTGTGGAGAGTCTTAGTGTAGTTTGGAGATTGCCATAAGCATTGCTCAAATGAGGCACACGATGGTTCCTGGATGAAGGTTGGAAATGGGTCATTTTGCACAGTGCAGTTGTGGACTCTCCATAGGTCTCTATGTGGTCATGGTCTTCTGATCATATGGTTTGGTTTTCAGGTCTACAGCTTGGGTGAAAAGACAGAGAAGGCGGCAAAGGAAAGCCAAACAGAAGAATTTGGGGTCTTGTATTTCTCATGCATGCAGGAGAGAGGATGGATGCTTGTGCATTGTGACAGGATTCCTCCCAAACTTACTGAGTACAAGGTAAGAACTGTACCCTCAAGAAAATCCATCCCCAAATCACCCTCTGTGTTTGTATGCTTGGTAGAAATTTCATGCAAACCTCCTAGATTGTATGGGGTTACACTATGGGAATTTTTAGTACCGTCAGAATTTCTCATGGTGTGACTATTCTGAGGAGGAAGATGTAGGTATGCAAAAGTTATATAAAGCAAGAAATGGGCACACTTAAAATTCTTATTATTGTAGAGGGGGGATAAAATGCTGTTCTCTCTTAGAGAGCTTTCCCAGAGCCCATTTTCAGAGAAGAAGGGTGGGTCAAGGGGATGAGAGAGGAAAGAGTTCAGTCAGCTTCGGAAGGAACAGATTGTCCAGAATTGTATGTTTACCCATAAGAGAGAGCTATAGATCTACAGATTTTCAGGAAAAAATGGGAATTTACCATCCCCGGAAGTGTTAAAAAATGCGTATATGTGTAATTTTGTGATATGGTTTAGTGGACATGGTGATACTCAAAGGTTGGACTTGAGCTTGCGGGCCTTTTCCAAACCTAATAGTTATAATTTTCCTCCATTGAAAGTCTCTATGGAAAAACCTGCTTGAAAGAAATCAGACTGCATTAATTTGCTTAGCTGTGCCTTTGATGCACAGAGGTTTGGAGTTTATTTGTATATACTTAGCAGAGATGCAAAATGTCTCCTTCACCATATGTCTTCTCAAGGATAAGGTGAAGGGAGTGATGGAGCTGAGGATACTGGGAACCCACGGGCACAGGAAAAATGTGTCCCTGCAATAGGACTCCTGTGAAGGCACGGCAGACTTGCAGCTGCCCACAAGGAAAAAGTTCAGGCTTGCTTCCCTGACAGGAATTAGACAAATCTTCCCTAATTTTCCAGCCCACATAGAGGTTTTCAGCCCACAAGTGTTCCCGCCGACAGCCCTGAAGGCACCACAGACCGACAGAGAGAAATTACAATTCTGTAGTATTTTGCCTTGTGATTTCTCTTTCCTTTTTCTTGCTGACTTGTTCTGACTGGGAAGATTTTTTTTCCCCCATAGTTTTGAAAGGTGATATTTCTTCTTAAAGAATCATGAGAGCAAAGGGTCAATTCCTTGCCTTGTTTTTGTTTTCTCCTTTGTATGTTGGACGCATTCACTGGCTCATGTTCCAGAGTTGTGATTGGCATCAAAGCTGGCAGTGACAATTGTCTCTACTGATCTCTAGACTTCATTAAATTAGATAGTTAACATTCAGAAAAAGGCTTTGCTAGTTTCTGCCAAAGTGAATTTCCTTGATTTCCTCTCCAGGCTTTTTCCTCCCCTGCCTGGCCCTGTTGCGGTTTTCTAAGCTGACACAACACAGTAATGGCTTTTTGTGAGTTTCCTGCAGGTCACCTTCCAGCTCAGGGCTGGGGCAGAAGATTGAGGTAGACAGGACTTGGGAGCATGCCCCAGCCCTGGGGGGCTGCACAGCCAGCTGAGGTAGCCCCTCCTCTTGTAAAGGGGTCAGGGTGTACTAGTAGCCTTTGTTTTCAGTTTGACTTCTGTACCTGGAGAAAGAGATGTTTGCATCCTACACTCCCTGAAATCCTTCAGGTAACCACATAGCAGGAAATGCTTACCATTAGTAGGGAGTGAGAGGCAAGGATCTTTTTCTCTGTGCAGACAGGAGTTTACTGCTTTTGTGATAAAATGACTTTTAAGGACCTGTGACAGTAATTTTTCTTTAGCATCTCATTAAGTTTTCACTGATTTTAAGACTGTCATAATGCAGCACTGAGGTCTTGATAGGCAGTGGGTTTCCTTTGATGCAGGGATGTGATCTATTCATTCTGCTAACTATCTGGAGCTGGTGATGATGTGGAGGCTTTCACTCTTGTCACCCCAAAGAAAGTTCATGCAGCTGACCCGCAGGAAAATTGCTTTAGCACTTTATAATTGTGTGTGTCTGAGAAATCACAGAGAAATAAGCACACAACTTCATTATGAAAGCAAGATGTTGCACTACTGAAGCATGTGGAAACTCCATCTAAAGAAAACCCTCCTGACCTGGAGTTCAAAACTCCCCCAGCACAAAATAGAGGCTAGATTGGGTCTCAGCCTAGTGCAAATCAGAATAACATGTATGAAAAACACTTCTTGAAATACATGCAAGTTTCATGGCATGCAATACCCTAACTAAAAAAATCTGGTTTTGCTGATATACTCTTTTGGATATTGACAATAAGTGATGGAAGTGCTCGCACACAGGGTAACAGCAGATATGGATCTTCAGGTCAGAAAATCTTCACATCTACCAAGACCTACTTCAATTTGCAAAGCTGTAGTTGTTCATGTTTACAAGGGGGATGTTTTAAAGGTTGTTGATCAGCACTTGATGTTAATATAATTTTTAAAAAGGTGTTTTTTTACTTACTACCTATCTTTTCTTGAACAGATCCCACTCAGTAAGGAAAGCACTGAGACAGTGGTCATCCCCATCAGAAACACTGCATGAACTCTGCCATCTGACCACTGGTTTTTGGCAGGCTTCTGTGGGGATTTTTTACCCACTCTTTGCTCACATGCTATAAGTGCACAGCAGGGGCATATGCACATATTAACTGGGTAATTTAAGAATGGCCTCCAAATTATAGGTGCTCTGTCTGGGTTTCCAAAATGTGGGTTAGTCTTTACATGCAGTTCGACACCTGGGATATGGTTGTGGTTTTTCAGGAGTTGTGCTAGCAGCCTGTAATAGGTTAGACAAAGATTACCTCTAGTGCAGTTCTGCTGGAGGGTCAAAATATGTGTGAAACAGGAACTGAGAAACTGAATTAGGCTTTATGATTATTTTAGTCTAATTTCATATGGAAATAATGTTGAAGACATCCCACTTATTTGGATGTATGTGCATGTGTGTCTTCCTTGGGTGCTTTCTGAACCCACTGGTCTGATAGTGAAGATGGATTATCTCCTTGTTAATTAATGAATGTAAGTAATGAACATGGTAGGAGAGAAAGGAGGAATAATACTGGTGCCTTCTCTTAGAAGAGAGACTTCAAAGTGAATGCAGTTCTTGCTAGAGATGGGATAAACCACTGTGGAGTACTGTGCCTTTGGAAACCACCCATCTGAGCTGCTGTTGCTCACTCCCCTGTGCCCATCCTCACATTCAGTGGCTGTGAATACCCATGGTGGTGGCTGGAGACCGGTTCTCATGCAGATTTGTAGGTCTTATTGCTATTGCTACAGGCTTCATGGATGCATCTTCAATACTACTGCACATATAAAACCAGGACAGTGTTATTTACAAAGTGTTTTGAGATCTGTGTATTTGATGATTTTATTCTAAGACAGGGAAAAGGCACACTGAGACCAATTTGATTTCAGCACAGTCTGGGTGATGCCAGTATTGAATTTGGAGACAGAAAGGCTGTGGTAAACATATTGCTTCAAAAATATCAAACTCTGTGCTCAGGCTGGAAAGCAATGATGAGAGATCCTGTAGCAACATAATTTATTGTATTCAACATAATTCATATGTTCATTATAACTGCTGAATTGTCAGTGCTGTGATACCCAATACAAGGTGAAGTTTCTAATTATAAACACTTTTTTCTGGTGGCTTTGGATGGTATTTGTTGAATGTGAAATATTTTTGATATTTTTCTTTCTGTCAAAGAAATTGAAGGTGTCTCTTTACCTAAAAAAAAAAAAAACAACAAAAATGTCCCCAGAGGAGTATCAGAGGATCAATTTTTCAGCATGGGATTATACAGTTTGGGTGTATAGGCTTAAGGCTTTTAATTTGCTTACACATAGATAGACTTACTTGAGCTCTATACTTCACCAGATCAATGCAAATCTATTTAATAGAAACTTGGGTCAATATTAAAAGAATTCCATTAACCAGCAATAAGGACCCTGGAATAATATGATTACTATAGGCTTCCAAGCACACATAAAGAATCCAGGATTTTCTTCATGCTAAGCTGAAACAATACCATTGTGGAAATCCCTCCTCTGTTCCCTGTCTCCTGTAAAGTAAGAATGAAAAAGGATGGAAGAGGCTGTACAGGGTTATTAATATTGTCTCATTATGTTAGCACCTCTGAGACACACTAATAGTGAATGCTTCTGCAGCTGTGGTAGAGAAAGTGTAGATGGGCAGAAAAGGTCAGGGCAATTACTCCAGGGGAAGAAGAGAGGAATCAATGGTTTCTGAAGGATGTAAAGAAAATGTGACATTTCCAGAAGATAAAGTTGATATATTTTTTTTTTAATTATTATTCTTTATTTTAGCCGTGGTAAGTAAGGAAAAGAATAAACGTTCTCTTCCTATTGTTTTGAACAGCAAGTCCCATATTGCGGTCCTACTGAATTAACTTTTGAAGGATAAGTTTCCTGTGACTGCAGGCCACAAATATGAAATCTGCAATGCAGAATATAATTCTGAGACCCATAGTTTGCTAGTAGAAAATCAAGATTGCTCTGGAAAAAGTTACCACTTCGCCTGAATGGAGACTACTCTTGGAAACCCTCACTGTTTTATTTTGTATGATAGATTTCTTATAAACAGCAAAGAGACCTCAAGAAGCTAAAATGGCATCTTCTTGTTAGATTAAGCCTGAGGATTTGCAAGCAAATTGCAAGCACTGTGTATTAGCGGTCTAAAACAGAGACTTGGATGCCTAACCCTCTTTAACTAATCTTGGGCATCCCCTCTGCTGGGATGAGCAAAATGAGAATTGGCCAAAAAGGATACTGGGAGGGGATGGATACAGTATCCTGGCCATCTGCCAGGTGCTGTGTGCCTGTATAAGGTTTTTATTAGAAACTCAAAATTAGAGGCCATGTAGGAAAATATAAAGTTTACAAGATGCAGAATCAGGTGAAGAATTGTGCTTTAGGTCAGCATTCTGCAAGCATTTGTTGTAGCTTCTTAGCAATGAGTTAAAAAAGGATTTTGGGGCTTGGGGGAGTATTGGAGGTAAAGGTGCAGATTTGAAAAGTGTAAAACTTGAGACTGGTTTTCAGAGATAGTCCAAAGGTGCTGAGCCAACTGGGCAAGAGGACTTTGGAAGGGCTTAAGGCATTGGATGCATGCTCAAAATTTGTATCTGAGATACAGCATCTGTGAGTTAGGGAAGGATGAGGAGTGGAAATGGTAATTTGCACCTGGACCTTCTAGGGAGGGTTTTAAACCCTTCCATGCAAAGGCACAGAAGGCCACAGCCTCCACTTTCCCCTGTTTCCCAGGATCTCTGCCTCCCCCTGAGTATTTTACATTTAATAATTTAATCATTTTTCTCCTCAACATTAAATAAAGAGTTTTTCTATCTTTCTTTGGGTTTGTTTNCAACATTAAATAAAGAGTTTTTCTATCTTTCTTTGGTTTTTTTTTTTTTTTTTGTTTTTTTTTTTTTTTGTTTTTTTTTTTTTTTTTTTTTTTTTTTTTTTTTTTATCCTATTTTTTTAGGGAGGGTGTATAGAAATCAGATGCTGCCACCCAGGACATTGTATTGTTCTGAAATGCTGTCTATGAAACACAGCACTGCCTCCCCAGGCTGAACAAGAATGCCAAGGATAGTTCTAAATACCAAGATATTAACCATTACCAGCAAAGCCACCACCATTCTCTGTCAGGCTGCAGGTGCAGGAAAATTATTCAGCAGAAGCTGAATCCTTTCTCCAGCTTGGCTTACTTCCTTGAAGGAATTTTATAGGGCTATAGAAGCCAAAAATCTCCTTTTTTCTAATATAAGGTTGTGCTTCCAGTAGGGCAACTTACCGGTAATTTTACAGTTTTCCCTTTTCCAGCAAGCCCTGTCTAATATGGGCAAGACTTAGATAGATAGACTTCCCCAGGCTAATTTAAGCATTTTTGTCTTCTCACACTTTAATTTTCAGTCTATATTTTGCTACTTGGTCTGCATTTCTTTAAAGAGAAACCTACTACTTTAGCTTTGTCCCCAACCACTGCTTGTTCAGAGCATCTTGGACTTGACATTTAGAGATAAAATAACCTCCTTCATGTTAACCCTTTCCTTTTTAAAAAAGTATTTGTATTTTAAAGCATTTCCATCTGCTTTATTCTCTTTGCCTGCTCTTTTGCAAAGTAAACTCCATAGAATGAAAATATTGAGTAAGGTTTTTTTTTTTTTCTGTTTTTCAAACCAGCTGAACTTTGCCGTTCCAGAGAGACCTGAATGAGCCATATTTTATGCGGATTTAGAGAATATTTAGGTTGTGTGAGGAGCAAAGCTGTGTCCATAAGAAAAAGACCTTTTCAACAGAAGTTTTAAGGATTGTCTATGTAACCTGTGAGCAGCAGCTCATTCCTTTGAATTATAACATGGGATATTATGTCCTGGATGACATGACAGTCTTTGGGTTTCATGGCAAGTTATCTGTCAGACTGTTAGAGAGCATATTCTGGAGGTTTTTCACACTCCCCTAGCCTCACTGGCACTGGGACTCAGGGTCCCTCCGTGAGAAGTGCTAATGCAAAATGCATTGGCACTAGCTGGCGAGAGAGTTGGGCCTCTTGATACGTGGGTCACTTGTCCCCTTTCATCCCAAGGAATACAGGTCACATCTCTCATTACAGTAGGAGAGTAGGGCAATAATCCCCTGACTGTGGTGCTGCACAACAACGGCATTGTTTTAAGATGTTTCTCTGCTGATTCCCCCATTTCTCACTTGCATCGATACCTCTGTGTTCTCACAATGGAAACTGACGAATAAATAAAGGCTGGAAAATTGGTCTCTGTGTAGCAGTCTTAAAATCTTATTATTGAAAACTGATGTCTATCAATAATGTTAATTGTAAAGATTTGGACAGCATTTGGGCAGCAAGGACTGTCTCTAATATATTCTGGCTCTGGTGTAGGTATTTGCTGAGAATGAAGGGTTTTCTCTTCTCCTAAAATGTGTTACAAACCGTTAAAAGGCTGATGTAGCTATTCCTTCCATCCATTATTCCTAATCTGTACACCTTAAGCAGCCTTTTCACTGTGAGGGTCTGATATTTATGTTCTTGTTTTCATAAATCAAGCTGCTTTCATCCAGATTCCTCAAAATAGATCTGGAAATCTCAGTGGGTATCTTCATGTAGCTGTCCTTATTCTGCCTGTCACATGTTCTCTTATTGAACCATAGCCTCCCAAATTGTGCTCTTGGTGGCCTGTACTGTAGCAGCATCCTCAAACACCTTCCAGGACAGGGCAAATGTAAATAATTAATGATAAGGTCTAAGCTCTAAATACAAGAGGGTAACTTTGTTCCAAAGTGGCTAAGGTAACACCTGCTGAATAATGCTGCTTTCATAGAGTCTAATTTTTTTGCATTGCTCTCCAAGAGGTAGCCTAAACAAGCCAGAGACCTAAAGGCATTTTTGAAACTTTGCCTCTCAGCAGAGTCACTGTCAATTCACTCTGTTGCAGAAATCAGAGCATTTGGAAACTTTTCCTTCCAAGTTGTAGCACTGCCTGCTTTATCTAGCATAACCTTTAATGGAGCGCCCATTGATTCCTTAAGGACACTTCCTTATGTCAGCTATGTCTCATTGTTGGGGAATTTGTTCTGATAAACGCTGCAAATGTTACTGTGTTAAATTTGATTCCTTTAGTTGTAATTGTGTCCCTTTGGACCACCTACACCCTTTCCATAGAGCTCTGGAGGGCTGTGGAAGATGAACACCATTTTGTGAGCACGTTATTCCAGATGTACTCTGTACCCTCACAGGGCGAGACCAGTGCAATACAGTTCTTTGGACATTTTCCTCCTGCTTCAGATTTTCAGGCAGCTCTGGAAAGATAATTACCATTTTGACATCACCCATCTAGGAATGTTGATTGCTTAAACACTGTCCTTGTTGACTTTATTCTTTGTAGCTGTTCTCGATCTAGACATGCTTTGCTTTTTCTTTGTGTGTGTGTCTCAGAGACAGGGTGTGCTTCTTTAAGGTATGTATTTTCTCATTTGTTAAAACCTCATATTTTGGCAAGAGACATATCTGGTATAAAAACCAAAATATTTAATAAAATAGGGTTGATAGTGTATGGAATTGATTCTTTATGGTGTTAGGTATTCTAGGTTGATGTAAAATCCTTTCGTTACCTGAGAAAATCAGAACTATCAGCCTAAAACAGAACGTATAACCATGCATGTGATTAATTGATAAAAGGAAATATTGTTCAGATTTCAAATAAATATCTGCAAGAATAGCAGAGTGAGCAAAGTAGCATAGCAAGTTGAAAGCCATGGTTTAAGATGCATCTAGAGGGGTACAACTGCCTGCACGAGGTCTGTGTGGGAATGCCACTGCAGATGGTTGAGATTTAAAAGATCCTCTTGTTTCTATTGGAGCTGGCAATTCTTGCCATACTTGCTTTGGTTGGGTTTTTTGCCCTTAGAAAATAGATTACTGTTTACCTCAAGTACTTTGTTAACACTGGAATAATAAACAGTATGTCTTTTATGTGACAGGGTACCTGTGGGACTTAACCATACAGACAATAAAAAGGCTAACATGTGCTTGAGCTGAACATAAACACTGGGAAGGATAATGTTTTTCACTAAGTGCTTTGTGCTTCTAGCTAAGCAGAGTGGATACCATGAACCACTTGCAGAGGTGTTCAGGGCCAATGCATCTTTCATAAGCAGCTAAATTAAGCCTATAAATCTTGCAGGAGTGAAAGATATGCTCATGTTCACAGATGCAACAGGTGAAAGCCTATTAAAAAATAACAGTGCATGTTTTAAATAGCCTGAGAAATTCAGTCTCTTCTACTTATTTTTCACTGCATTTATAATTCTGTTTTCTTGTCTTCAGCTTATCTGACGGGGAAGATCTGTTTCATTGCTGATGGCTCAATGCAGCTTCATCCTTCCAGTTGTTTGTCCTTTATTATGAGCAGATGTAGCAGAGCTCTTTGTCCTCTGTGGGGCTGGTGTCTCCCAGGAACTGCATGTAGCCCTCTGATACTCATTTTTGTTTACAAGCAGGCTTCAATAATAGAAAGTGCTTGCGGAAAGCAGTGATTCTCCAGTAGGATGATACCTCCACCTCTACCAATATCTTTGCATCAATTTCATGGCAGCATACAGTTCTCCCCCACCCCCAGTATTTTCCTAGACTTTCTGCATAACGTTTGGAACAAACTGAAGAGATACCATAAGGGCAAAGTGTGCTCATGAGCCTACTGATTTAAATCTAGGCCAATTTAATTGAAGCTAGCCTTGTTCCAGACATGCCAAGAGCAGACCTGTGTTTTACTGATTTTTAGAGTCTGGAGTGAAAGAGCAGAAGGCCTCCTTTCTGTGTGCAAATTAATACATACTGATAATATCTTCTAAAAAAAAAAAAGTAAACATTTATGGAGGTGGTTGATTTCTCATCACATTACCAGAGACTGCAAGTTTATACTGGCTGGGTACACCATTATGATGAATGGTTGAGAGCAGTAGTTGTTGGTTAATAAAAGGAGTCAAGTGAAAACTTCTATAGGAAAACAAGAGCACTGACAGCATAGAAACAAATGGCTGCACTTTTTGGCCACAGAAAAAGCAGGGTCCAGTGGATACACAGCCAGAATGAGTGGTAGATCCCCATTTTCTTGAGAGGAGCCATGACCACTGCATTTGAGCCAAAGGTTCAGTGTTAGATCCTGTTGGAACAGAGCAAATGGGAAGATGTGTTTACCCAGCTGTGCCAGCATCCCAGCATTCTTCTCCTGGGGAATCATTGTATGAGGGCAGGCAGTTGGAACTGTTTCTTCAGCTCTGACCCAGAGCAGGTGCTACCTCTGTCAGGACTGTCCTGCTCTAGGGAGGCTGGTGATGATGTATTTCCTGTGAGTCCAAACCTCAGTGCTGGGGTGGACTGCAAAAGAAAAACCAACCTCTTCCATCAAAAATTTCTTTTTCAGCCTACTGCTAGCAAGAGAAAGTTTATTTTCTTTTACCTTTCCCCAGTGCCAGCAATCTCTGCACATAATCTCAGGACTTCCTTTCTTAAAATATCATCACCCAGTCAGTTTTCCGGTCCAACTTTTTTCACCTTTTATAAAATTTCTCCCTTCTTGATTGCTGGCTCTTCTGACTTGCAAGGCCTCCTCATCCAACCTCTGCAGATGAATGCAGATTTCACTGCACCACATCCAGGCTGATGTGCCAGCTGGCCCTCTCCAAGTCACATGTGGTCACTGCAGCTCGTTCAACACCCTAAATAACTTTCTAGGTAGGAAGTTAAGGCTCCCAGGTTAAAAACTCCACGAAGGGAGACTGGCATCTGCAAATTGCTCCAGTTCTCATGATGCACAGGCCAACAATATCTCTTTCCCTTTTGCTGTTTCCATTAAAGTCATCTGTGCATTGTGAGCTTCTGTTCTGGTTTGTGGGTCCCGATTCCTTGCAGTACCTGCCTGTGTGTGCACACTTGGGATCCTCCTGAGGCCATGATTTCTTCTGTTTGATGACATTCTTACCTGCCCGCCCAGAGTTGCTGGATTTCTGTGTGTCTTGTACACACTCAGCTCTTTAAACCAGGGAGATCTCACCAGCCCTGTATCAGCAAGATAATATAGTGGGAAAATGGGTTCCCACCTCACTGCTAATTCCATCACCCTTCTCATTCCCCATGGAGATAGTTAATATGAAATGCTTGCCAGATTATAAAGTGAGCTACTTTGGGGAAAAGACTTCAACCGGTTGGAGAGATAGGCAGAGAAGACAGTCTGAAATTCAACAAAGGTAAATGCAGGGTCCTGCACCTAGGGAAAATTAAAAAGTGTCCCCATGTACCAGCACAAGCTGGGGCCTAATCTCCTGGAAAGCAGCTCTGCAGAGAGGAGCTGGTGGTCCCATTTTCCTGGTGGTCCCAAAACCAGCAGGGCCCTTGTGGCCAAGAAGCACAGTAGTATGTTGGGCTACATTAGGAAGAGCATTGCTGTCCTGGTTTAGGGCAAATTTGGGAAGAAACCTCCAAATGGGGTCCCTCTAGAAAGCAAATTCAAGCACCCCTCCCCCAACTGGTTTGGAAAAAGATATCCTTGCAGAAAAGTGGAAAAAACTGTTTAACAAGCAAAGTATTCACAAGCATAAAGAATGAATAATATTACACAACCTCTTGCTGTTCTGAAGAGATGGCAAATACAGAAAGTCCTGGTTGTTGGGGGTAGCTCAGCTCACTCAGTCTCTAATCACTCCCTCCAGCACTGGAATTCAGCACCCAAGGCCCCATTGAGCCGCAGGTGTGAGCTCCCGGTGTTTTTCTGGGTTTTCAGTCCAGAGCAGGTTTGAACAGTTCCAGGAAAAGGAGAAACCACAGTCTGGGGAACTTCTCTGCCCCAGCCAGGTAAAAAAAAAAAAACTAATTAAAAGCAAAGGAGATTTCTCTCCCACTGTCTGTCCATGCTGCAGACAACACAGTCCATGAGAAGGATGGAGGGAGCAAGTGCAGTTTCTGAGAACAAACTTGGTGCTGCTTCTCTCCCGCTTCACTCTCAGAAGCAGTCTTAACTGAGCAGAACTTAATGTCCAGCATGGACAGAACATGCAACTGGGGATACAAGCATTGTAAAGTCACCCCTGGACAATATGATGTCACTGGACAATTACCAGCAGGTTGAGGGACACGACCCTACTCCTTTACTCAGTCCTGGGGAGGCCACATCTGGAATGCTGTGTCCAGTTCTGGGCTGTTCAGTACAAGAGAGACTTGGAGGTCCTGGGGCAGGTCCATGGGAGGGCAACAAAGATCATTGGGGGACTGGAACATCTTTGTTATGAGGAAAAATTGAGGTAGTTGGGCTTGTTCAACCTCAAAAAGTGATAACTGAGAGGGACCCTCATAATTTCAATATGTGAAGGAAGCATTCCAAGAGGTTATTTCCAGGCTTTTCTCAGTGGTGCCAAGCACTAGGACAAGAGGCAGTGAACAGAAATGAATGTACAGGAAGTTCTGTCTGACCATGAGGAAAAACTTCTTTACAGAGCAGTGACCATGCATTGTCACAGGTTGCCCAGAGAGGTTGTGCTTAATATCTCCATCACTGGAGATACTCAGCAACCATCTGGACACAGATGAACATCCTGTGCCATGTGCTCTAGGATGGCCCTGCTTGAGCAGGGAGCTTGGACCAGATGACCCACTGAGCCCTTCCAACCTTACCTGTTTTGTGATTGGGTGAGCATTCTTTTTTCTTTCTATTTTTATCTTTTGCCACATACTTTTCCGACATTAAGGTTTTCTAAGACATCCATAAAAGCTCATGACCATACAACTAAGTAGCAGGTATGCCCTTGTGTCTCCTTTCCACCACAGAGGGAGGCAAGGAGCCGCAGGCCAGGCAAAAAAAAATCTTTCTCCTCCTCCCCACACTCCCTCCCTCACCACACTTCTCTTGATCTGCTGGTGGCTCCTAAAAGGATTAATTAGAAAGATGTGAGCAGGGGTTGGAACGTCAAAAAACAATCGTCACTTTCATATCTGACCCCTATCACCAGCTGCAGAATTAACAAATTGAATGTCGTCAGCAAACAGGAGTTGCAGATGATATGAAGTTCATTACTAGCAGCACAGGGCTTGTTTTCAAAGCCCAGTTTAAACAACTCTTGCTGATTAAATTCCTTGCTGGGGCTCCTGCCAGACACATTTAGAAAATACGGATGTCTAACAACTCTGTCTTTCTCTGCCTGTCTTTTCTTTTTTTTAATCCACTTTTTTCTTTTCCATTTTTTTTTTTTTTTTTTTTTTTTTTTTTTTTTTTTCTTTTCTTAACATGTGCCAATTATTTGTCTCCTATCTGCAGGTACTGGCAAGTATCAGCGCTCTAGTCCCACTGTCTACAGCCTTATCCATTTGGCGCCTGCTCCAGCCCTCTCACATTACCAGCAGTAGGGTCTGTTTTCAGCTGTGAAAAGCTGTGAGCATGACTCCATTCTTCCCCTCCTCCCACTGCAGACTCTCTCCCCCTTTTCCTTCTTTCCCTCTCATCCTTCTGCTCCCAGGGCTCCCTTCAAGAGCTGTGAAGCAAAAATACCCAAACTGTGGTAACCTGCTAGACAGTGGCACTGGGGATTTATAACCTCCCCTGAATTGTGTGGGATTGGTTCCCCTGCATGGGAGCACCCAGAACAGCTAAAAGCACACTTTAGGCAGGTTGCATGATGGATTGTCTTCACAGTGCACTGGTCTGGGATGGAGAGGCAGGAGCTGTAAGCAAGCAGATGGGAGAGCCATGGGATAAAATTCAGAGCTAGTATCTTAGCTTCTCTCTAGTTCAGGAGCCTAGACATTCTCTGAACTGTTCTTCCCCTTCCTAAAACATCTTTTTGTCCTCTTTAATTTGATCATTTCATGTTTGTCTTGCTCATGCATTTGTAATTTTTTCTCCACCATTTCTCTAGGAAGTGCAGATGGAAGGATGGAGGAATGGAGAAGGGATGTCTGCTCCTTCTCACACTCACAGTAACTCCAGGACTTAGCAGTTTGGGTGGTTACCCAGCTAGAAAAAGCTAGCTCTAAGAGGTATGTTGTTCCTGCAAGTTTGCTGAAAACAGGCAATCCCAAAGAGGGGAGTTCAACAGCCCTTTCTATAGAGAGGAGATATAAAGGTCCTAGCCCTGGGAAAGCCTTGTCCAGGCACACAATGAGGTACCCAGGAACCAGACTATGAGATAGGAATTTGTAACAAAACAGATGGTGTTTGCGCTATTGATGCTCTCTTTTATACTAAATCACAGCTAAAAATGTTGAGCCAAATTGGTAGAATTTTCAGAGATGCCCTGGAGATGGTATAGAAAATTACTGTCCTTTGGGGGTCCACACAGAACTGGGGCCCTGCTGCTAAAGTATCTTCTTTTTGGAAACTTGCTCAGAAGAAAAATACCATGGATTAACCAAGAAAAGTAGTCTTTAGGTCACCTTTTAACAGTGAAATTGTGGTATTAGGGGTAAGAATACAACATAAAATTCAAATATTTTCATAGTATAATTGGGTCTTTTCTGTATCACTATTTTCCCCATGTAGGATGTACCTTTTCCCACCATGGCAGTTTGGTCCCTGAAGGATTTCAGAAGTTTTGAAATGCACCTGAAACAGTCACAGAGATTTGCACACACCACTATGTAGCATTTTTGCTTCATACAAGAAATAGACAGGTATAAATTTTTTAATTTCTTTTTTCTCTTTACCAGCCTGCTCTCTGCCTCAGGGTAGTATTGACAGTTACAGGATATAAACCTACCCCTTTATTTATCCATTTTTTCTCATTTCCTCTCTTTGACCACCTTTGAGAGAGTGTTGTTATAGAAAATGACTGATTCAGAGCAACATGTCTAATTTGTACTTTCCTCATTCCTAGGCCTCTTGCATTTCCACACTATGTTTTACTGGTTTTGGTTTTGTATAATAAAAAGCAGATTCCGAAATGAATTAATAAGCTTTGGCATATTTTTTCTTTTTCTCCCCCCTTTTTAAAATATAATCGAATGTACTGAATTATAAGAAAAATTACTTGAGTGAAAGGACACTCTACCACTCTTTACTTTGACACTTCATCAATGTTTTTCATTTCCAATGCTCCTGCTGATATTTTTCTTCTTCTTCCTGAAAGAACCAGGGAATTTTGTAAATATCTGTCAGTGGCCAGGTCTTATTTTGGCCTTGAAAACCATTACATACCTGCAAAGCATTCATCCAAAGTCCACATTTGAAGTTGACTGCTGTGCACAGGTTGGATTTCTCTCGTACATATGCTTGCACTGATTACTACTCAGCAACTGGGCATGCAAGTGCACAAAGCACCTCCAACAAGCAGGAAGTTATTTTTGGAGGAGTTTGCCAGAGCATGAGTTTGCTGCTCTGCTGAGCAACCTGCATGGCATGTCTGTCCTACATGAGGAAAAATCCACTATTAACGCAGTGTTCTTGCCAAATAATTTCAGTATGAGCCTATGGAAAGTCTTATTCTCAAATGTAGCTAAGCCTACAGGACAATATGTATCCCCAATACTGGCCATCATTCTCAGCTGACTGACAGACACTGACCCAATATTTTGTGCCAGCATTCATTCAATTCTAGCAAAATGAGAGGGCTAGCTAGGTGCAGGAAACATAGGATTAGGGAATTCCCTGATCAAATTCAACTGGTAGAGTAGGGGTTGCAGAAACTTCAAGCAAGGGTTACCCCTCCAGTGCACAGATAGTGCCCGGCTCAGCCTGGCTGGATCCACAAAATTCAATGTCTTTCTAGTACCAAGTGGCTGTTTTTTGTTCCTTCATCCTATTTGGACAAAGTCTTTTGTGTCATGCCAACTGCAGGCTATGGTGGTTTGCCTGCAAAAATCCCTGTTCTCTCAGGAGAGCCCATTTCAGATGTTTTGCAAAGAGGCTCAGACAGATTTTCAAAGTACCTCATCAATGTTGGGGAGCAGTCCAAATCTTTGGCTTGCTCTTTCTTTCCTGAAGCAGCTCACATACTCTTCCTTATACCAAGAAACCTCCATGGGTAATTGATCTCCAGCCTATTAGAGGCCCCCTCAGCTTCTGGTGAGGAAGAGATTTGCAATCACTCAGTGCCAAAGTGAGTTTTGGGCACCTTGAGGTTTCTGTTAAAACACTTGCTTTGATGTAGCTTTTCTGGCTGTTTCTGGTTTGTTTGTATCTTGCTGTGGAGCACTTTGCTTGGTATCTCTATCACATATGTTGCCTCACGTACAATAGTGCTTAGGGTGTTTGTAAGCTGTTTTGTTTGGAGGGAGGAAATGAGATGCAATTTAATTTCTGTTGCCCAAGTCCTGCTGTCCTGAGGGAAAGAGGGATCAATTGCTATGAGATTCTTGTTCACAGTGTGAAACCCTTACGTGATAGTGGTTGGACTAAATTCTTTCTTGTGGTTTTACCTGAGCCTAAATAATCATATTTTTCTTGCTCTCTCATCTTTGTTTTTTTCTCTTTCTCTTTCTCTGACATTTATTTCTTCCAACAAACCCCCAGCAATGTTGCTCCAGCTCTGAACCTCTGCTGTTGTTCATTGCCACCTGAACCCATGGAAGACATTACTTGTCTCCCAGCAATCCAGCACAGTGAAGAACTAACTTCTGTCACTTTTCTGAATGCAGGCTGAGGGTTATTCCCCACAGCTATGCTCAGATTTGTTCTCCAAGGTGTTGTGCTGGAGGATAAATCAGCACAAGTGGTCTGAGTAGCCATGACACCCTGCCCCATTGGTGCTGGCAGTACTTTTCCAGTCCTGCACTAGAGGTCTAGCTGGGATGCTGGGGACAAGGATTTCACATCTCATTTAGAGCTCATGTTGAAGGACCACACACTAAAGAATAAGTTAAGGAAAATCCTGCTCCTTGCCATTCCTCTAATCTGGTAAAGTTATAAAGAAATCTGCTTGCAAGGAAGTGCATTAAGCAGCCTTTACAGGCAGTGACACAGAGCACAGTGAACCCCGTGGCTGGGCCCCTCCAAGGACAGCTCTATATTAGGAGGGACACTACAGAAGTACCATCTTCTGTATCCATACACAATACTGTAATAGGGTTAGCTCACAGTAAAAGTGTAATTAATGTCATGTAATACAAAGATTTGCCATTTTCTCTAAGGACTTCTCCCCCAGGCAGTTTTGGTGCATCATTCAGTAATCTAAATTAAAATGACTCTGCCCATTCTCCAGTTTTCACCCATTTTCTGCCTGTATCCTTGTTCCCAAAGATGTTTGTTGCAGGATGCCGCTTCACCAGAGGGCGGTTTAGGAAGACATTATGTAACTGCAGTGATGATGCCTTTGCCTCAGGGTGAGTAAGGAAATGATATGTAACTTGCTTGGAGTTATTCTTTCTCTCTCTAAATCTTCCACTATACATTTTCTTACCAGACTGCCATATTTCCCATAATCCTTATCACTTGTTCTTGGAGATTATTGAGGGAACAAATATCTATATCACCTTCATTTATTCCACAAACAGCACTTCTACCTGAGGGAGGAATGTTAAGATGGTTTTATTGACCAGTTTGCACCTTCTATAGGGTCTGTGCTGGGGCTATGTCTAATTCTTGTAGAAACCCTGACAGCAGGTGGTGTTTATAATTGCAGAAAAGCAGAGAGCACCATGGTGCCTGGGTCACCACCTGCCACTTCCATCCATCCTCTCTCTCCTCTCTCACCTTGAGCACACAAGTGTATTGCTGGATTATTTGTGCCCCTTTAATGAGTGCTCTCTGCAAAGCTTGCTGCAGTCAGCAAAGAGAACTCAATGGTTTCCTTTTGGGACCTGTCCTGCTATGACCTGAGTTTTGACCTAGCTCAGCTAACTTATCCTGAAGAGGATAAGAGTCTGCTTTTCTCAGGTTACTGGGCCCACCCTTGCATTATGTCAAAGGTAGAAATGCTCCTTGTGATGTCCATGTGTTGAAATCCCAAACTCCTGTGGATTCCAGGCTGAGCCTTCTCTTTTGAAGCCTCAACCCAGGCCTAAGCCATCCACACCACCATACACAGAAATCAGCATGTGCTTCCTTCCACTCTCAGTACCATCATCCTTGATACCAGGCTTTACTGCAGGTGGCTCCCTTTTACAGCTGCTTCCCCACATTTCTTCACTTTCTCTGACATTTACCAACCAGTAAAAGTCCTTCCAGATCAAAAATATCCCTCTCCCTTTGGTTAACCATACTGACCAGTGCTACAGAGAGCATGTTTTGCTGTAGTGTAAGTGGAGAATAAGGAAAGGCTGGTTTGTGCCATCATCCTTGTGTAAGGCACTCAAGCTCAAATGTAACTGATTAAAATGTGACAAGGCTATTTTTTTTTTTTAACCTTGTTTTCCCCCATCTGCTGTCTCGGTCCTGGACAGTCTGGGTGCTCACCTCCATGACTTGCAGGGATTTTAGTTCTGGTCCTTCAATTGCAGTCATATGTACACTAGTCATCTAGGTGATTTAACGGAGTGTGTGATCCTCTTATCACGTACTATAATATCTTGAGTGGCAGATCACCTGGGCACATGGCAGGCCCAGAAATATTGCCTGGCAATGCTGTTGCTCTGTTGCAGGCTCTCAATTAACACACAGTTTGATTTTCTCCATCTCACAGTCTATTGCCTAACCCTGACCTAGTGAGAGACAGCTGCAAATGGCTATTTGCATCAAAAGCTCCCCAGTCACTCCAGATTAGAGCGACCACATCTTTTCCCAGCTAATGAATTGCTCCCATCTGTGAAATTACAGCTACTCACTTTTGTTTTGTTTAAATCAAAACTGCAGGGCTCACGTGGCAGGCTGTCTGCTGCCTCCAGGTATCCAGCTCTCATGCCATGATGCAGAGTCGAAGGTGAGAGGGATCACTGCGGCTGTTGTTTTGTCACAGGTTGTTTGTCTGGACTTTGACAAGAAGCATACACAGAGCAGCCCTGGCCTTGCATGAACCATCCAAGCAGAGAGGGGCATGGCTTTAGGGACCTGCTGGAGACCTGGGTCTTGCTGGCTTGTGATGAGTCAGTGGAGATGCTTTCTGTGTAATGCTCTCCGTGAGTCTGACCTATTGATTGTCAGGAGTCTCAATAAATTTAGATCGCTGGTTTGTGTCTGCACTCCCTAAGCAGGGGTAGGACAATGATTAGCTGCAAAGATCAATAGGGAGGAGTCTTTTAATCGACCATGTAAAATGTATCCTTCATCACTGATGGTGTGTTAATTGGGATTTAATTCTTGAGGGGGCATTCTCCTGTCCCTCCCAGTTTTCTCTCTCCTCCTAAAGTCTCGTTGAGAAATCTAGGATAGCTTGCAAGTTAGAAAGATGAAGCATCTTTCAGCAGGTTTTATTATTTTTGAAATGTTATTCCCACTGTATTCTGTCCATCTCCACCCTGAAATAGCCATCTGCAACTTTTTAGAAAAGTCCTTTTTCAGCAGCATTCAGCAACATGAGTATGTTTAGAATTCTGTTGAATGTTGATGCATTTCTCAGCCAAGGACTTGGTGCCTGACACACAGGTCTCTGAGATGCTGCTGGATGCCCAGAGAGACAGCAACCCATTGTCCCAGAAACCTGGGACATGGAGGGCACATGTATCCCACAAAGAGCCTTCCCCACAGTTTATCTGCTGACTCTTGATGGTGCAGCTCTCATTCACACCCTTAATTTTCACCTGTGGCTCAGATTTTGGACAAGGAAGGGGTGACAAATTCTTAGCTTGCCCCTGTGGTTTGGCCTCAGAAATGTTTAGGGAGAAGCCACCTTGATCAGTAGGACAGCCTAAAGGAGTAGTGTCTTTCCTTACTTCCTCAAGGGGTACAGTGCTTTCCTCAAAACACAGAGGTCTGAATAGAAGGGAGCTAACTTTGTTTTTTATAAGCTTTTAAGATTCATGGCTTGCTGGTATTTATTTTTACGTTGAATTTTTTTTTTTTTTTTGTGAACAAATCAATTTCTTTCTAGGTAGATTTTCAGACCAGTGGCTTATCTCATCTATTTCAAAGTAAATTTTGTTGAGTCTGCAATAAGAAGAACAAAGACAAATGTGGGAACAGAAGGGTATGATGTGAACCTTACCATAGGTTCTACCATGCTATAATACCTGTTTTGCTATTTTGGCCATTCCAGCAAAGTCTGTAGGTGTGTCAGTCTGTTCCTCATGAACAAACTCAGGAGTAGTATCTGTCATCACAGGTCTCACCCCCATAGTTGACAAATCTTTTAATTCTTTAGTTTCTTTTGGATTTTCCAGTTCCAGCCTTGATGAAACAAATCCTGTCACAGGCTGGAAGATGGAATCAGCAGCATCCCAGCTAAAAGCATTGGCATTTCTTCTTATTGTAAATTCTTTAATCTCTTTTAACAGATGACCTCTCTAGGGCTATTGTATTACCTTCCTGCTACACTCCTGACAGGTCTTCTATTTAACTAAACCAATAAATATTCATATTTGCAAAATATATTTCAGTTATCCAGAATAACTCTACAGGGTATTTGTTACTCAGTAACTAGCTTACAATTAATATTGAAAATTATTGCAGGCTGTGTGATTGTACTGAGATATAAAATTCTTGGATAAAACGTCCATAAAATTTCATTTTTGTAGTTAAATAGAATAATTGGTAAATAGTCATACACAGATCCTGAATTCCTTCATGCTGCAAAGTATTTTGGGGAATGGATGAGTAAAGCAAAGCAGCGAAAGGAGACTCTGTCACCCCAAACACAGCCATCTTCCATGTCTTCAAGGAGGACCACCTGTGGTGGGAATCAAATTCAGCTGTGTGCCCCATCTCCATGGTTAAGCTGCCTCTCTTAGCACTGTGTCCCTCTCCTCAGGCTTGTCAAAGAGCTGGTTGCAGCGTGACAGTGTGGGGACATTGGGAGCAGAGACTGCACCAGTGGTGCCACTAGCAGTGCCGAATCTGTGCAAGGGACCAGAGGCTTAGGGAGAAACCTAAGAGCTTGCTGATTTCTGGTGCAGGGCAGCTCGTTGTGGAGGCTTCTCCATGTTGTCAGTGTGTCCTCTCATTTGAAGGGAGGCCTGGTGGTGAGTTCCTCAGACCGGTCTTTTCACTGCAAGGCTATTGCATGTCAGCCACCAGAGAGAAGTTTCTCTTCAAGACCCTTTCCCTAAGGGAAGGGCTTGAGAGGGAGAAGTTGAGGTTTTTCTAATGCTTTCTTCCAATGGGATTAAGCAGGACCTGCTCCTTTAAAAAGTGTCCCCTTCCCCATCATCCTCCCTCCTTCCAATTACAGCACTAATTTCAGTAATGGAGCATTAATGGAGTAATGGACTGCTGAAGCTGGCCTGAAGGAACTGTAGTGCTCAGCACAAATTGAGTAAATAAACCATATATTAGATTTCTAAACAATACTTTTAGTCTAATCCCCAGGGAAAGAGAGTTGTCAAGACTTACTTAAGTCAACCCAGCAAAACGTATGCAAAAGTTCCACCCATTCATACCCTGGAAAATGGCACCAGTGGCCTGAAGCATCAGCGAATCTCTCACATAAATCTCTCCTATCCTGATAGAGAGAGCTTTGTGTTGTTTCCTTCTCCCAATTCCTCTTCTTTGATTTATTTACCAATAAGCAGCTTTGTGCCTGTTTTCATTTGTGTCCTGCTAGAGAGCTGTCCATGTATGCTGATAGAGAATGACTTGCAATTTTAAGGAGACTTATCACAGAGCCGTACAAAGTGATGGATGAGAGTAGTGCCTTAAACCATTTTCAGTCTGGGAAAGTCATGATTATTTTTTTCTTCCAAAAGCAGAAGCCCTTTGTCAACATTTTTATTACTTTATTTTAAAAATAGGCTTTGCACTACCTTAGCTAAATAAATAGGAATGAGTAATGAAGTACTGACTACCCAGATTTACCCCACTTGCTTCAGGGTGACTAATTGTAATTTAGTTACCTTTGAATGCATAGGCTGCAGTCGAGGTTTTCCTAGGCAGTGTGCACACAGGGTGAGAGCCAAACACAGAAGGTGGGGACTTTGAAGCAAGACAAAGCCACAGAGTAGCAAAATTACCTTTCCACATCACTCCCCGGGTCAGTGGGAGAACCAGGGAAAAACACAGGACTCAGATCAATGCCATGTCTTCAGCAAACTCTTGCATCTTGATGGACCAATCATGAGAAGCCATAATTCCTACAGGGCAGCATCTTGTAGGTGTTCAGCATCCCACAGGATGAATATTTACTTTCTATGAGTTTCAGTGTGTTCTGAGAGCAATCTTTTGAGCCTTTGTGGCAGAAAGAAGCAGGGATTTTTCTGCTTTTATGTTGTCTTAACCCTGAGGCAGTCAAGAGAGAGTGAAGAGGGCTCTAGATCTAGTTTGTAGATTTATTCATATTTCCTTTGCTAAGAATAAGATAAACAATGGCATCTTAAGCTTGGTTTGAAATACAGAAGATTGGTTTAGTCCTGTAGTCAGACTGGAGATGGGGTCTGTACTGCAGCATTTTATCAGGGGCAGTTTTACACAGACATCATTAATCTGCTTCAGATGTCTGACACTTAGAGCTTGGGTATGTTAAATCAGTCCTTCACTTAACCTCAGGATATACCATGTGAAAGAATCAAAATCCACTGATGTACACCAGACCAAGATGATGTAGTGTCTCTCAGGGTATAACACAGTGTCACTTGTGGTTTTTTTTTATTGAGGGTAGTTTTGTATGATAGGTATAAGAAAAAAATGTGCACACTGTGCTCATAATAATAATCTAGCAAACTTGGCCATAAAATCCTGAATTCTGCTTTTACAAGTGACCATGATAGGTAATTTGGGCATGCTCTAAGTATACAAAGGAACAGCACTTTTTTTTCTTGTCTGTGTGGGAGGATTAGCATATTACTCTATGAGTAATTTGTTAGGCACAGAATCAAGCAAGTTTCCAGGAGTGATGAGTTTATCACTGACGACTCACAGCCAGGAATATGGATTGAAGAGCTTGGAAGGTATCTGTTCAACATTTGAAATGGTATGCAGGTCTCACATTTTACGAAATAGACTTTATAATGCTTCCATTGAACTCCTGGGCTTACTGTTTTCACAACATTAATGCTCTTGAATCCATTCGGATTGCTGAGCTCCTCCCTCAGAACTATACTCTTCCAAGAGGAACAGCTCTAGCTTATCCAGCTTGACAAATTGCTGAACCTGCAAACTTCAGATCCTCCTTTTACACTTTTACAAGGCCTGCATTTCACTCCTTCCTCAGCATAAATTCCTGGAGAATGCTGGTAGTGCGCAGCCCTTCATCCCTCCTTGATACATTTCTTACTCCTCCCCTGAAGTTCCCCCATCCCTTTTCCTTGCCAGTCCAAAGTTTGAGAAATCCATTTCCCTTTTCTAATTCTACCACTTCCACAACTGAGTCCAGCTACTTCTCTGCTGCTCTTCATCACATCCCACTGCTTTCTACCCTAACCTGCAAGCCTTACTCTTATGAGTCCCTGCCCTGGATGCCACTTGATCCAGCCTTGGTTTTCTTCATTTCAACTCTGACCTCACCTACAGCACTGTTTGCAAACACTATTTGGAGTTTCCTTCTACTGAAATTTCAAGCTGCTTCTTGAAAGCTTGCAGGCCTTAAAGCTGCACTGTACAAGCAGAGGTGCAACATATACAGCATTCTTCCTATTTGATAGTATTCTGAGGAGCAGCAAGGACCACCTTGACAGGAATTTTCAGCAAGTATGTGCTTAGCCTCAGACATCTGCCATGGAAACTTCATCCTGAAGTTTGCAAGGCAGATGAAAATAAAATTTTGTGACGAAAAAGGTCAGGGAGCTTAAATAGCAGACTTTTGCTTGGTGGTTAGTTCTTTGGCAATTGGAGCTCACAGAGCTGCCAGCTTTTCAGCCTCATGCACAGAAATCAGAGTATGTGTATAACAACCTGGTTAAATGAATATGAATGAACTTTTTCAATGAGAGGGATTCCAGAAAAAACTATCCTACTTACACCAACAAATTCTGAGCTATTAAATAGCTGCTCTTGTTTTCGAAACCTTTGTGATGTGGCTACACACACTGGTGAGATGACAAAATCATGGCTGGTGGGTCCAGCTTTTCCACTCTATTTCCTGTTCTCAGGAAGCGAAGGCAACAGGGTTGTTGAGAAGAACCAGTTGTAGGGGATGTTTTTTTGACATGACAATTTGCTTGGTGGACCTGATCTAGAGCTGTCTGACATAACTGGGATATGAGGAAAGACAGCCTTCTGTCCCTTCCCTGTCAAGCACTGTTTGCATTCAGATGCTGATTTGGAAGGTCATTCTGTTATGTTTTCATTTTGCTTTGTGATATGGGGCCTTAAGTAATTGCCAGGAAAAACACAGTTGTATCTAAAGGGTGGCTGATGGGTTTTTAGGGTGTTTTCCTTGTTTTGGATTGGTTGGTTTTTTTCCCTGAGAATTCCTAGGTATTTTGTGAAACTCCCTGGATGCTATGGGAGTTTTCCTTTCCACCATTCTATTGCTAAGTATTGTTACAGACTTAATTCCTTTTAGTTTATCTAATTTCTCTTTCATATAATCCTTGTTTTCCTATCCAAAGCTGTGTTGTCATGTCACCTGCACTGTTGTCGTGTCATTCCTGTCGTCAAAGATAAAAACAACTACAATATCAAAGAGTTTTTTCTTCCTTCTGCTGAGAGTTTCTCTCCAGTGGAGAATGTGGAAAACATCTAAAATATTTTTATGCAAGGTGAGTGGGTTTTTTTGCTGTGCTCTAGCATGTCTGGAAGAGGAGACCAGGAGTAAGATACTCAATATGCCTGATCTGGTGCGAATGCTTTCTTGTATTAGGGGAATAATCTTTCAGACACCTCATGGGAGCTGTTTAGCTTGACCTCTTGGGTGGTTGGTATCATTCCTGTGGGAATGCTTGGATGGAAAAAAGTTTACATATGTGTGTGTTCATTTTCACCTTTCTTCCACTCCTAAAATGGAAAATTTGTCCAGAAAGAGATATTCCCCCAGAAGAAATCCATTGGAACACAAACCTCCTACAAAAATTCGCAGTAAAACTTTAACAGGTTTGTAGCAAACCTAGCTTTACCACTGTGACTAGAACTGTGCCTAAAGTTGTCTCCCTCTGAGCCATATTCTGGACTCAGATTTCTGTTGGGTTTATTTAATTTGTCCCCACAGCAATTCAGGGTACACAGGATATTTGTTTTTCCAAGACTAGATGGCCCACATTAAAGGAGGAGGAAGAAAAGAGAGGGTAAGGTTTCTAATCTGGGGCAGTATCTTCTCTGCCACCCTGGATGAAGTGGTGGCCCCTATCAGGGAAACACCTCCTAAAGAGACAGCCTGCATTAGTGCTGGCTGCCAACCTGAAAAAAAACATGGTGCTGGCCAGCTTTGCCTGCTGCTCCCCCTATTCCTCTGGTCCCTGCCAACCAGGTTGTTAAGACCAGGAAAAGCCATTGGGTAGGTGACAAGAGCCAAAGAATTTGCTGAATGTGTTGGGCTTGATAACAGCTGCCCCTTGCCAATTGCATTCCCCTGCTGCAGGATGGATGCACAGAATACATCCCAGACCTTCCCCCCAGTGGGAGATAAGCTCTGGAGCCCTCCACTGAGTGTGTCCTTTTCCCCACATGGTGTGAAATCGGTTTTTCTAGCCCAGTGGCTATGGACATCTGGTAGATTTTTATTTTTCATTATTGAAAAAATGTTGATAAGCTTGCCTTTAGGCTTGGTTACCCAGTAGGTAGCAGAGACTTGTGGGGTTGTAATTACTGTGTCTGGCTCCATCACTGAGGTATGGAACAGAAAAGTGGGTTGTGGCAAAGGGAAAGGAGGGCATTAAGTACACAATACCACAGAAGGTGCAGTGCAGTTTTCCCCCACCCCAGGTGGCTGTGTGGCAGAGGGCCATGGTAGGTGCAAGCCCAGAAGGGGAAAGACGATGCTGAAGAATGTGCCATTGTGTATTTCCTCAGGTTTTCCCTCCTTGGCAGAGCTGCACGAGGACCGCAGACTTGGCAGTTGTCATGCAGAGCTGTCTTCCCCTGCAGCTCTCCAGGGACCTTCCCTGGCACTTTGCCCAGCTCTGGGTACCAGGTGCTGTGGTGGAGAGAAGAACTCTTCCAAAGAAACTTGGGGTGTATTGTGCAGTCCTGTGGAGTGCAATGCAAAGGTCCCCAAGTGACCCTTTCCCACATTGGGAGATGGAGATAATTCATCTTCCTCTTACCAGCCCTAACTCGTCAGGCACACCATTGCACCTGCAGAAACATCATTGCTTCCAGGGCTGGAGTTACAGCCCCTGCACTATGTGGAGTGTCCAAATAGGTAGACACCTCTGCATTGTGCTGCAGAGGTTCTATAACTTTGCACAAATTGGGCAGGCTTGAGACCCAAAGTAAAGCCACAGGAAGATCCTGGTATTCTAACATCAGTGTTCATGGGCTTCAGATTCTCAAGTTTCACAGAGATTTTGGGCAGTTTAAGATTTTATTTTTTTTTAAATATCCCAAATGTCTGCATGGGACAAGTTTCCAAAATACAACAAGCTAGAAGAAATTTGAAAATCTTCCTCAGCTGCTGTTGTGCTTCCTTATGCAAAACCCATTTAAGCCCAAATCACAAAGGAGAAATTTTGTACGTGGAGTCTCATGGTGTACCTTGCATAGTCTCTCTGCCCCAAAAATAGTTTTTAAAATCACTGGACATCAGGAAATAAACAGTTCAGAGACGTTTAATCCTCACAGGTTTCATGGCAGTAAATATCTGGTTAGAGGATAGACAAGCTATTCATGCCCCAGCTGAGGAAAATGGAGAAGTCAACCCATCATAAACACCAGAGTTTTCAAAATTGCACACATCCCTGGCTTTAAGAACCATTTCAGTCAACACTTTCTGTATATTAAACACCAAAATATTTAACTGTAAGCTGCAAACTTTTGGAAGTCAGTTCTCTTTTGTCCCAGTGTTTGCAGGGCTATAACTTCCTAAGACACTGGCTCCCAGAAAACCCCATGCACTTTGATCAATCAGTAATGCCTATGAATTTCCACCTCCTTTTAAGAATCTGTAATGAATGAAGCTCAGGCCATGCATTGAAAAAGACAGGAAAGTCTCTCTTCCATTAAATTGTCTTTTTTTTCCTCCTGGTTGAAATGTAATCCACTGATTAAGAGTACTCTTCAGTCACAGTGCTTGTTTGCCTGAAATCCCTTCTGAAAATGATGCCTTTCCTTCAGTATTGTTATTGAGTTTCTGCTGTGATGTATAAAGTACTTTCCATCCTTCTGCTCAGGCAATGGGGAGAAATTAACAGTTTGTGGAAGCTGTTTATTGTCAGTGCTATTCTCTGTGGGTTGGGATAGGGGAAGGAGCCAACAACACCAAAGATCTCAGAGGTAATGCTATGGGGACACAGTACAAGCTCTCACTTTTCTTGACCTTTCTCACTTTCTTTCCCCATTTCTTCTCCATTTGCACTATCCAGCACTATCCAGTCTAACCTCTTCCTCTTCTATCAATATTGCTTCTGGCTCTTGCCCTGCTTTTGAAAGTCCTTTGGGGACCTCTATTTTGCCCCGTGTATCTGTTGTGCTCTAATGTTACAGGGTGCTGTTGCATTGCTAACACTTCCATTCACTGCCACAGACACAGGGAGGCCTAGCATCCTTCAGAACAGGACCATACTCCCAACACACTGCTGACCAGTGGCAGTGAAGAGGCAAAAGGGGCAGGTGAGTTAGGTACTTTTAAATTTCATTTGCCAGGATTTTTCTTTCCCCATTGAGGATCCATCCGAGAATTGGTTTTTGAAGGAATTATGCTGTTTTATGAAGTTATCTTTTGTGGATATCTGTGGACCATGATGGTGGACATAAAGTGTTTTCTTGATTTATCACCCTTCCACATCATACAAGTAGAAATGTCTGTGTTTTTTTTTTAATCATATATATCTTTTTATAGAGGTCCATGTGTTGATCACGTGTTGAACATAATTTGTGTGTGTGGATCTTTGCCGTCTGGAAAGAAATGGCCAGCATTTAGCTGGAAAAGTCAGGCACTTGGGAAGCAGGCGTGGAAAGGCTCGTAGGGAGGGGAGAGGAGGTAACTGAGGCAAGGGGGGAGCCCTTGGAGAGCAGTCCTCAAACCACTATGTGTATTTGTCTTTGATACTGGCAGAGCTGTACAGGCTCTACAGGAAGCTCTGCACCGCTGGAGGACTGCTTTCAGCTGAGACACTGGACCCAGGTCCTATTTTTCCTGGCTCTGGTGACTGTCCAGGAGGAAGTGAGAGATCCTATGACACTTTTTGGAAGAAAAGGACATGATCCCAGTGCTGTGGATAAAGTTTCCTGTCTGGCATTAAAATGTATTCAGCTCAGTGGATGGTATTAACAGGTGCCAACATCAGGCTCTACAGGCTGTTTGTTAAAGCTGCAATAGCCCTCAGCTGGTCTAAGTCAGGAGAGCCGCTTAGATGGTGTCACTGAAGGAATTTTTTCCTCTTCCTTTCCTTGGAAATTATTTCTTTACTTTTTGGTTTTAACATAAGTTTGGCTAAGCATAAAAAATCAATTATATCATTCAAACCTGCTTTTTAAGAGTCATGAGATGAATCTACTTTGGTACAAAAAAAAAAAAAAAAAAAAAAAAGGTTGTATGCAAGCAATTGAACGTAGCCTGTCTAATGACAAACATTCCTAGAAAAATAGAACACCTAAAGCTAAGAAATTTTCTGGTGTGCAAGCAGAAAAAGTCTTCCAGACTGACAGAAATAAATACTTTGAGAATCCAGTTACCAGTCTATCCTTGAAAGAGGAATCATGATACAGGGAGGAGGGGGAAGTGTCTGTGTCTGTGCAAGTTGATTTGTTGATTAGCATTTAAAGCATTTTGATATCTCAGGTGAAGGTCAGTCCATTGTTGTGTTTTCCCTTTTGCAATTAGCTGTAGGCGATTTGTATGGAGCACAAAACATGAACAGCATCTCTTGAAATTAATACTGAGGTGGGTGGAAAGGAAGAACAAGAGAAACAAGCAGAAACTTATTTAACAGGCTGGTTGCTGAACGGTGGCAACGCGGCTTGACTCAAAGCATTACTGCTTTTAGCACATGATTTATTGCTAATGCCCCTTCCCATGACTGGCCTTCAGCCTTTGATGTCAGTCAGCTCTGAATTAATTACTTCATAATGCAAAGTGAAAGTGCAGCAGGTTTGGTTTATTCCCCGTTGCTTCCTGAAGTTGTTGTGTTAACTTGCCTCGTCAGTGTTTGCTCGCTCTCTTACCCTCCCGCAAAGCACCTTCTCATTTGTAAATCCAAAAAGCTGGCAGGGGTGTGTGCACCCGTTGTGTTGCCTTGTAATAAATGGAGCCTTTTAGCCAGGGCAAGCGAGACTGATGTAGGAATGCAGGAGATCATAT
>WEIU01013415.1:414606-496077 GCA_013389925.1 Aegithalos caudatus
GGAGGAGCGGAAAACTGGGAATACAAGTTAACCGTCAGTTTGGCTCCATAGACCCTGGAAATTCAGACCCACCGGGCTATTACCAGAAAAAAACCCGAATTAGCAAGTGCTTAAAGCCTTCAAAATCACTCATTTAATCATGCTGAGAAAAAGAGGAGGTGTTGGGCTGAGCAGAAAGGTGGTGGCTTGGACCCAGAGCTGCCTACCCACTGCAGTCGTAAGACACCTGCTGCAAAAGCAGCTTGTGGAAAAATGCTTTACCACAGAAAAACCCAACAACCCAGGAACAAACAAAGAATCCTACACTTTTTCCCTTCACTAAATTATGCTTATGTGTAGACCTTTTTTTTTTTTTTTTTTTTTTTTTTTTTTTTTTTTTTTTTTTTTTTTTTTTTTTTTTTTTTTTTTTTTTTTTTTTTTTTTTTTTTTCTTTTTGGCTGAGGCTTGGGCAATGAATCTGCACTGCCCATGCTAAGCATGAGGTGAATCATTTTCCAGAGGACAACGTGAGGTTTCAAGAGGCCTCTCTGAGTGCAGCACCGGTCTCCATCTGCCACAGTCACACCAAGGCAAATGCACCCCACCACCAACTGTGCACGGGTGAGTGACTCTGAGACTCTAAGTTTTGGAGTTGTTTTAAACTTAATGGCTAAGTGTCAGCACTCCACTCTGAACACGGTATCCAGCCTGCTTAGTTGGAATAAGATCTGGGTATTCCGTGATGTTGGCTTTTGCAAGTGCTGTATCTGTTTAGTCAGTGCATCCTATCAGCCCCTCAGCATAAAGGTTCCCTGGCAGCTTTTGGTGAGACCCAGATGGATGGATGTAGGAGTGAGTACATCCTCAGTGGGTATCAACTGACCTGGATTCAGAATAAATGGTGATGGCGTAGAAGAGTTACTCATGCCTGACAATGGGCTTGCACACAACATTCTTTTGGTGACATTTTGACAGCAGGTGTTAGTACCTGAATATTTCAGTCTTGATTTTGCTTTTAGACAGAGAATCATGATCTCTGCATAGAGTTCCTGCAAGACAGACACCACAGCCCTGGGCTTTTGCAGTTCATTCCCAACCTTATTTTAAGGGTGGATCCTGGATATATCCTGTCTTTTATGACCATGTTCCTGAAGTTTAATTTAACTCTAATTCATGACCAACACACCTGAAGTGCTTTGGTGGTTGGATCTAGGATTTTAATGCAGTCTTCCCTCCAACACAAATATTGCAATTGCTCAGCCATGCAAATAGGTGCAGGCGTCTTCAGGCTGTATAATCTGATATACTTAGGGGACTAGATGGCTGAAGGAAGGCTCATTCACATCTGGAAGTTGCTTTTTTTGCTAAGGATTGTGAGCACAAGGAGTTCAGGCATTCTTGCACAGCTCCCCACTGACCCTTGAGTTCATGTCATCAGACCCAATCTTGTTGTCTTGGCAAATATTCACACAAATAAGAGAACTCTAACAATGGGATCTTTCTTTTCTTAACTTCCCTCTCCCTCTCCTCTTGTCCCTTGCTGCCTCTCTCTCCTACACTGGAGATAGAAAATTTGGAGGCAGCAAGGATGAGATCACTGCTTTGCGAGGAGTGACAAGAAAACTGGCTGCATGATTTGGGGCTCTGCATAGCATTTTCCCAGGAGCAGATCTGATATTATTTCCCTATCCACAACTGCACAGAGACATCAGCACTTTGGAGATGGTGCTTGCCAGCTGCTTGGGGTAAGACTGTAGATAAGGCCCAGAGATGAGGAGCCATCAAAACATGAATGTCTAGCACAGACTTTGCATTCCTGGCTTTGCTGTATTTACTTACTTAAATCACCCAAGCTTATAAACCATAGTTAGCATGGCAGAGAGTCATTACCCATTCCAGGGAAAGGAACAGTCTGAGTCATGTGGGGGAAGCTGTGTGGGTCCACATTGCACTTTGCTTGAGTTGTGAATATAGATACACGAATTCATAAACAGTTTTTAGATTGCACGATTCTTTAGTAAAATGTTATACCGAAACACTGGAACTGGGGAGCTCCAGATTCCTATGGATTCCTGCATCAGTGCTGCTTCAAAGCCTAACTTCAGGTTACTCCCCACATACTTTTGCTAGGATGTTCCTTTACCCAATACAGTACTTTTGTGTTCACCTGGACCATCGGGAAAAAGCTCACATCACCACACCTGAGCTCTTGCCAGCTGGCAGGCTGGCCTGTCTGTGGGCTCATGGATGTCAGGGCAGCCCCAAAACAGCCAGGTGTCTCTTGGATTCATGTTATAGCTCATCCTTCAGCAGAGGTGCTGAGTATATGCCCTCCTTGTTCCTCCAGGCACAGTTTTCACCAGAACTGCAGGAATTTCCTGCACTGACCGTCTGGACTCAGACATGTTTTTGCAAGTGTGTGCTCTTTATTTTCACAGAAATAGAATAAAAAACAAACCAGAAGAAGGAAATTCAATAAAAATTACATTTGGTAGACCCAGAAAAAAATAGATTTTTTTAAAAGAAAGACTACCATTTAAAAGCCCAGATGCAGACATTCCTTGCTTTCCCACTCCCACTGGAAGTTAAAATTGAAATCACCTAGGACTCAGGTTCCTCATATGCATATGGTTTGTTTTCCTTTATTAATATCAATGACAAGAAGTCTGTCAGGGACTTTCTCAAGCATTTTGTACAATAACTTTTTTCACAATATATTTTCTAGTACTCTGTTAATGTTTTGGTTTCTAAGGCATTGGGAGGTCTTGGGACCACTTTTGAGACCACCACCACCCTATCATACATACCACATGTCTAGCTGGAAATTCAATGTACTGTTGCTACATAACAAGAACTCCTGCCTTGGTATGGGGTGCTATGGCATTCATATCTCTTGGAGAAGCACCTTCTTTTGCATAATCATCAGAGCAAAATGTGGGCTGCTACATATTCTAGTAAGCACCTGTATCAGCTGAAGGCAAAACATTTCACTTCACCTGTTTCTCTTTCTATAAAACCTTGCACTTTGATGTGTGATGCTTTCTTCTGAAGGATTCTGCATCAACATACTGTACAACTGCTCCTTTGCATGTGCCAAGTTTAGTTCCTTCCTGTGGCAGACAGTCTAACTCCTGATACAAGCTGCAATAAATTACCATGTTATTTAACAATTACTTACAATGCATTCCCTGATCATTTGGTGCCTTGGGATATTGTGCCTAATTGCAGGTTTAACAAAAACATATTGTGGTCATTATGTCATTATGCTATGAGAGTATGAAGAGCAAAATAGAGCAAATCAGATAAAGCTGAGTGAGACTTAGCTGTCTGCATGGGAATGTTAGGAACAGTGTCTCTCACCCTTGAAGGCCACAAAGATAATTTCATGACTAGTAAGTAGTAGTTGCTTTAAAAAAAATCTATTAGGCAGCATCTCCACTCTCAGGGGAAATGTCTATCAGCAAAACTGATTAGAGATAAGGGTAAGCAGATGTCAAAACAGAAGACCACCAAAGTACTGAGGTCCTAAAGTGAACAGGGAGAGATCCAGAAAGTATTAAATGTAGGGTGGATTGCTGTGCCATGAGTGGGGGGCAATCCTGCCCTTCTTTCAGCTCCAGGAAGAGTTTTGCTGAAAACAAAACTGCATTCTTTGTCTTATATGGGAGAAGTCTGTTTTTACAATAATTTTTCTGGGTGAATTTGTATGTGTGCCTGTGGTTTGTTGTTTTGGGTTTTATTTCTTCTCACAAATTGCTTTTTTAATCTTAGGGGTGAATGAAAATTGGAAATGTTAGGAAGAGCAAAGAACTGTGAGAAGATGTGCTGCAGAATTTCTTGCTTTTTCTGTAACATGGAAGAGCCAAATTTAAGTGATCTCTTTCTGTAGAAAGTACTTCTCCATAATACTAAGTTTTGCCACAGTTTTCACCTGAAATAACTTTCCAGTTATGGGACTATATAAGGGTTAGGAAAAAAGCCAGTAAAAAAAGTTTTATTGAAACTTCCATTGTGGGAATAGATATGTGAATTTCAGTTGTTACTGACAGAAAGAGGTAAGAAAATATAGGCTTTTAGAAGAGAATTCAAGGGAATAGATAATTTTATAGGTCAAAAATAATTTTATATGTCCAATTTTTTCTGTGGATTGACATGAAATTATTAATAGCATTTCACACCCAGCCTGCTTGTCCTTAACTTCATACATGTAACTTTGTGCTGGCCTCGCTTCCCTTGTCTTCCCCACCAGCCAGAGAGGACACAAAGCACTGCTCTGCCCACTCCTTTTTCAGAGACATGCCCACATGCATTGAATGGGGCTTCAGGCAACCTTTGCTAGCTATGGAACAGCCACTTCTGCATTGCCATGCAAGGCCTGTGGGAGGCTTTTCCATTGACTCACAGAATGATTTGGGTTGGAAGGGACCTTGCAGATGACTTTGATCCAAGCCCCTCTGCCATGGGCAGGGACACCTCACACTAGACCAGATTACTCAAAGCTCAATCCAACCTGGCTTTTTACCATTCATCTTTGCTTCTCCATCAGAGAGATGGGAATTTTATGTCAGTCTTATCATTTCTAAAGCACTCAGGAGTGCTCCTCTCAGCCAAGCTCTCAGCAAGACAGGCCCCCAGCCAAAAGATGGAATTGCTTAGGGCTGGGTTCAGTCTTATTTCTGCATATTTGAACACATTTGAACATATTTGAACATACTGAGCTTTTTATTTTCGTATTATCAGAGCAGTTCATTTTATGCTTGGGTCTCTCAGCTATCTGTGGGGTATTGTACCTAACATCTCCAATTCCTCCTGGATGGGCCAGACAGGCAGTGCCAGGGCTGGAGGAGAGCCTGCCACATGCCAGGCTGCCCTTGGTGCAGACACTGAACTGACTGCATGCTCTTGCTGAGATGGGACAAACGCTTTTGTGCACACATGGTAACTGCTGGGACACAGGCAGGGAGAAGGATATACGTGGGGAAAACTGGAAACAGGGGAGCCCCAGATTAAAAAGATGCTTCATGATAAGTTTCTTGTGGAACTGATATTTCAGGGTGATCTGTCCCCATACCATTTGTAAATGACTTGTAGCTGCATCGCTGTCCCCAGGCGGGAGGAGTTTTGCACAGTTGGCCTCCATGCCTGGGTCCCTCCACTACTCTTTGTGCCGAGCACTGAAGCAGGACTTTGTTATCTGATTTGTGGGATGTTGGAGGAACTGGGACTTGTTTGGTGGTCCTGCTCCCCTCCCATGTGAACCTCTGCCTGCTTCCCACCACTACTGCCTGCAGAGGGTGTGTTATCCTTACCCACCTGGTCTGGCACATGTCTGCCATCCTGTTCAGTCTGAAGAACACCAGGAAGATGATCAACAGGCCAGGCAAGTCCCCACCACCAGAGGTAACCATATATATGCAGCTTTTCCCCCTTAGCTTTACCATGAAAGGAGCTGGGAAAAATTAGGAAAATCCCAGGCAGATGATCTGTGAACTTTGACAGCAGCTTCAAGCCTTCCAGAAGGAATATCTGCCTTGTTTTGCCAAAAGATGGGCTAAATCAAAACAGGATATTATTTATCCTGAAGCACGTTTTGCCTCTTCTACCAGTGCTTACAACAAGTCAGGGTGAAGTAAAGTGGATGCCCTCCCCCGATCAGTCTGTACCTCACTTCTGCAGCAGCACAGCACTTGTTTGGGGCTCTGAGATGTCTCAGGTCTTTTTTGAACTGCTAACTTGGGTTTGGTTCAGCTTCTTGCTGTCTAAGCAGCTAGATTCCTCCAGCCTTCCAATATGCATGCTTCCAGAGCCATGTTGCCACAACAAAGGATGTAACGTGTCTCCAGAACAACTTCTAAGAAACTGGTTATCACAACACAAGTTATCCCTATCCCTTCATGTCTGATGCAAAGGTAGAGAGAAGCTGTCCCATCCCCAAGGCATAATCTTGATCCTTGGGTATTTCTGGCCCTTTGGAGGAAAAATGCCAACAAAAACAGTAGGGGGAAAATGTGCAAGTTATAATTGTTTTTTTCATTTGTTGATGTTTTTCTACACAAAAATTCAGAGCTTCATCTCTGCTGCTGTTAGTACTAAAAGAGAAACTGATGAAAGGCACAGTAGATTTGCTTCATTGGATCCCATAATACATCATTTCAAAAGGTGAGCTGCAAACAGTGGTTCTAATCTTATAACATTAACCTTTGCCACTCCTCCTCCCATAATCCCAGCCACTTTGAAAAAATCTATCTTCTTGTCAAATACCTGATTTTTTTATTGATGTGATAAATCTAGGAGTGAAATGGATTTCCCTTTTTACAAGGTATGACAATTTTTGCTATGAGTTACTCCCATTACAGGAGGGTTTGATTGAATTGGGAAGTGTCCTAGATAGTAACAGGCTGGTCAAGAATAAATTTGCCTGAACATTTATGTAGAGTGCTGTTTCTAAGTGGGATAATTCTGTTCCTAATAAGATTGTGTAGTGTTTAGACAAGTTGTTTCTTGTGAAACAATTGCAACATTTTATAATTTTTATATCCCTCAATTTGGCACTCATGTTTTTCACTTTTCCTTCTGGGAGGAATTGTCCATATGACCTGAAAAACTTTCATCTTTCTTAATGACTGAAAGCAAACAGTAGTGGCTTGTGCCAAATATTGATCTGATGCTGGAAAAGGCTGGCCAGCTGTGGGCTGCTCCGAGTGGAAGCTGTACAAGGTTCAAACTGCCCTTTGATCAGGCTTCATCACTTCCTGTCTTGTTTGAGAGTCAAAAATCAGAGATCTGCCTTCCATGGGGAAAGCTGAACTGTACTGCTCTGCTTCTTTTTTTGTGTGCTTTGTTCTGGGCTCTTCCCTATGCACCTGCTCCTTCAGCAGTTGCCAGATAACAGATATGTTGCTTATTCCAACTTTTTTGTACAAGTGGAGAAAAATGCACTACTGAAGTGAGTTTCTCTGACAGATGCTGTACAGGGTGCTTCACCCGCAGATATGACCTCTGTTCTGAGTTGTGAGGCATCCTTTGTTTTGAGCAATGCCCACTCAGGGGGAGAGCAGACTCAGTGGAGTGGGGTTGCTGGAAAAGTCACTCAAAGACTCTCTGTGGAGAGAGTTGTAAATATGAGAGTGTTTTCTCCTGTCTAGTGCTAGCTCTAGAGAGCCAGGGATCTCTCTCCCAGCTTTCTTCCTCTGGTTTTGCCCAGAATGAACGACTACGGCTTCTCCATCACCCATGTGGTTGCCATGGTATTTTCAACTAGTCTCTAGAGGCAAGTCCCATGCAGAGGTGTTGCAGATCTTCAGGTCCAGTCCAAAGTGTGGAATGGCAGTGGCATTTCTCGAGACACCCTATGATGTGTCCATGACACCCACATCAGTTTTCCCATTTTGCCCAGGGAGAGAGACCCACTGTGAGCAGGATTGATGCCTGGTCCCCAAGCCAAACTCCTGTTCCCTGCCTGCTTGACCCTGCTCAGCAGGCCCTGGGAAACCCAAGCCAGCCAGCTCTTGGTGCCACTGGGGCTCATCACCTCCTCTGTGTTTTGGAAGAACAGCTCTGTGTGCGTGTAGGCCGCAAGCGATGGGTGTGGCCATGCGGGTGCAGCCATGATGGCTCTGCCTCGGGATCCTTGCTGCCATCCATCCGTGCCGTGACCACAGGCTGGGACCAGCACCAGTAGGGAATCACTGTTGTTAATTACAGCTATTTTACTGGAGACTAAATCTTCCATGGGAGAAATTATCAGGATTTGAGAAATGCCAGACAGAATCAACTGGAAAAGCATGAATCCTTTTGTTGGCATTCCCACACCATGATTTTAATGTTTATGAAATTTTTTCCCCTTGCTCACACAGAAAGACAGTTGATGCAAAAAAAAAGGCAGAGATTTAGCCCAAAACAGTCCATTCTGGATTTACATAGTACTGTTATTTTTAAGAGAAGCTGGCTTACCTCCAAACTCATACGCCAGAGGCTGAATGAGCTAAATTTAAATACCAAAGTATTTCGAATGGTTATTTTACATTAACAGCAATCTCATTTATTTTAGTTTAGTGTTTTCACATAGTTTTTCAAAGTTAAGCTAAACCCACTGTATAAGACTGAGTGTTTCATTAATTTTTATAAGAGTTATAAGAAGCATATGTTTTAAAGCTTCCTTTTGTAACACAGCAAAATATACTGTAGACATATTTATTTACATAATGGCTGCATTAGAAGAAATTTTCGAAAGGAAAAATGCAGCAATACCATGTAATGGTTACCACAACGTTAAAAAAATAATGATATGGGGTGACAAGAAGAAGAAATAATTAAAAAATGAAATTACAGGATGTGATTTTTAAGTACTCAAAGTGAGCACATTTCCACTCCTATCACAAAGCCAACGGAAGCACAGGATTCTACAGAAAACTTTCATGAGAATTTGCAAAAAAAATGTTCTGTGAAAGAATCGAAATATTTCATCTAGAAAACCAGATCTTCATCTTAAAAAGGTGAGAAATATTGGTTTTAACTTTATTAATATGGTCTATTTGCTGTTCTTTTGTGTTCAGTTTCAGTTCAGGTTGCATTTTTAAAAATGTATTATGCACTGTGTATATAATATTTGTAAATTAAATACTTTACTATGGTACAACAATAAATGAAAAGCACACAAATGTAAATGTTTTTACAATAGCAAAAAAAAATTGACACAAAATAATCAAACCTCTTCTGATGAGAAAATTTGTGATATATCTGAGGTAGTGGCAAAAGAATTAATTTTCCTGTAAGAAAAAAAACTCTGCCAGCAGCTTGTCAACTCAAAGTTACCACAAAAATTATTGAAAATTGTCCCAGCCAATAAACTACATCAGCACATCATCTTCCTAAAATCAAGTCAGCAGCTACTGTAACCTCCTTTTGTTTAAGGAAAAGTTTGAAAGGGGCCTCAAAATGTAATTTGTTTTTATAGGCTTTCAGGGCTTAATAACTATAAGCCTGACCTTAACAGGAATTTGAATTACCAGCTAAAATAATTTATAGAAGATTCACTAAAGAGGTTTTATATATATAAAAGACATATTTTTTTTCTCTGTCTTGACTGAAGAGCTGTTGTTTTTGTAGACGTATGTAGTTACATTTTGTGGGTAGTTTCATAATCTAAGATTTTCAGCAAGAGGGTAGGTTTTTAAATCAGGTATATATTTTGAGGAAAGCACAAGTGTTTCACTTTTTTCTCTGAACACTGAAAGAATACCACCAAGATTTTGCTTTCAAAAAGCCTCTAGGATTGAAATTATTGTGTCCATGACTAATTGGTCCTAGTACAGAAACCAGTACTGACCTGTTGTATGACATTAAGCTGGAGGTAAACCCCAGATAATCTAGCGAGTATCTGAGGAAAGCAGCAAAATCAACATTGCCCCACTGTTCTGGGGATTTGTTTCAATGTTGAGTAACAGATCTCTTGACTTCTCTCTGCAGAAAGTTGTGTAATGTCCTGCTCAGTGAAGGCATGCATTCCTGGAAGAGTAGAGGTCCTGAGAATGTCAAAAGCTCTTGAAAACAGGTCCAGTTTCCACTTTGCCAGACGCTATGGCAAATACTGCTCTGAGAGCTAATTTTGGATAATGAGCAATCAGCAGGGGCAGAACATCCTGTAAGTATCTACAGCTGAACACTCTTAAACAAGATTGGGATCACCCAGAGCTTTTCTCCTGGGTGTTAATATGGTGATTAAAGTTTACAAGAGGCCCATGGTTTTATTTTGGTCTTGTCACATCCAATGGCATCTAGGCAGGAAATCTGCTCTAATGCATTGATGTTTTTGGTCACCTATGTGCAGAATGCCTGACATGCTTGTGTGGAATAACTGCTATATGAATTTAGTCATGATTGCTTCATAAATGGTAAGGTGTGACAGGATACTCGAAAATATTATTTGGATAAGTATACTTTTACTGGAACATCTGCTTTAGTGTGCCAGAGTGTCTTGAAGTACAAATCTCGTGTTGTATGTAAAATAGATACACTCACAGATGTTTGTAACATGCAAATATGTGCTCTGTCACTGTGAGAAATACCTCCTCTGAGCTGGCTATATCTGCTGACAGCACTGTGTACTAGCAGTCTTGTCAACTGTTGTTATGTATGCTTTTCTCTGCATTAGTCAACATGAGACCTCCTACTTGCATATTTTTGTATAAATTTCTTTGTTGGTGTACAGAGATGAACTGCCAATTTTTGGAAGGCGACCTACTCAATAAAATATGTAGGGTTGTTTCTTCCACTTTCTGTTTCTGTTCTTTCTCACCTTTGTATTTAAAAGACTGTCTTGAACAGATAGGATCCTAAGTGAGTCTTATCAAGGTCAGAGCTTGTTGCTCTGGCGCAGATTTGAATATGAAACTTTGTAAATATCTGATTCACAAACATCTTTGGAAGCCATATTTACCACCAATAGCTTGCCTGTAATTGTGGTCAAATTTCTGCTTGCTTTATTTCATTTCCATTTTTAGAAGATTCATCCAATTTAGTTAAATCAGAAGTTGATTTAATTTAATGTAATCTGCATTTAAAAGGGATCTGTGAACAATTTTCTTTGTTTTGTTTTGGGTTATGGTTTTTGACTATTGAGTACAAAGCTGAGAACAACTAAAGTTTCATGAATTTATATTTTTTCATTTTTCTCTCTTAAATATGCTTCAAATTTAATTTTGAAAAAGTAGTCACTTTTTTTCCTTCATACCTTTTCTTTTTCAGTAAGAAGAAAATGAAGTCTCATGGCAATAGTATTTTTTATTTTTTATCTCAGAGTGGTTAGAAGGGCCACTGTCACCAGAAGGGATGCAGACATGCAGAGCAGTTGCCCCAGCTGCAGGGCTAGGACATGCTTAGGGAAAGTCTTCTCTGGTTGGGGCCCTTTACCATGTTCCATTGTGTACAAAGCATCTGGATTTTTTAGGAACTGGCACTCACCTACATGTGGAATAGTTTGCCAGAGGTGTTTGTTTGGTACCTCTCTCATAAGCACTATAACTCTTTCATATGGAGTGGAGAGCAACTGTAGAAACTACTGAAACACAACCTCCTACACTGACCCAGTTTGGTGGCTTGAATTTAAACCCTTTCAGCGTGCTCAAATAACTCGATGGATACTGATGGGCACTTTCTCTAAGTCCCCTCTTGGACTTGAGGGGATAAATTCCCTGCCCACATTGCCTGGCTATAGGGGGCTGGGGATGGCCAGCCCTGACTCATTTGGTCACCTGTAGGTATGTGTGTGCTGTTTGATAAGTTCCCAGGGCACCACATCTGGGTTTCATTTGCTGGTCACTTGGCCTGGGCCCCCTGTACTTCTGTACAATATCTGCCAGCCTTGTGCCAATGTCCCAGGTGTCATGGGATATGTCTGTTGGTTGCCTATACCAGCAGGCATTGGGTAGGGCAACTGAGTTGGGCCACATCTGTCTCCTGAGTTTTGAAGACAACTATCTTTAAAGTTGTTTAAAGTTTAGGGCTTGATTACCTCTTGATTACTTCTTTTTCTTTTTCATCCTACTTTATCTTGAGCAATGCAAAAATAGTTGTTCAAATTATTTTCACTAACGTATTCATCTATAATATAAGCAAAGGGATGACACTACATCTTTGTGGGAAGGTTTCTGTGGGCAGAATTACAATTATGTAAGAAAACAGAAAATTGGAAAGCATTTGTTATGCCATTTGTCCCAAACTGATTTAGAGTTGTAAATATGTAGGTTTTCTATATTAACTGCTGATTTTTTTTTTTTTTGTGTAAACATAGATGGATGTGGGGAAGAAAAAACACAGTCAGGAGACTCAGTCTTGGTAAACAGTTTCAACAGATGTTCTAGAAGAACTGCTGAGATGGGATTCATGCTCAGATCTGGGCTGAATCACCAGGAATGTGAATATGTTAACCTGGGTGGGTGATATACTTGGACATGCTGTTAAGAGAACAGAAACCAAAGGAGAAGAAGATTATTTGTTTATCACAGAAAAAGAAGCAAACATTTATGGAATGCCAGCTCAAATGCTGAACTAGCTTGACGATATGGTAGTAATACTTCAGAGCAGAGATGGAGGTTACTCCAGTTTTGTCCTGCAGTGCCAGCCCACATCTTGCTTCTCAGGTGATCTCAGTTTTAAAAGTTATGTCCACCTTAAGAATATTGCAGGGTGAGATTTTTATTTTTGTTTGTTCTTTTGCTGTTCTACACTGAAGATGAAACCATCAGGAGAGAGTCTGTTTCCCAAATGGAGTTACTTTTGATAAACTTCTGGTATCCATAGGCAGGATCTTGTCCACTGTGCTCACTGTGGAGAAGGTCAGCTCTCCCTGTGGTACCTCTCTCTATATTTTTCACAGTGATGAGTCAGCTTGAGGGTTGACTCATAAACACCTAGCAGGAAGGAATGAAGAACACAGAGACAGGCTCTTTTCAGTGGTACCCAGTGATACGACCAGAGGTAATGGGCATCAATTGAAACAGAGGAGGCTTTGTCTGAACGTCAGGAAACACTTTTTCACAGTGAAGGTTACCAAGCACTGGCATGAATTGCCCAGGGAGGCGTTAGAGTCTCCATCCTTGGAGATATTCAAAATGTGGCTGGATACAATCCTGGACAGCTTGCACTAGCTGACCCTGCTTCAGCTGCAGGGGCAAACCTGAGTGATTCTAATTTTGAAAGCACTCTATTATCACAGATTCTGGATATATTTGTCTCAAAAATTGGGAAACATCCAGAAATCTCTGGCAGTTCTTGAAAAAGAAGGTTCATTTCACCTTCTAAATCTGAGAATGTTTTAATAACATAAAAAGCTTTGCTGTGAAGCACTAATTTAGCCCTTTCCTATGAATGCACTTGTGGTCTGCAACTCTGAACCATGAAGTATGGTCATATGTTTCTGGGCCCTTGTACAATAGCTGCAAACACCGATAGTTATTAATGGTCTAGAATGGCATATAGTAAAAACATGAAAAGTGAACCCAGAGGGAAGTCAACCATTAACTTCAGAAGCAGAAAAGCTTTTGAAGTTGGAAATTTGCTAGCTGTGGAAGCTTCATCAACTCCTTATTATTTACAGTTTGCTCTCCAAATGTAATGCTGGTAAAAGGACAGAACAGCTGGAAAGGGAGTGATTTTTCTGGCCAGGTCCATGGACCTCTGATTACAAACACATGACTGCATGACATACAAAAGTGACAGGTTTAGTAAGCATGTTATGCTGTGGGTATATCACCAGTTGTACAGTTCTGTGGGACGAAAACACTTGCAAATATCTAGCACTAGAGCTTTTTAAAATTTAAAAAGCCAGCCTTTGTAGCTTGTTTTGCACAGAAGGAAATAGTATGTCACACTCTTCCTTGGTTTCCTAAATTTTTTTAATAGTGCAAATTGAAATAAATGGTGCATGGGAGTCTGTGTGCATAGGTACACGACGTGTGTGTAGACAAAAATAGCTATATATGCACACACCTGCACATATTTCTATGGAACCACTACATGCAGAAGTCATGCTCTCTAAACAGTGTACAGGACTTGGCCCAAACTGTCTCCTGCCTGTGTGAAAGAAATAGTTTAGAATATATCAAAGGAATAAGGAAGAAAGATAAGCTGCCCCTTAAGTGAAATCCAAGCAACTGTGGCAGAATTCATGCACTTCATTGCTAGGTAAGCTGCATTGTTTTTCAGAATGTTCAGAGTTAATATTCATTACCTAGCCATAATTTTTAAAATATATTAAATCAAACCCTGTATGATTTAGACTACATTGTTTTCCTGCATATCTTTCAAAACGAAGCAAATAATAAAAAAACAATAATTTGCTGTGTGACACAGTAAGAAATACTGTGTTAGTGGTTTGTATTGCATCAAGGTGTGCAGTGAGGTACACAGTGTCTGCTGTCCAGCTCCCTCACTCCCATACCAGCAAAAACCACACAGAAGTGTGTGGTTATAAAGACTGTACTGCAATATTTTTGCAACTGCTCTGCTGGATAGAATGATATGTATTTTTCTGTAATTTTATACATCTCAAAGAATAACAGCCACTACAGATTTGCACACACTCCATTAATTATAAATTTTGGGTTTTTAAGGCAGATACATTACTGCTTGATTTTCACTCTAAATATTTTGCCATTCAGGTACACTTTCTAAACATCATTATGTCATTTTCACTTTTATGTTACAGATTGATATTTGTAAGTTTAACTGTACTGAAGTTAGAGTTGGTGTTGTAGGTGTTTAGTAGGCTAAAACTAAATTGGAATCACCTATGCCCAGAGTTATCTCCAAAGACATAACACAGTTAATAAAGCTATTTTAATGAATTGGTGCTTAATTAAACAGTAATTTTAACAGCAGCATGAAGTTCCTTTTTAGATGCTGCTTGGTCAAACAACAAATGGCATCAGAGAAATTTCCTTTTTAGATCACAAATAAATGTAGCAAAACCACAGGCCAATGGGAAAGGAAAAGGCCATCAAGAGTCTGTGAAATCAGATATGGAAAATCTTATTTTTATCTCCCCCCATTGTTAGTCACCACTCTCCATCTTTCTACCTTCCCTGCACATTCAGCAAGTGCCAGATCAACATTCGCTGAAGGATTTTTCCACTTACATCTATTCTAGCTGACAGGGATGACGACAGCCCGCTATCTGTTGCTGCAGCTCCAAGGAGCCTCAGTCAGGGATCCTGTGGTGCTTGAGTTGATACAAAATGTAGAGACAGTCTCTTGGTCTGCCTCAGAGCAGCTGCAGCCTAAATAAATGTCATGTATCTCACTCCCCAGGCAGCTGCAGAAAATGGATCACACCGGTGCTCGCACACCCACCACCCACCACTGGCACCAGCAGTGCCCTCAGCAGTGGGGTTCAATGGGGTGCAGTGGAAAACCTGCCCCACAGACATTGATTTCTCAGTCCTAAAGCAGCACTGGTGGTACTCTGCTGCTGGTGTTACCTTTTAGCTAATATTTGAGTTGAACTACCAAATAAGTTAGTAGGCTGATTTTAGTATCAGATGTACCTGAGAAAAATCAAGGTAAAATTACCCATCGTATTTGTTATACTTAATCCTGGATACACGTTGCTAATGGATACCTGTATTTCCTTACTATTATCCATTTTGATATTTCAAGGAAAATAACCATCACCACAAGCTCTGCTGTTTGTTTGAGGGTTTCTTGAGTTCTGGTGGTGCTTTCTGAGTTGTTCTCATTTTTGAGTTTGAGGTTTATATTGCCACATCCTCAAAAAATGTATACAATACGCAAAGCACCCTCCCCCTGGAAGCCATTTATTTTCCTTCCATATGCACATCCCCATGCTTCATTATATTTAATGTAAATATAGTAGGTTAGGAGATAGACGTGAGGGAGAATGTTGTGCTTTAAAGTCATTGGAAACAGAAAATCTTTGCTCCTTCTCTTTAGTAATAACAAAACAGTGCTTATAACTCTTATCGAGCAGTCTGTGCAACGTCTACATCCTTTCACTAATTTCAACAAACCGTCCCAAGGAGTGGGAAGATTAGCTGTGAGTTGTTTATTCTTGGTGGAGTTATGGACATGTTCTCCATGAGTGAGAGAGAGAGAGGAAGAAAATAAAATCTTGTTTGTAGCTATCTGATCTATCCTGACTTCTTGCAGTGGGAGAGAATAAGGCCAAGGAATTTAAGATGCAAGCAGATGCAGTGCTCTTCCTGGTGCTGCATTCATATTTGGGAGCTTCACAGCCATTCATTTCCTGCAGCCAGAGAAACAGCAGGATGAGGAGTGTTAGAGCAACTGAACAACCACTTCTTTAAACTTCCCACAAAAGCCCACAGTGTCCTGTATTAAGTGTGTGACAATTAGCCCGTGTAGTTAACGCATGGACATTAACTACATGATGGGCATTAACAGAAGAAAACCTCTGTTACTATTCTTTTTAGGCTCAAAAATTCACAATTTCCTGTCTTTCATAAATACTGATTTAGACTTCAGAGCCTAGATGCCTTTGTGGGGTTTTCACTATGGGAGGAATAATATATATTATTGTAAAAGCATCAGGAGCCAGTAGTTGATCTCTACATCTTTCGTTTGATATCTGAACAGAGAAACCAGAACAAAAAAATTTCAGGATTAGCTTTAACTTAAATTAGATGGAGATAATGTTCTTTGTGGGTTCTAATTTTCTCTGTGTCTCTCTGTGCTTTGATGTGTGTGTGGGCATGTGCACACACGCATATATACAGGTTCCTTGGGTGATCTCTGCATGATTTTGGGGAGCATTCTTTTATAAGGGAAAGAGAGACTTTGAAACAAAATTGTATTTTGAATTGAAACAATTGAAAAAGTCCCCTTAAAATTATTTTTGTAAAATATATCATTCAGAAAACATTTCAGACATTTGGATCATTTTTTTTCTGATCTTATTTGCTGAGTTCCACAGGGTTTTATAGATAAGTTTGGTCAAAGTATGATTGCAAGTTTCAGTAATTCCATTCATGTGAAAAATTTGCTAAGACCCACCAGCTGTCTTTTCTGTGACAGATCTATAGACTAGGTAATGAAGGATAACTGAATTCAGATTTCAGGTCACAGGGGAGATCACATGACAAGAAGGCATTATAGACTAGATATTGAGGGGACAATATTGGGAGGTAATGTCAAATTAGAAGTTACTAACAAAAATAAAAAGAAAATGGCTCTTTTGCTGGTAAACCCGCTTATATATATTTTCCCCTATGCACAACTTAGTTTTCCAGTTCTGCATTAGGTGCACTACACAGTAAATAAAACTCAGTGCAAATTTAGCTACAGCCCCCCCAACTGACTTATGCCCGATTTTTGCCAGTGAGCCTGACCCCATGGAAACTCCACCTATGCATGTGCACTTGTATAAGTGAGAGTAACTTTCACATCTGGAAGTTACAGCAGAAACCTCTGCTTTTAGTCTTTTCCCTCTCTGGATTTTGCCAGCAAACTGCAGTAGGCTAGAGGCCACTGAGATAAGCTCCAATTGGAATCCCACAGCAGCTCTCACCAGGAATGAGGGCCCAGGGCAGGAGCTTCAGAAAGGTTAGGAGTTATTTTAANTTGTCTCAGCCGTGTTTATCTGGTGTGGAAGAGGAAGCTTGCAGGCAGCATGATGCATGGGCGGCGAGTGCCGGCATGAGGTCATGGCGAAAGGGAACAGAGCCCGGCTGTGTCACACGAGCTGGGGAGGGAGCTGCTGTGGCGCGGGACGGCCACTTTATCAATTAGGTAATGTCTGGGGGAGATTGGGGGGAATTTCATTACATTGTGTTGGGCCGTGCCGTTGATGTGTTACCAAACATCTGCAAGGAACCCTGTAGTTTCTTGGGCAGCGTGGGCTCAAGCCGAATCCTGCTACCACGGACTGAGCAGAGGGAAGGGGTGGGGAAGGGGGAGAATGATAACTTACCTCCAAAACAAACTCCAGGAGGGCTTTGCCCTTGATGGACTTCCCATTGAGGCGTGGGGGAGATGCTGATCTTCTCACTGTGGGTGGAGATGTTGGGATGAAGTGTTCATGTGTGCTCAGCTATCCCAGCCTGCTCCACATAGCCTTGTTGAGCAGGAATCTTTGGAAAGCCCACTAAGAGCCTTTGTAAAGTCTCAGGGATTTGTTTCCTCCCACTTTTACCTTTTGACAAAGAACAAAAAGCCAAGAGATGTGTGAGAAACCATATGGAAACAGTGGTGCCAGCCTTCACTTTTAAAATGCAAAGCTAACGATTTGAAAGCAAGCTTACTGCTAAAGGGCCATCTCAGCATTTTGCTATCTCAGAGCCACCATAAATAAATGACCTAGTTGTCCCAGTACTCCCATCAGGAAGGCCTGTAAGCAGTCCTACACTCACTCACGAGACGACGTGCATCTCTCAGGGATGGGGCAGTCACCATGAGCTTCCCCACTGACAGAGGGTGTCAGGTGTCCACTCACTGAGGAGTGTGCCCAGTAGATATTTCTAGCTTTGAAATCACAGCTGATTTTTCTAACCCACCCTCAGAGGAGCAGAGATGACCCCTGTGGTTCCTGATCCCAATGAGCACTGGGATCTCCAGGCTTCCTGCTGTATGCACTGACTCCTAGCAGTGTTAAACAATGCTTCACAAACACTGCAAAGCAATGTGCCCCCACCCAAGAAGCAAGAAAATTGCTGAAATTACACATTTTTTTTTCTGTCAGCACACATTTTCCCTCCTGAGTGCCAGTGGGCGCCCAGGCAGCGCATGGGGGCTATAAAGGGGCTGGTCCAGCATAAATCAGGATTAGTGCTGTGGCATCTGGGGAGCTGCGCCAGCAGGGAGCTGACGCGAGAGGGAAATCAGGCCCCGTGGAGCAGGCTCCCCAAGTGACATGTTTATTCCTGCCAAGCTCCCATCTTTTATCCCCTAAACAGAGCAGCCTGGTAAGCCCCTCTAAGTCTCTGGTATGCTAAACTGATATGGGAGCCCTGCTCTCACTCTGCTGGAAGGCAATGTGGTGGAAAGGGACAAGGACTACAGGTTTTGGCATTGCCAGCCAGGCTTTCATTGCCCATTCAAGCACCCAGAGGCACCCTACCATGTGGTCAGCTTTTCCTCAGACCCCAGATGCTATCTGCAACCTGCTGATGGAGAGGGAAGGAAGGAGGGGAGGGCAATGGAAAACTGCTGATCAGGGGAAATGCAGCTCTCCTTGTCCTCCCTCCTCCCCTTCTCGCCTGGAGCAATTGATTTAGGAGCTTCTCTTAAGTAAAAATTTCATCACGAGAGAGCTTTATTCAGAGAGCAGCTGAGAAATTGTCTCTCCCCCCTCTCTCTTATTTATGTACATATATGTGTGTTTCTGGTTAGGAAGAAGCACCTATCCTGACCAGATGGCAGGAACTCAAACTAAGGGGTTTATTTGCTATCCTTCCCTGGAAAACAATATGCAGTTTTCAGGCTTAAGGTGTCAGAAAGAAATTACTAAAGCATCACTGCCGATATCTGAAAATTTCTCAGGATGGATTATAAGGAATATAGCTTGACCTTTTGTCTGAGCCTGGAAGGAGTGCTTAGGAGACAGCAAGTAGAATTCCTAATGCTTTCAACATTAGAATTTCAATAAAAATCAAGTAAATCCACAGGATAACAGTTACCCTTAAAATCCATGGTATTACTAAGATAAGTTTGGCTTTGCTTCTGAATCCATGCTCATCTTTCTAGACTTTAAACACAGGATATAAGAGCTGTGTCCTGATTCTTGCTCTTGTGAGTGGACACCTGAGTAGGCCATTCTGAAGAGCACAAACATCCCACCAAGACATTGAGGGACTGTACATCCTCTCCCATGGAATGTTTCGTATGGGCAAGGCTTCGACAGGAGTTTTCATTAGAAAAATCCCCAAATAGAATATTTGGTGGTTTTCTCTTTGGCCCCACAGGAAAATGAAAGACAATTTAGACTGTGGTAAGATCTCCTTTCCCTTACCTTCTTGTGGATTTCCAGTATTATTCTAGGAGATGTAAGCAAAAAAGCACGACAATTTTTTTTTTCCTTATTTAATTTTATTTGTTGTTCTTTTTCTTTTTCCTTGAAAGAAGTCTCAGGGTATTAATTCTGATTTTCCGATGAGAAAACATTTTAACTGTTAAAACTGGAAATGTTAGTTTCTTTGTTGAAACCTATGTGAAAACTTCATGTAATTATCTGCTTTTCTAGATTAAAAATAATAATCAAAGACCTGCAGAAAGGTAAGAATGTCTTTAATTAATACCATGGAATGAACATCTTTCAAAATACCAAGTAATTTCAGAGCTTTTGGAAGATGAACAGTTTAACTGAACAAAGAATATTTCCTGAAAGAATTCATTGTCATCTAAAGCCAGATTTGTAAGGAAAGCATGCTATTGAAAATGGCTTAACTCCAAGATTTGTGTACAAAACACAGACAAAAAATGCACCACTTTGTCAGTAACTGCTATTTTAAGAAAAAATAGTAGTACCTAGTTTATACAAATCATTCTGCCTTTGTAGATGATCATGTAAAAATATTCTACTTTTTATGAGAGTTTAAAGGAAGATGAGATTTAAATATCTAACCTGTAGGTTTCCTAGAAATGAACTATTTATCAGCTCTTTACTAATGTCTGAGTATTAATACCAGAAGATATCTGGAACTATTACAGAGCACCCCCAGAAAACAGTCAGGGATTCCCCAAAGCTTGCAGCTCTCCTTTCCCTTGTGTAGCACAGAAATAGTGACAGTGGCTGTAGTGACAGCCCTGCACAGCCCTTTGGCTGTAGCCTGCTAGGGTGAGCACATGCAGGTTTGGAGTGCACTTAGTCACTACTTCCTTAGTGTGTATTTATTTAAAATTATATTCTTTTGTAAACTTTCCTGGCAGTAAATTTATTATTTGAACTAATTGAGGAGATTAAACATAGAAGGACCAGGATACAGCAGTTCACTAATGAAGAATCATGTTAGGGGAAGAGTCTGATCTTCTTTCATGATGAAGTATCAACTCTGTGGGATATCAGCTCCCAGAAAACAAACCAAAAGGGACTGCAGGGCTGCTCACCCAGGCAGATATTGACTGAGACCCCAGGGACCAGGAGGACTGGAAAGAGACATGTTAGAGGGAAGTAATAGCATTTGGGAATGGCAGTTCAGGAGATACCTCAGAAGAGATGGATGATGGTCTAAAAGTCTGTCTGAAAATCATCCAGGAGAAGATATATATATATGTATGTATCTGGCATGGCTGCATAGGCAGGGAAAGGAATTTGTCAAGGTAAAAAATAAATGTTTTTTTTTTTCCCAAAAAATTTGTTTTATTTCTTATCAAATTAAAAATCAACATTAATACCTGGATTCAAATACTACATTCAAAATTTGGAATTAATGGTGGTTTCTGAAGTTGTAGAGAGAAAAGAAATCATAAAGCAGAGAAATTTGGGGATTTGTACATTTTTTTAAGAGATGGGCCAAGAGTCCCTGTGCTTAACAATAAATTTGGCTCTATTTTAAATTTTATTCTCTAAAACCTTTGTCAGTACATCAGAATGAGTAATATTTTTCTTATTTCTGTCCTCCTGGAACCTAGGTTTCCTGAAGAATATCTTTCCCTTGCAGTATTCACATATTCCACTGCAAACTCTTACATTTAATCTTTCCATGAAGACTAGAGGAACCATGTGGACTTCAGAAATACTGCTCACAACGATGAAGCTGAGTCACAGAAAGGCTTTCAGAACTTGGATCACAATTATCTGTACTCTGGGCTTAAGAATATTTAATACACACATTGCAGAATAAATATTTCTTCATCTTATTGCACAACATTCAATATGCAGTTTGCATATACAGAAAGAAGAAAGCAATACAGAAACAGCTGATAAACAATTCCTTGCTATCTGCTGCAAGAGAAGAACTGACATGAGCCCAAAGACCACCCCATCATTGCTTTCTTGACATGAGTGCTTCTTCTCCCAACCTGGTGCAGTTTATAAGGAAACAAATAGAGATTCCTCTGTGTCTGAGGACAACTGTGAGCTAGAATATACCAAAATGCCATGCCAAACCTGTTTCTCACCTGACCCAGGGGTAGGAATATCTTACTCAGCTGTTTGCATCAACAGCCATCACCTGTAGGAAATCTCCGATCCAAAGGGATGAAGAAGGCCTCCCCTGCACAAGTGCTGGCCTGGAATAAACAGGGCTATAAGAAGCTTATGGTGAGCAGCCTTTGTCTTAGCCTTATCTGAGAACTTTTGGTAGTGTGTGGAGCTGAATAGTGAGGTGTCTGTCACTTGCTGTGCACAGGGAATTGGTGTGGTGGGTTCATGTGCCCCTTTTGGGTATGAGCACCATGAGTGACAGCAGTATGCTTGTTTGCTGGGCTCCTGCTTGCATCCAGCACTGTGGTATAATGTGTACATGCCTGGTGCATGTTATCCTCCTATGCTCTTACCATGGCTGAATGGAAATGGGAACACCAGAGTGTTATTGTCCTTGGTGCCAGTGCTAATGGCCACCTAAAGTGTAGAAAAGTAATAAATGGTCCTTCAAATGTTACTTGCCTACTACTCCCAGAGATGGGAAGCTCTCCTGCCTACAGATCTATGATTAGTGTGCTATTGAATACTCAGGTTAAGATGGGCCCTTGTCAACCTTACTTCAGTCAAATTAAGTCTTCTTAATTTAAGTTATATTTTATATAATGGAGACCTGAAACTTCTGCTGGCCCCTTGCAATATGTGTGAAACTTGCTGGCTGTAGGTAGGACAACTGTGAAGTTAGTTATTTTCTATGGTGAGGTGTTTATTTTTTTAACCCTTAAATAAGGTTAAATTTCAGGAAGATGATAATATATTCTCCTCCTTACAGAATTTCACTAAGTCCTTTGCCTTCCTGTCCATATCTGCCCCATGCCTTGAAATATTTTTGCCTATTGGCTTGTGTGTGTGCGTGCACATATGCCTGCTGCAAATTTTTGCGTGTGCATATTTATATCTTGGTGGCTGTGTTGCCAAGGAGCTCTGAAAGAAAGCAGAGCTGAGATAACTTCTAATCCACCTTTCTGTGATAATGTGGCGCAAGTGAAAAAAGCCAGGGGTCTTTCTCTGCTCCAGGTTTGGTAGATTGGGGCCTTTAACAGGCACTTGGGACTTTGCTCTTTCTGTCTCAGGGTTAGTGCTTGGCAGGGGAGAAAGCAAATATCTGGGCAAATGGAAACTGTAGACCTTTGCTTGAGGAAGACTTAGAAACTGAATGAATGTTTCTGATTGGGCCTGGGCAGATGGCAACTGTCCTGTTATCTGTGCCTTCTATCAAAGTGCTCTGTTTAGCTTTCCTCATCCCTTCTGGAAAAGGGGTCACGGAGTTGGAGGTGTGTGAGTCCTGCCTGGGATGCTGTTGCTTTCCTGGTTAGGAAGAGGGATGTAGTTTCTCAGATGTGGAAGTCCCTGTCCTTGTTTCCTGTTGCCCTGAAGGGTCTCTGGACTGTTTGCAGAGGCAGCAGGAATCCAAAACAAGCAATGACCTCCTGGTCCTTTCTTTCAGCATAGAATTTTGTTGCTTTTACTCAAAGCAGAGCCCTAACTTTCCCTATCTGGCAGAATGTCCAGGCTGTTGGACTATCCTACAGTTTTGTAATTATCCTTTCTGCTTCTCAGAAACTCTTCTTTCGAGTTGAGACAGCCATGCTCCAAATGCAATGCCTGATGCTTATTCAATACCCTGCTAAAAACAGGTTTGTTTTTGGAATAGTCATTGTCTGAAGAAAGTTCTCTTCACAGCAGAATTCCTGACTTGGCTCCTGCCTTGTTCCTTTTACATAATATAAGTATGCTTCTTGGTAGCATGGACTTGAAGAACTGTTTTGCTGATATTACCCTTGTGCAGCAAATAGAAAGAGACAGTTTGACAGAGAATCTTTGGGGGATAATGAATTTTTTTCATTATGACAAGGGTTTCAATTAAGTGTGATACTCTTCTTCATCTTCTGGATATTATATGAATAATGGGCCAAATGTTCCCATGGTGTAACTGCATTAATGACCTCAAATAGATGTAAACATATGCGCCATCATTTGAAGTTTTGTCATCCATAGGCTTTTTAGGATGTTCAGTGCTTTTGCCTTTTCCATCTCCATTCGTTGTCTGGCTTGGCTTTTCGGAGTCTTATAAGACTATAAAGATAGATCTAGAATACAGAATGCACTCTTGGCATCTAACCCGTGGTGTTGCTGATAGCATGATCTCTTCTGTAATTTAATGCTTTTGAATGGATGGATGCCCATAAAAAGGCAAGGCATCCGTACTGGTCACTTTATTCTGAATAAAAATGTAAAGCAAATAGCAAGTACAGGTGACAGTTTTTGTTGTACAAGCTTAGATTAAAACGCATCAGTGACTAATTCTATCACTTTCTGACTTTAGGGTATTTCATTTTGCAGCCTTTTCTTTCTGCTACTATGACATTTGGGTTGTAATTTCCTACCCATGTAACATTTACAACATATTGAGAATAGTAAAATGGGATCATGGTTCTTGCAATAGCTAAGCTTGAGATGTAACTCATAAGAGGTTAGAGTTCTGTTATTGCTATTAGACTGCAAAGGGCATCCTCTGTGCTGTCTCCAGGCTCCAGAAGGTCAGTGTGTCTTTCTTTTCACCTTTTCACCTGTTCCAAAATTGCTCTTCCTAGCTGCTGCTCTTCCTGTCGATGTGTCCGCATCTGCTTTTGTATCTCCTTTCCTATGTTCTTTCCTCATTCATCTGAGCTTCATCTTCTCGTCTCCTTCCTCTTCTCTGCTTGTTCACCCCTTTGCAGCTTTGTCAGGCTGCTCTCATTCTTCTCTGCCAGAACATTATCAAGGGAAGCAGAGGGCACAACACAGGCAGCTGCTGTCAGCTCTCCTGTCTGGCTCCACGGAGACCCCAGATAGACAGGAGAAAAGAATAATTGCAACAAGCATTTCACTTGGCCCTTTAGCCCTGGGATGTTCTGTGGAGACAGCCTAATCCAGTTGAATGCAAGAACTGAGGGAGGTTAGAGCAAGGGACCATCAGGGATCTTTGCAGACAAGCTAATATGTTCCAGCTGAAGGTTTGTAAGCATCAATTTATTTTTGCAGAGTCTTTTAATATAGGCAGAGGCAGAAAGCACATTCTTGGTGAGCTGACAAGCTACTTCCCAAATGCTAAGCCTCCACTCTCAAGCACAGGAGACCACAGAGCTCTGCACATGGTGGAAAGATACCCTTTCACCAACCCTCCATCACAAAATTATGCTTAGGGAAAGCCTTACCTGAGGCTAGTGCACCAAAATATTTGATGGATGTGAGTCAAAATTTCTAGCAAAGATTCCTGCTAGAAAGGCAGCCTGTGTGCAACTCCTGATATTGCTTATGGGAGAATAGGAGAAGGTTTATTACCATTTTTGTTTTAATTCTCTCTGCTTCTTTGTGGTTTTGACAACAGCCCCTTCTCTCGTTGGTTCTTCTGCTTTTCTCTTTTTGAAGTATCTTTAAGCTACCTCAAAACCAGTCCCCCTTTTCACTCCTTCAGCCACTAAGGAAACTATGCAACTGCTTTATGCCCCTTTACAAGACTATGGTGCTGCTTGCCTGAGGAGTGTTGCATTCCCTTTCTCCTGTGACTGATGCACAGCTCTTGGGACATGGCCAGCTCCTGCTTGGTCATCTCTGGGACAATGCCTGTCCTGCTGCTCTCAGGTGAAGCTGTGGTGGTGGTGACTTGGTTCCTACCTTGCTAGTGCTTCAGACTCTCTCCTCAAGTCTGATACCCAAATTTGTTTCTTTATGCTGCTCTGTCAGTTGATGTGCTCATAGGATGAGAGTGAATTTTTGTGGTGGATATTACAGGGAGGTGAGAAAAGGTGATGTTATGTGTCACTTGAGACAAGTTTTTTGCTAAACATTATGTTGCCTTGGAAGTACAGTGAGAGGCTAGAAGAATCCTATCTTTCCATTTCAAAAGCCCCTCTCTCTGAAAAATGTATCCTTTTCAGGGGTTCCCATGGATAGCTAAAGTCATAATGATCTTTGTAGGGCTGTGTAACATATTGGTGTCACTACTCTCCAGGTCAAGGCTGCTGTGGTATTGGAGGGTTGGATCTGGAATCAAGGCTCTCCCTTAGCATTTCTTTCTCCAAATGTGCTTGCTTTGCTCATGGTTTATGGGATGGATTCTAGACTACAAAAACTTTCTAAATGGAAATCCTGAGTTTATGAATATCTCTTGTGTTGTGTTATGGGTCTTTTGTACTGGATTGGTGTCTAAGCCTGCTCTGTACTTGTTCATCAGAGAATGTTTTTTTTTTAAATAATTGTCCTCAGGATCTGACTTAAGTGAGTAGAAATAAATGTGTGCAGAATCAGTAGGGGTTGTGAGAGGAAGAACAGAGCCTGCAGAATTGCCATAGTTCCTCTGGCTTCCTCCAGGCTCATGTTCTGGTGATAGCAAAAATAAAGGTTAACTAAGTGGGCAAGGTGTTCAATCATTAGGAAAACCATAGTGAAAAAGTGGTTTTGGACTGTCATAACTATAATATGAAGTGAATCAACTAAAAACCTGCATGCTTGAGGAAAGGGCTTTAATGTGAAGTGATACACGCCTTTAGCAGAGCGATTCTCAAGTCCATTCAAAAAGACAAAATGCTTAGATGTGGAAGAATGAAAAATTGTAGTGTGCTTGTGGCTATAGAAAAGGTTTTTGTTGCAGCTGAGTAGTTTTTATAGAGTATCATAAAGTAGAGTACAGAGAAAGTATTACATATTTTAGACCCAGATGGGAGAACAGTGCAATATTTATTAGAGGCTGGACACTGGATCTATTTAGAAAAAAAAGAAAAGCTCTCCTTGGAATTTGACATCTGCCTGGTAGCTGGATCCATTCCTGCTTTAACAGCCCACACAGAGTGACACTCTGCAAACACAACATTGTCACCTGAACAATTCACTCAACAGCTCGCTATGCTGTCAATCACAGCAGACTCATTTCTCTTCTAAAAATTTTTTTTATACCCCCTCATTTTTTTTTCTTTTGTCTCCAAGTCTTTGTTGATGTTGACAGCTCATCCTTTGGCCATCATTCATCCTGGCTACTGCAAACTTTGGAGAAAATAAAAACCCTGCTCCCCTAATCAGATTAGAGAGCCTGCAAATTGAATTCAGCCCCTCTCAGTGTCCCCTCAGCTGGCTGTCATTAGGAGCAAAGGCTGGCCCTTGGCAGAGGTCCAAACACCAGCTAACTGAATTTGAGATGCTGGAGTCTTGACAGGCCAACGAAGGTAATTGAAGAGCTGTGGGGATCTTGTAAAATTTCAGGCAGCAGGGATTACACTGGGGGGATCTTTGGGACCCATCAGTAAAAAGGGACAGAGCACAGAAAAGCAGCTCTCCTCATTGTTAAGAGTGACACAGATGAATAGAGGAAAAAGAGTGAAATGCAAAAATGAGGTTTTTGACTTACTGACTTTTTTGCCCCTTTCTCTGCCTCTGTCTTGACTGAATGCCCAAATCCAAGCATCATTGATTGGTCGTAGCTCAGAAATGTCCGCAGGCCTTAGCTATACTGTGAACACGCTGAATTAGTAAATGCTGTGTTTCAATAATATTAGTTCTTAAAATATTAAGAACAGAAAAGCAAGGCTACAAACTCATGCTTAGATTTATTTTCTGAAGTATCATATCCTGGAGCCTATTAAGTTATATGGAGCTCCGTATAACTTTGCCTTCTAGTTCAAGTTGTCTTGCTTCAGCTGAGACCAGCTATTTCACAGCATAACACCATGTCTTGGTCACTGATGTCTTTCCTACCATTAGAATTTGCTAAATATACCAAGGCAGAGGGGAAATTCTTTTTAGCCAGTGTTCCAGCACTCGTAAGTACTTATCTTGGCAAAAATGTTTTGGATTTTATCCACATGTAGAAAGGTTCTGATGGGGAAAACATTAATGTTCTGGTCTGTCAGTACTTGTGGATTTGAGATGACTTTAGCAAATTGTTGCACCAGAGGATAGGCACCACAGATCCCATAGCTATACCAGATTAAGACTAACTTCAGAAGAGAATAGCTGCACCGAATTGGGCTCCTTGAGGTGCAGTACGCAGACCATAGAAGAGAAGAATTCCACTGTAACAATGTCAAGTCTTTTAAAAAGATCTAAACTCCTGCTGAGGCATATAGGTCGCCTGTCCTGACACATGAAAGTAGCACAAAACATGCAGATGCCCTCCCTATCTGTGCACCTTTCCCTTTCAGAGAGGAACAAGCTGATCCCAACAGCCTATACTCTTGATCAGTATGATATTACTATTATTGGTATATTGATTTAATCATTGATCAAAAGCTCTCATGTTCATGGCTTTTAAAAGTCATACTCTTCACTCTGCACCATCCCCCAAGAGAAAGAAGTTTTGCAAAAGAAAACCACATTTCAAGGACTCCAGGGCTGACACACTCTCGGGACACTTCATCTGTTTCTCAACCCAAACCCAGCTCTATGCCAGCTACACAATTTTAGCCGAGCTACTGGTGCATATTTGGTCTCTCACCATTTAGCATTGTTATCAGCTGCCTCAGCCTCCCATCCATCATTTGAAGTACAGTTTAGGAAACCAGAATAACACAATATATATTACAGGCAGTCTTCAGCTTCTGTAGACTTGCATAGCCCTAGGGAAGGCAAAGGAACTATGCTCATTTAAAAGCAAAAAATAAAATCAATTTCTAAGAATTTGTTCTGTTCATGCAGTGTTATAAGTAGGACCAGAAGTGTAACCTGCTGCTGAAATTGTTGACCAAGGTCCAACTGCCCATAACTTCACCAGGTTATATCCCCTTCCAGTACTAAATGTTTGCTTTGGACTGGCTTAATATGATAATGGGGGATTTAAGAATTTTAGCTCTTCTGATCATTTTTGTGGAAGACCACATGATATTCCCAGTGTGTGCTCCCTCAGGGCTTCCTGTGATTTATAAGAATTTTTCATTTTTCTTCTGCTGATGACTGCTGCATAGCTGGGCATGTTCCTTGTGCACTGAATGGGATCTGTGCAAGATAAGAGAGTTAAACACACTGTAACATGTTCACCACCCATGGGCTGATTTCAGGGTCACAGGGTAGCCATGGTTTTGGCACTTCCCAACTTGCCAGCACTTAACTCTATGACCAACCTTTTATGTCTGTTCCTTTCTATTTTTCACTTTGGGATGTGGGATAATCTGTAGAGAGGAGATGAAAGGAGGAAAGAAACATGCAGGCTTATCAGTTGGAGAAGGTAATTCTAAAGACAATTAGAAGTGTGAAGCGTGCTCTCTTTCAGTAAGGAAAATGACTGGAACATCTCCATCTATTGTAGGACACCTGAATTTTCTAGGGAAAAGAAAAGTTCTCTTGTTAAATTCTATTTTAAAATTTGAATTAATTTTCTGTATGAGTAATTAAAAACAAAAACAAAGTCCAGCTTGTGCTTTTTTTTTTTTTTTTGCCTTTTTTTTTTTTTTTTGTGGTGGGGGAAGGGCAGGAATGATGTGTATAACTGACTCTTTGCCATGGATTTTGGGAGGAACATATTTAACGTGGTAGGTGCAGAAGCCATATGACCTTCTTAGTTACTAGAAACTAACAAGGTACATTTTGGGCAGCTTTTAATAGCCTGAAGGGGCAGAGAAGTCAAGTCTTCATAGCTTAATCATTTGCCACCAAGAATTGCTGGGTTCGTGAAAGCTGAAATCTGCTGAAGATTTACAATACAGGTGCAGAGGCTTCTAGATAGTCCCAGGAACTCATTGATTTCTCTTCATTCTGATCTGAAATCACTTCAGGATGATCACAAAGGCCTCAAAGTAAGTTCAAGTAATCTCTTCTGTTGAACGACAGCCATGTCTTTAAATTTACCAAGTTTGCAAGTCTGAGATAAAGCATTTCATTGAGTGCTTTTTAGTACTTAAATTTGAGTATTTCCTCCCAAACAGCAACGTGGCATATTATCCTACAGCTTTTCACTGGACTTGAATGCATAGTATTTAAAAAAAAAAACAAACACAGTTTTTAAATCCTCTGGTACTCAGACTCCAGTGAGAGACTCCTGATAAACTAAATATGGGTAGAGGACCCTTTTGTCTTGTCCAGGCCAGACTGTGTAATTTCAGACTATCAAATTGATGACCTCCATGCTCCTGATAATGCTGCCTTCTGTAAGTCATACTCTCTACCTAGATGAGCACATGTAATTCATACTTCCTTAGAACAAAATATTTGAGTGACGACTACGTTTTTTGTAATAGGCTGCTATATAACTGTAAAGTATTACTTGGGAAGATCACAGAATAGTGCAAAAAAGCATTTTTTCTTCCCTAAACATCAATATCTTTTTCTTCCAGCCTTCTCCATCTCCTTGCATTTCAGTCTGCAAAGAGCAACAGCCCTTTGTATACAGGAAACTCGATCCACCCAATCCATTACTACAAAAAAACCTTTGGAAACTGTTGGTCAGCAGTGGCCAAAGTTGAAAAGGGTGCACTGTATGTAAAAGAACATGGAGGATTATGGCTTAAGTAGAGTTGCAGTGCCCCTATGGAGCAGGGCTTCAGCTAAGCAGAATGGAAATGTGATACTTAGCAGGTCTCTCTTCCTCTTGGACAATTGTCTTATGTACACATCAACTGATGTATGTTCAGCTTGCTTTTTGTCCTTGGTCTGGTTGTGATGTGTAAGGTCTCTAGCTCAGGTGAGGTGAGTGCAGAGGGTGTGGGGATGTTTGTGCTTCTGACTCTATTTGTGAAGTTTGTTATTGTGCTGCAGTGCTTCTTATTCTATGAGATGTACTTCAAAAGGAGACATGCCGGGATCTGTTATGAAACCACTTCAGCAAAAGCCGCCCTAAAGAAGAAATCAAAAGTCACCTCAAGGGTTGTCCTTGTTTTTTAACCTCTCCTTAAGTTTGCATCTTCTGCCTGCATTTTTCATCTTCTAAAACTGGACAGATACCTCCTCTTACTATACTACATTTCTAATAGGCAACCTCTCCAAAGTGGCCTTGTGTGTGTTGGCTGTACAGCTGAGAGTGAAGCCTCACTTTGTGTAATGGTTTAATTATAATGTCAATGTGGATTCATTAGCATGACAGCTGTCACTGTAAATGGGTGAGCAGGGAGGCTTTTGGACCCCCTGGGGTCAGGGTAATTGATGTAGTGAACAGAATACTGTATTCACTGAACAATGGGATGGGTTTCCATTCTGACCTGGGAAAGGCAATCAGTGTAAGCAGGGGGAATCGATAGCAGCTGAATTTTCATCCATGATCAGATTGATCCAGCAATGTTAACCTCCATGTGCAGATTATATTCTGCTGGAGCCCGGGCGATTCTAGCACACCCTGTAGCAGGACAGGCAAATGCTGATGCTTTCATTTACTATATAAATCTTGAACAGACACAAGAGCAGCTGCAGTTGTGCTCCACCACTCTGATCAGAGGAAAAGGGGATCTGCCTGAACATCTGGAGGCAGTTCTTTATGTTTGTTTTGCAATTGCTTCCCCAGTTCTTACTCTTCTTGACATTTATTCCACAGTTTTTCTTCCCTTGCCAAGTATGCCTTTGGAAAATGAGCAATACTGTTCTATTGGCTAACAGTGCAGTATTGCTCATATTCCTTAAAGGAACTTGCCCCATGGAGTAGCACCATATTTGTGCTTCCTTTATGGGATTCCCGGTAAAGGTTTGTGATATTTGATATCTACGACAGGTTTGTTTCTCTGAAGGTCCACCACAGATCTTCCATTGATATTTCTCTGAATGGAGACAATATCTCATGATGACAATTGCTTCCTGTAGTATTTTCTCACTGAATTCTTTTTGTCTTTTCAATGTTACTTGTACAGTTGACCAAGCATGTAGACAAAAGATATATTGCTGGAAAGTGTAAGAGCTAAGAAAAATAATGTATTACTGAACAATTTGTAGGTGTCTTCTGTAAAATTTGTAAGGTAACCTGAATACTAAATTCATTCCTTTAAGCATTGAGCTAGGTAAAAATAAGTTAAAGCAAAGAAAATGAATAAATGTTACTTAAAGGTGGCAGTGAAATCACTGTTCTGAGGTAACTTTAATTTCTTCCTTGACAAAGCTAAAAGTGCTCATTGATTCTTCTGTTGATGACAAAGTGTATAGAGATTTTCTTCTGTCTTATAAAAACAATCCATAGTTCTCCATGAAAATAGAATATTCTTGTTTGAAATCATACTGAGTAATAAAAGTTAGCAGATGTACGGCAAGATTTTTAAACTGCTGACAGCCTCCTTTGTCCTTTGCAGCCATGGCTCTTTCTGCAGCAGAGAAGCTGCATGCATTTTGGGGAAAAGCACACTCCAGTACAAGTGATTCATCACCATAGCTCTGTGCTTATAGTCAGACTTGAGTTTTGGTCTCCTTCCACATAAGGCTGATGTTGGGAGAAGCCTGGCCATTGCTGGACCCTGCCTCCTCCAGTGCTCTAGAGCAGGGAAGACTCAGATGTGTTTCAGGCAGCTCAGGGGTTGTGTCTGCAAATACAGAACACAGATGATGGGTGTAGGAGAACCTTCTTCAGGGGGAGAAGGAGTTCAGATACTTGGAGATTCAAATGGACAATTAACACCAGAACTGGGGAGATCTGGCTGAAGTAGAAAGTCTGAGGCCAGCAAAGCAGAGTGCAACGGGACTTTCTAACACTTAATGGACAATTAAATTGTGGACAAATTATTGTCTGTTAAATAATGGACAATAATTGTGCAATTAAAATGCACAATGAGATGGGTGGGAGAGTGTGTATGCCAGGGTGTGCTGAGTGACCACTGTGTCATAGGCTCTTCTCTCACTCTTGAGGTTACTGCAATGACCAAAAAGCCCAAGGCCCTTGCTCTTGGAGAAACATCACTGAGCTCCCTTGGCGAGGACCACACATTCCAGGCCATGCAAGGCTACAAAGCTGGGGGAAGAGATCTGGTTTCAAGGGCTTCTATAGAGCTTTTCCAGCAGCTTGCTTCTGAGCATATCTGAGAACAGGAATTGCATAAGGAATCAGTATATTTAAATATTTTTTCCTCTCTAACACCTCAACATATTCCTAACTTTGTATCTCTGGCATTTTCAGGCTATCTCTTTTTTTCTAAGTCTGAAGAAGCTCAAGTATTATTGGATGCTAAAACATGCTGCCAGCCCTTTATTTGCCATCTTTGTCACCATGGGCAGAGATCTTTCTGCTCTGAAATGACTGATGGAGTTTTGATTAGGAGATGTTGACATTTAGAGAGAGAACAGCACAGTTCTTCCTCCCCATAGCCCACCAGACAAAGGTGGGATTGTTGAATACCAAACTTTCCCTTTCCACCTGTCACACTATTCCTGTTTAGCTGCACATTGAAGTGTAACTCTTTAAAACAGAAGAGAGGCTGTACAAATAATTTCCATCCCCCAAAGAAGAATTATTTATTTCTTAGCAAAAGTCACTGAGAAGGGTCAAAAAACCCCAAAGCCTCTCCTGCCTTGGGCTGCTTAACTTTTGAGCAGAGGGGAGTGAAAATGGATTGTCTGAGATAACCAAGTATTGAAATGGGAGTACTGTATCTGGAATGACTGTCTTAGTCCAGACTGTCTGATAGGCTGCCCTGGATCTGTGTTTTGGGGGTGTTTCACTGTGTTTGTGTCAACTTTGTCTTTAGCTGCTTATTATGCTGGCTTTCTAGGCATACATAGTGTGGGTAAATGCTTTTTTTAGTTGAAATGTATCATTGGAAGCAGATTTCAGAGAAATGTAATTAATGGACAAGAAAATAGATACTTTCAGTAGCAAGCAAATCATGTGAGGGATTCTACATTTGAACCAAAGCTTGATAAGCATGTTTTCCAAACACTGGGAAAAAGTGACACTGCAGTTAGTTTGCTTTTTTTTACTGCAATAATTTAAGATCCCTAGGCACACATAGGGGCTGGAGGTGGTTAGAGCTAACCTACTGGTTAGGGGACAATTGTTAAAATCCTCTGTTAAAAGGTAGCAACTTCCATGATTAAACTGGACTTGTATAATTCATCAAAAGGGCATCTCTGTGCCTTTGCCACCAAATGTTGCAACCTACTTGGATTTAACTCCACACATTGGAAACTCGTGTTTAAGATTAATACAGTGGTTATCAATCTGTACCTGGTTAAAATGTTTTTTAAAAATAAATTATTAATGTTGATAAAGGATAGAAAAAGGAGAAAGTAGGGAGAGGGCACAATCATATTGACTCCTGAGGAGGCTTGTGTATGCACACACACATGGTGTCGCCTCTGTTGGTTGCATAAGTGCTTTTAAAATAATGAAATTACTTCCATCAGAAGGAGGAGAGAGATTCTTGCGTGATATGGCTTTTGGGGAAGAGGGAGGGGGAGTAGGAAGGTTTGCTTTTGCGATTTAAAAATATCTATGGCTGTATTTATACCAGCCAGGGAACTTGTGTTGCCAAGTCTTTTAAAGCTTACAGAGGAAACGCAACACAAAGCAAGAAAAATATCTGTGGAAGTACTTTAGAATGAGCTCCAGAGGGGGAAAAAAAAGAAAGAAAATTCCAAATGCTGCATACTGTGTGGTCTTTAGAGGACTACTTTGAGGGAAGGAAGAAGAAAGGCTGTATAAAATACAAATGTACATACGTACGCCTCCTGGCAAACTGGCCTGATGGTTTGTGACCAAAAGCAAGAGGCTTTTGAACTTTTCATTTTATTTGTTTCTGAAAAGAAGGAAGAGGCCCTACTGCAAAAACCATCTTCCTAAGTTTCTATTCTGAATAGTGTCAGAATTAAAGAGTGCGTATACAGCAGGAGGAGATGTTTCACTTGGAGGAGGAAGGGAGAACCCTCCTGTGAAGAATTTCCGATTTGATTAGTGTTGGCTGAGGTAGGTACTAAGAAATCAGGGGACACGTGCAGTGGGTTTGCTGTCAAATGGCTCAGCCAGAGCCATCATATAAGTAGAGGTCATAGAAGTAGCCCAGACTTGCACTGGGGAGGGCATCACTCTGGGAAGTGGGGGGACCCACACAGCCAGGTAAGGACCCATATGCTCTGTGTGACAGAAGCGGTGCACCATGACAGGGGACAGTACTTCCAACCTCCCTTCTGCCTTTTCCCTTCTCCACCAAACCTTGACTCATAACCACTTTCATCTGCTATTTTTGGTGCCAATCCAGGGAATAGTCTGGCTATGGTTGAGCAGTATTACATTTCTCTGGGTACCCCTAACAGTAGCTGAACATTTTTGAGAACAACCCCCCTCTAAACTAGTCAAGAACAACGGGGCAAGTGAAGCATCTGGACTTCCTTACTAAAACAGTTTTTCCTCCATGATGGAATAAGGTACCATTTCTATATAACTACATGTGTGTGCAAAGTATTTTGTAGTCTCTCGAGAAACTGAAACAAAAATTATTTCTTTAATGACACATACTTGTATATGAATTTACACTTCAGAAAAGAAATAATATCATGACAGATTTTCCCTAGCTTATATCTGTTTATGGACTAGCACCTTTCCTCTTTCTCCTCTCCTCCTGCCTAACTAGCCATAAGAAAGAGCCTGCTACAGCTGACAGCAAAAGCAGCTGCTGCATACCTGCAGTGCTCACATTTGGCTCTTGCTATCCAGGATTCTGCCATGCTGCCAATGTGTTGAAGAGGTTAATGTGAGCCTCAGAAGTGTGCCTAGGAAACCAGTCCCATGAACTGACCACCTCCTTTTGACTGCTTCTATGTTTGAACACTAAGTGGAATGTATAGCTGTGATCCATTTTTTTCTTGACAGAAACTGTAAATTCAATATAGTACATGACTTTTTTTCTACATGAAGTGTCTAGGAAAATGTGTTTCCAGTGGTAAGATGGCCCATATATTTGCCTATGAGAAACAGGCAGATGAGGCAGAAATTCTAATGAAAAAAGGATGTTATTCTTGTAACTACTGAACAGCGCAAAGAATAAACTGACTTTCTTTTTTATTCAGACCTCTTCTGACAATGAGACTCTTATGAAAGGGATTGATGCAACAAAAAAATCTATGTTATGTCATTATGTTCCTGCCCAAGGATGATGGCTTATACAAACACATATAACCTCAGTGCTGACGTAGAATCTGTTAAAAATAAAGCTAAGACCTTCTTTCCTGAAGCCCTTCATTCTTCCTTAAGAGTCCTGTTTTCATTTGCCTCTTTCTCCTGTGACTGTTAGGAATTCTCCCTGAGATCCTGGGGACTGTCAAGAGAAACGATGACATGTCTTCTCTTGCAAGTAGACCAGAAGTCTGCAGTGGCAGAGTCAGAGCTGATTGCCTATCTTATCTCAAGTCGCTGGTCTCTAATTCAGGCTTTGGCAAACAACTATTAGTCCTGTTTTTTTCTGGAGCTACAGGTTAGTGTTTAATGTATTACTTTCCTGGGACTTTGCCTATCAAGAATGAGAAAAAAACCTTTTGCCTTTTTTTGATACCATCTGGGAAGGGACTCAAATCAAAATTTCAAATCCAGAGAGCCTGGGAGATGAGAGGGTGAATGACAGGGTGTCTGTCACTGAGGACCTATTTTTCCTGTAGCTGCCCTTGAAGGATGACAGGCCATGATTTATCAAATAGTAGATAAACTTAAAATCAAACAGAATTATGTCAAATTGACTTGAGAGATTCACTTTGTCCTTGACCAGTGGTGATTATTTTAAAATGTGTTTATTGAAGTGAGATCCTTGCCAAGAAGGAGCTATAATACAAAGGAAAGTCTTCCTTTGTCATTAACCAATGTTCCTTCATCACTCTGTTATGAAAAAGGTTTCAGAGCAGTCCAGTATCAATACCTACCTATCCTCTATGACCCACAGGCCAAGCCCCAAGGGTGACAGACAAATATCTGTCTTCAGGACAAAATACCACCTTACCTGAGACATCCAGACAGTTTGGTTCAGTATTACAACTTTTCTATGCCACTGGATAAGTGAGTTGCTATTAAACTTGCAAGAGAACTAAGCATAGCTTGCATGGTCTCATTTTTCAGTAATTAATGGTTATGAATTTAGACTTGGTGTGGTCACAGTCTGGCTGTTTAGAGAAAATGGTGTGACAATACACCTTTTTTGATAGCACCTACCTGAACCATAGAAGCTGGTATGAAACAACAGGCTGTATGGTTATCTACAAACCCACTGCATGATCCATGGGCTGCAAGGCTAAATTTGACTCAATGAATTTTGTACCTATGTCTAACTAAGAAGGAACAATCTGTATTCAGAAAAGGATGGTTAGAGGAACTGTTGGTAGAGGGTAGAATAATTGCATACCACGAGGTGATCACTGATATTTCCTGCTGCTGATCCTAGATTATTTCCTTATGTGGTAGTTCAAAGATGCCATGGAAATGGTAAACTAGCAGGAGCAGTCTGGTTAGCGTGATGAGCAAACTTTGCTTTGCATGTTGGTAGAAAGAATGCTCTAACATTTCTGGGTGCTGAATCTCAGACATGTGCATCCATGCTGTCATATTCAGCACAGTGTTATAACAGCCTGCCCTGTCCTGCCTTGCAGGAGCCCAGTCCATTCACCAGTCCATCTCCCATATATGCTGAAGTCAAATGATTCACTGGAGGTTTTTTTTCTGAGTGAGACGTGATGATACAAATCTGCTGTCTCCACATTATTACAGTCAGGCATGGTCACGAAGCCTACAGTAAAATATTTTCTGTTGAAAGTGATCTTTAGTGATCCCTAAGTGTAGTATAACAGCTAGGTCACTTCAGGACTGACTAAAAGTTAAAGCACACGGCATGATATTTAACCTCATGCNGAATACTGCAATCAATACTCCCTAAAAGAAATTCCATCACAGAATGAAAAATATCACGTTACAAAATTTGAATAGAAACTTTGTGAAATGCAGGTATACTTTGCAGTAAGCAAAGCTCCACTCTGTGTTAGTGCATCACTGTAGGGCAGGAGTATTTTTGAAGTCTGTCTCCCACATGTCCCCACTTAACATGCTTTGGTTTGTGTTGTGTGGCAGTCCTCAAGGTCACAAACCTTGTTTCTTCTGTGTGGACTGGAAGCAGACGATGTGTTACCAATGTGCTCCAGCTAATGGATTCTAAGTCTGGGGTAAGTGGGCAAAAGCCAGGCTGAAGCACCCCTTCAGCTGAGTGCAGTGTGAAGCTGGGCTCCTTCCACCATTTCTTTTGCTCTGCAGATCACTTCCTACTGCAGTGGAAGTGCTTGCTAGTGCATACCTGCCCTTCATTTTTCCTAAGATTTTAACTTGTGGCACATGTTGTTTTCACTTGCTTCCTTTTTATTGCTTCAGTAATTTCATGGATTATTGAAACTTGACTACCTCAGTCCATGGGTTGTTTTTGGTTGGTTGGTTTAAGCTTTCAGTGGCTTCTGAGGTTTGGCTGTTTTGTCTCTACCATACTTTTACCAGAAACTGGACATCATCTACAGCTTGTTTTGGAAGCTGATCAATCTGCTGCTTCTGCCATGTTCCAAACACCTCAATAGTTGCTTCTATATTGTAGTATGTATTAATCAGTCAAGTCTGGTCTCCCTATCTAAGCATGACACTTTTGTCTGCAGGTCTATCACAGGCCCAACTGTGCAGGAAACTTGCTCAAGGCAAAATCTCTGGTCAAACGAAGCCACAAATTAACTTAATGGTACATTATCTGCTGATTTTTTTTTTTTTTTTTTTTTTTTTTTTTTTTTTTTTTTTTTTTTACAGCTTCATTAACAANCATATAGAAAAAACAAGATCTGGTGGCTCTTATGAAGAGCTTGGTTTTGTAACATTAATACTACCCATTTTGTGGCTTCTGAACAATTCTGAACTGTGGTCTTAATGAAAAACCTCTTCTGTTTGTAATGTGTAACACAAGATTTAATGTTGTCTTTGCATCATTATTTGCATGATTGGGATTCTACCATATTGCTCTTTAATTCAGCATTGGTATATGCATAATGGGTGGGATTTTCAGTAGGGACTGCTATTAATCTGCCTTTTTCTGTTGAAGCTTGTGTAGTCTTAAATCTGCACTTAATAAAGTGGGTGAGTCTCACTTCTGATGACAAGGAAAGAGTTTTACCAACAGTTATAACTTCCTCAAAATCTTTCTTTTTATAAATATAGTCATCCTGTTCTCAGCCCCAAATAAAGTAAGGCCAGCCTTCTATGAAGTACTGACCTATTTCATAGCTACCACCTTTGTGTGCTGCTGTGGTACAAATAATTAATACTTCATGTGTATGTAGTCCTAGCAGTTTGATTTCAAGCCAATGCCTATAACATTTGGCTTGAATGCTCTTTTACCAGTGCTGGAGTATATGTAATATTTTACAAGCATGCTACTAATCAACTTGCCCTCCAATTTATGTTTCATTATCTAGAGATCTGAAAATGTTAGGTAATTCACAGGCGAGATACTGATGCTTTCTGTTAGTGAAATAATAATAAAAAAAAAGTAAGATCTATCAGCATGTAATATGACCATAAAATTAAGCACAGCCACAGCATCCCAAACCAGACTGGTTGAATCATTGCAAAAATGCATTTGAAACCAGGCTTTCGCTTCCAATTCTTGCAGTACATCAGGGAAACTTTCAACTGCTCCCTGGTAACAATAGCCTTGGCTCCTGACAAACTGGTGGGAAGGAGGAGAGAAAGCCTTTGCATTTTCAGTGTTGAGACAAAAGAAACATGACTTCTTGTAAGTGGAATTAGCCTCGAGCATCTTGAGGTGGATTTTGCCTGGATTCTCTTGCTGATATAGCACACCATCCTTACCACATACTGCCATGTGACTGCTGTGGAAAGCACTTTCCACCATGACACCTAATTTTGTGGTTTATGATAGCACCTTACTAAGCTCAGAGAGGCAGCAACTTGTGTCTGAAGCACAGCAGCAAATTTCTTGGCCTTCACAGTGAGCCAATGTTAATGGATACCTTGGAGCCATCCCTGGAGCAGGAGGATAGAGTGCTTGTGGCTGCTCTGCTCAACCACTGATGACAGATGCCTGTCACTCAAATGCACAGCAGATAATGTGCTGGGAATGACATCTCTGTCCCTCTTCTAACCCAGTAGTGCCCTGGAGGCCAGGTGTATGGCATCTTCCAGCCCTGTCCACTCTGGCACAGCCATGAGGAGAGGCTGCCAAGCCCCACTGTGGGATCAGAGAACTGGGACATTTCCCTTCTCCTCCCAGGCCAAATTGTTTGGGTAATCCCACTCAGACAGAAGCTGTTGCTCTTACTGTCAGGATCCTCAATTGACCTTGTTATCTTTTCAATGACCTTATTGGTCAGACAACACACTGTGCTTAAAAAGGAACCTAAGCTAGTTCATGTTTTGGAATACTAGTCTTGATCCAGCCCCTAATGGTTAAAGGAGTACTGACATTTTCAGGCCAAGACCTTGAGAAATAAGATTTTAGTAGCAGAGTGGCACAAGCCATCCTCATTGCACTTTCCCTCTTCAAAAAGACCCCAAATTCTGCAATTTGCTCTGTTCTGTTTACCAAGATATCTGAATGGTTCTTCATGGTCTCAGTTGTCACCTTACATATGCCAGTACAGTAGTTAGTCAAAGAATTTCACTGGTTCATTCATTAAAATAAGGGATGTTTTTGGATGGAGTACAGAAAAGCCAAAGTTTGTCTTGGATGCTAAATGTAAGTGACTGAAAATCAGCTGATGGTTGTTATGCTACATTAAACCTTTGAATGAGCTTGGATTGGAGAACATGGTACATGGACCATTCATGGAATGAAGACCCTTCTCTTGGCAGCATGATGTCAAGGTGTGTGCATCATTTTAATGCCTTCTGTCAATCTTGACAACTGCTCTTCAAATTCCTGCAAGTTAAATAATCAAGAATAGTTCAAAATGCACAATGATCTGAGGACAAATTATCTTAGAAATTGCTGTGATCAAGAAATACTAGAGTAATACAGCCAAAAGATGAAGAAAAGCCAATGTCCATTGCTTAAATACTGGCAGATGATAAGCCACTCGAAGTGCCTGATGTCATTTGAGGTGAAGATCCAGAAAAGAAAAGCTTGATTTTGGACCTGAGTGTGGAGGAGCACCTGGGATCTAGCACTTTGCTATCCAGCTTGGCTGTGGGAGACAAAAACCCAGGTTTTGAAGGTGGGTGCAAGGGTTAACAGATCACAGCCTGTTGCTTCTCATGGTGAGGTCAATTATTGTGCTGTGGGTGATGTGGTGTAGACTCCTCATCCAGCACAAGAAAAATTCAGGCTGCTCTAGCAACACAGGTCACTGTGTTCCAGGTACTGCACTTGCAACTAGCTGAGGCCTGCAAATTTCTAATCCAAAACACATAGCTTCTTCCAGTGCTTGGTCCATTATGATCTTTTTGACTTTACCAGCCCCTGCAGTCCCTTAAGTGAGTGTGCTTGTGTTTTCCTTCCCTTTTCTCTCAGCTAAAAATGATTTCAAAATACTTTGGCACTTTCTCCTCTATGGTGAGAATTTGGCCAGAGTCTCTCTGGGAATAACTATCAGCCACTTGCAAAAGAGCCCAACCTCTCTGAGCCTGCCTGTGAGCCAAAGCTTTTATCAGGGAAAGTTTAATTATCTGTAGCACTGCCATGACTCTTTTTCTCTCTTGTTGCCCCTGCTGGGTTAGATGGTGTGATTTAGGACTGACGCCTGGAAGGTCGGGGTGAAGGCATCTTCCCTGAGGGAGGTGGGCAAGGGACAGCCTGGATGTTGTTCCTCTTCACATGCTGAGAAAGTGTCTGGAGAAATACAGCTAGGAGTTTGAAAGGGGAGAGGGGTACCTTCACCTCTGTTTCCAGCTATTGACTAGAATGTCTGCCACTCTATTGAGGCTGTGTGGGCACCTGCCCCTTTTTCTCCAGGCTTCAGCTCTCCCCTCCCCAAAACTCATCTTCAAAGTCCTTTGTCCAGTTACACCGAGAAAGCCGTAAATCTGTACCCTTGTTTAGTGTGGCATGTACTCTGCCTCTAATCCAATTTCCCTTCTGTTTGTTCTCTGTACAGCCTCATTTGGCCTGACAGCTATTTAATAAACCTATTTGCTTTTCTTTGACATGAGGCAGAAGTGGTGGGTGTTGAAGAGCCATAAGGCCCTAGTGGACAATGAAACCCTTTCCCACTCAACACTCTTCCAGCTCAGCACAGATAAATTGTGTAGAACTGGGAAATTAACTCATCCTATCCTAAAAAAAAAAAAAAAAAAAAAAAAAAAAAAAGGAAAAAGTAGAAAACATTCACAGGCTGGTCCACAATTGATTCAAGTTCATTTCTTACTCCCAGTTGAGAATTCCTCTCTGTCTGTCAGTGCAGATCCACAAGGTTATAAGATATTTTAAGATGATTATTTATGCACCTTTGTCACCTATAAGAAAGTAAAAAACTTAGAGACACTATTAAAAAAATCCCGCCTAATGTATGAAGGAACAACATTAATCTAAGAAGTTAAGAGAAACTAGCCTGGTAATTTCCACACTATGGAGATGTTTTACAAAATTTCCAATTTAGAGACATTTCCATTTGGTTTTCATGTATTGTTTCTGTGTTCACCTTTCTCTGTACACTCTTCCCTCAAACTAATGTCGAGTTCTGGAGCACTGCATCAGGTATCTTTCAAGCAGACTCCATTTTCATGCACATCCTTTTATGGCTCAGATGGAAGACATATGGACTTTGCAGTGGTGAAAATGGTAAAAAATCGTTATTTAGATATATACCTACAAAAAGGAATGAGAAGGATTTTTCTTTTGATGAAATTAAAGTAGAAAATAAACTTTACAAAAGTTATAGCTTCCTAGTGCTCTGCAAATTAGCAAACAGGTTTTCTTGGTATGTATCTCTTTTAATGATCTGGGATATATACATATATGTGTAAAATTCAAATGCCAACCGTTTACATTCCAGGGTAGCAGAAAATTTTTAATCTGCTTTTCTTTTGAACTGGAATATTATGTAGACTTAGTGATAACTGAATGACAGATTAAGCAAGTAGAATATTTCCTATCAATTATTCCAGCTATTTAATATTGGGTAATTGTTTATTAAGTGGACTTCTGTATTGTTGCCTGTAGACTTTCCTTTTGGAGCAGAGCCTTGCTGAATTAGATGCTCTATTGAGACACAGTGAAAAGAGGTGTTTCCCAAAGAAGCAATACGCATCCACAAGGAGCCATTCAACTGACAACCCAACCTGAACCTGATTTGTGTTGTAGACCCAAGCTTACTGGAAACATCAGGGACATATGAACTCAGTTATCCTCCCCCTAATTTTGTTTCTTATATATTTCTGATAGGCAATTAAATTAAATAAAAAAATAAATATCACTTTCCGATATCTCTTTCAACTAATACATCAAGTATTTCGATTTTTTTTAATCTATCCTTCAATTCCACATTTACTATGATACCATAGATAGATATGCAGCACCGTTCCTCTTCAATATCATTCTCTCCAAATCTTACTTTTTGAAACTATTCTCAGTCAAAAGGATTTGAAAACATACCTGAGAATTATTCACTTACAAATATACAAATACAACTCCAGTAGAGCATTTTTCTTTTAACTTCCTGACTTGATTCGTTTTTTCTGCAAAGGAGGAAGGTCAGCACCAGCAGGAAGAGGTAGCGCTGCTCCCTGATGTCATGTGGGAGCTGTGTCAGCTGTGGCAGCACCTATCCGCAGTGAAAGGCCAAGTGGCAAGCTGAAATATGTTAGAGAAAAGACTTGCTGGCAGATTGATGGAGAACGCTGACATATTTCTGTAAACCACAATACAAAGGGAGTTAATCAAGATCAGGAGGAGTGTCCGTCTTCTTGAGAAGTCATTTCCCACCTCAATTAGCTGGCAGTTTAGGCAAACACAGGCAGTGGTTAGCCCCTATCAGTCTGAGTGATGCTTTCTTGAGCAACCCTTATAGTCCTGCCTTCACTGAGTCTCTGTGACAATGTCTCTGGCCACTGGCAGACTTTGTCAGCAAGACAATAAATCTTTATTGACAGCCTTAGCTTCACGTTGGGCTCACTAATGCCCCCTCTTAAAGCAGAGAGGAAGAGGAGGAAACATCTAGGCTCAGCATGCACAATGTCTATCAGAGATCTGGCAGGGATTTAATTTCTTTGTTATAGTGATGGTCACATTTTACAGGCCTGTGTATGTCTCTGTTGCTGAACTGATCTCTTTTGGGATGTGTTCTCTCCCTCTGTTTATATGCTTGTTTGTTGTTTCCTCTTATGGAGTGACCAATGTCCTAATTCTGCAGTGTAGTCTCTGTGAACTCTTTGAAGGAAAGCAACTTCTCTTACAAAATGATGACAAAAAAATCCCCAAGACCAAGAGGAAAAAATGGAGCCTTCAGGCTTGTAAGCCTAAACAAAGGCAGGCAATAAACATGTGGTAGAAAGGAATTATTTCTTTTAACCTTTTTACTGTAGTCTCTGATATTATCCAGTATAGGTTACAGCCCTTTTGTTTTTCACTCTCTGGATTTGGCAGACCTCTGCTCCCAATCTGCAGCAATATGTTTTTTCCACTGTCTTTTCTCCAGCTTTTAGTGTCCCTTGGCATAATGAAATTCAGTGACTCTTTCTCCCTGCCTGACAAATGCCCTGTTATTGTTTTGGACCACACTGGAGGCTCTTTACAGTGAAAGCTCTCAGGAGAAGCATGTGGTACACTGACAAATTAAGTAGTAAGTCTCCAGGTTTAGTTTCCTAGTCTCCTACCTTGAAAAGAGTAAATTGAACTTTTTTTTTTTTTTTTCTTACTTTTAGGCAGATGTTGCAGATGTTCCTTTGATGTTCCAGATTTTAGAGAAAAATCATATTTTTCTTTTCTTGTCCATTCCCAATGAGAATTCCTCTACCTGTGCTAGGTAGATATTCTGGGTGAATGCTGCTGATGCACGTAAAGATTGAACTGGGTGCCAGCAGCAGGCACTGAGACTCATCCACTGACTCACCCATGTAGAAGGGCTGTCAGAATGGCTCTTATCACCCAAGGTAAACTGAGCTGCTTTAATAGTCCCAGGTCTATTTCAGGCAGCTACTGCAAGTAACCTTTGCAACTATTTTTTTAATTGATAGACATTCGTCTAATTAGGAACTATAAAACGGTGGTATGAACTCAAACAAAAACTTCCTCTTTCCTGTGCCCTGTGTTTGGAGCTATTTCATTATCAGGAATAAGTCAGGAATTAGTAAAATCTCTCTAGTGGAAAATTAGTTTGTCTGAAAATAAAAGTTTATTCTGGGGAACGGGTTTGCAGACCTGTTGCAGGAGAAGCAGGTTCTGATCTCTTATCTCTGTGTCATTGGGAAATGCTGTACAAGGATAACAGCCAGGTATTGCAAGGGACAAGTGTTTTGCAACCAGGGCTGCAGGAAAACCACTGCTGTAGCTGTGACGGTACATTTGTCCATGTGACATGGATGGCCCTCCAAGGGATGTCCTCATGCATGTTTGTGCTCCATTGGGTATCTGGGAGTAAAGGGCCAAAAAAAGCAGAAAATGTCTTCTGTCCTGCACATGGTGCTTTTTAGTTGCAGACCATAAAACACGAATGCTGTCTTTTGGTGTTGGACCCTTCTGAATGATGGATTTATACTTCAATGCTGAGCCTCCTTGGTAGCACCGAGGATGTTTTGGCCGGTGCTTCTGCAGCTGCTGACAGACAAAGGGGTCATGGAGGTGGTCTTGCGGTGAACAACTCAGCCATAATGGTGCCTCATTAATTGCTGTTGCTAAATAGGATAGGGGGCCCAGTTTTCATGCTTGGCTCTTCTGTTCTTTGCACCAGAGTGGTCAGGAGCCACTGCACTGCAATTACTGGTGTCACCAAAATAGAAGTTTCCCTGAGGGAGAACCAAGCCTTGGGTTTATTTTTTTCTTACTGAATTCTTGATTGTTAGGTCAGGGAATATTCTTCACCCCCAGTGCTGAGGTGGTACTTAGCAGATGGAGCATGTCCCTTCATCTGATCTTCCACCTGAAGGAAGGCACCAAAAAACCTCCAAACTATTTCTACCTGCCTGGAAAAGCAGCTTCCTTCCAATGAGATTAAAATATCACTGGCACTAGACATTAGTCTAAAGCATATTTGTTTTCTGACAGCAAAATAGTCCTCTCTTGCCCTTTCTTATCTCCTAGCTTCTCCTCATTCCAGCCTCAGCATCTCATTACTGCTGAGACCATGGCTGCCCCAACTGAGCCACCTCTGTGTCATCCCATCCTGCCTCTTCCCTCTTTTTGGCAGGCCTTGGCACTAACTAGAAGTGTTAGTGCTTTGCAAAGGAGTGGCGAGGGATTGCAAGGGATTACGAGGCATCTGGCATGGCAAAGGGTGAAGCTGCCAGGGCCCTGAAGGGTGCCAGCCATGGCGGGTGCTGGCAACTCCCTGACACACCTGTGTGGATGGGAGAAGCCCTGTTTGGGTCTTCAAGGCTGTGTGGAAACAACATGAAATTCCAAATAAGCCTCTTTTCTTCTCCTGTTGTGGGCTAGAGGGATGTAACTTGTGCCTGATGCTGCATGGACCAGGCGTGAACACATTTTGGGGACAGCCTCTGCACATCAACAGGAGAAAATTATCTCAATAGCTTGCAGGAGAATATTGTCTGAGAGATTTTTGACTTGTGCTAGCAAGAGGTTGGAGATGTTAATGCCTTCATGAAACAGAAAAGATGGCAGCACATGGACGTCTTCACAATGCAGGCCTCAGATTCCAGAGAGAGTCTGAGCTGGGAATAAAGCTTTTGAAATCCATTTTTCCCCTTCAGCCATTTCCTCTTTAACATGTTGACCCCAAAACACTGGCAGTGCTCGAAAGGGTTGGCACATCAGAGCTCAAACACAAGACTCTCTATTATTTCAAATTTTTGCCTTAGAGCAGAAAAGATTCAGCTAAGCCTTTGAAACATCACGTAGCGTTTTTTTCAAATATCTTTGTTCTGTTGGGAGCCTCTTTGGTGGGAGGAAATAACAAAGAAATTCACTAGCAGGGCTGATTCAATGTTGTAGTTGTTAGAATTCCTCTATGCTGTGGAATTGTCCATTCTACATGGATGCATCACCACAGTCCTTCAGAACACCAGATTTATAGTGATTGTGTATGTTATGTCCTAACAGTGTTATCCCAAGGAGAGTGTTAAAAAGAAATTCGTGCAATAACTTGAGATGGCTTTTGTCATCATCAGAAGTTGAAGGTAAAATGCTTTAACCTGCAAGTGTAAGTCTGCAATCCTGGAAAGCAGTGACCAGGGTAATGCTTGGGTACACTTCTAACAATTGCAAGGAGGGGGTCAAACGTTGAGAGCAAGTTTGAAAGATGAAGATACAACAACCTAAGACATCAGCTTAAGCCTCCCCATGGAGTATCCTGTTATCTACTGTTACCTACACTGTTATCTACTCTGAATGCTAACCTCCGACACCGCATATTTGCATTTTCCACTGTATCTGGAGAAGCATCCTAGAGAGCAAGGGATGAGACTGCTCTGTCCTGGAGCTACTTCCCAGTGAAGTGATGGCATACTGCTCTGTCTCACACTTATTTTGGTGCCTGACCCTAAAAGAATCGCTTGAAATGTGGCAAAAGGCAAATTTTGCAAGAAGCCCTTTCCTCTGAGGGGGTTGAAAAAGTTTTACCTCTTGGTTTGACCGAGGCTTTTGCTATCAGCTGGCAGAACTTGCAGCCCTTTCCTGCCTGGCAGCTGTAGACAGGGAATAGCTGATAGCCCGTCTGAAATCTGTCTCTTGCTCTGAGTTGACTCCAGAGCTACCTTGTCTGGTACAGTTATAAGCTCTGGGAGATTTATATATTTAAAAAGGGGTGGGGGTGGAAAGAAAAAAGTTTGGCCTAACCTCAGAGTCCTATGGGACTGCAAGAGGAAGCAAACTGGAACCCATTTTCCTATTTCTTCCTTGGCCTTATCCGAGAACAGCCAGCCTATCTGTAAGTGGCAACTGTGGAAAATGTGCTCTGGCCACTTGGTGTGAAAGATAGGCAAGACTCCTAAAAAATCTTCTCCGCAGCTTATCACCTTTCTGCTGGCTCCACAGCAAACTAGTGCCCTGGTGCAGAAGGAAACTGGCTGTCTGTAAGGCTGGACAGGGCCTCATCAACAACTGATAAGCTCCCCTGTGAACATTCAGGCTCTTCAGGGTTTACTGTCCTTTTAAATACCACAGAAGCTCTAGCTGGGCAGATTCATACACATACACATGTACGTCAATGCGGTTGGTATTTAAGGGCATACATCTGGTTCTCCCTTGATCTTTTTGCTGTTTGGGGATGGTGCTCCTGTATCATTTGGATGGAAGTGTAATAGGCCTGGGCAGAAGGTTTTATAAAGTTTGATACAGGTATTTAAAAATATTTCTCCTACCAGTTCCTTGGTCATAGTACAAAACTGAAAATCCATCTTGCCACTAAAATAGTAGTAGGAATAGAAGAATTGAGGGAGTTCCCATTGTGCTTTGGGGAAAGAAAATGTCCACAAAAAAATTGTCCCTGGAAGTTGTTCGGGTCTCAGTTATTTTAAATTGGGCCAGGGAAAATGTGACAAGCTATTGTTCAAGTTTCATTTTCTGCTATGATTTCAGTAAAAACAGAGAAGTAGCACTATGAAACACTCCTCTTCCATGGAACAAACCTGCCCAGTTTGGGGAAAGCAGTTATGTAACCACTTGACTAAAAGCAATTAAAATACGCTCTTAAATGGAAGAAGCAGAGGGGTACAAGGACACAGTAAAAAAGGATCCCACATGCTGAAGTTCTATTTTATATTTTGAGGAGTAATTCTGTAAGAGAAGGCTTGAAAAAGCACCTCTGTTGCTTTGACAACATTTTAAATTCCCAATCTTTGGAGTTACCACTTTCAAGACAAGGTTCTCTTCACACTAAAGGCTTGCACATATGGGGATGCTAAGTGGACAAGTTTAAGTTATGGTTGATATCCATGACCACTGCTCCTGTAGAAAACTGCAGCAGACTGGAGCAAGGTGGGTAAGAGGGTTGGATGTCTCTGGGGGAGTCTGCTGAAAGCCCTTTCCCTTCACTGCTTTAAAAGTTTTAATACACAACGGATTTAATCTCACCAAAACCCAAAGCCTCGGGGTTTCTCTCTGCCACTTGGCTAGGGAATTGTTTAGATCAATGTAATTTATAAGTCTGAACAGCTAACAATTAAACCAACTCAGTTCAATAAACAAGTAAACAAAGCCACAGTAAAACCCATCCAATCCCCATGGGGCATTTTCAATGTTAGGCTGCCATTGTGACTGCAAAGCATCAGACCTCAGGAACCCGATGCATTCAGATCCAGAAAATCCTATCTGGGATAACCAGGTACATGACTTTGTACTGAAATAAGAGTATTTCTGTGCTTGAGAGACTATAAACACTGTGTATGATTAGTTGTTAATAACAGAAGAAAAACACAGAAAACAGGAAGAGAAGATCATTAGCTGAGATGGAAATCCTCTTGGGCAAAGTTTACTCTCAAAGACAATAGTGTTTGTGTACCAAGGAAAACACTGTAAAGGAAAAGGACCAGGAATTGCAGGTGAGGGCCGGTATTGTATTGCCAATACTCCTTGTATTGCTCTGTTAATTAAACCATGTGTTGATCCTCTCCTGGATTTTGGTTTTTGTTTAAAAACCACCAGCAAAAGGGATTGAAATATTAATGGCAACATATTTATCCAATAGGACATGTACTAAAGAAGCTGGAGGAAATACACTGTAATCACTGGATAAAATGGGTCTGAAGCTGTACCATTAAGGCAAAACTGCTGTTACTGCCCTCCAGAAACTCTTGCTATTAGAAAGATGATGAAATTTTAATTAAAATTAAAATTAAACTTGTCCACGCTTCCACTGTAACAGAATCGAGCATGTTTTATATATANAAATAAGAAAATATAAGAAGGAATAGGAGGCTCAAGCTGAAGGGAATGGATGCATCCATCTGTATTATGCACAAAAGGAATATAATGTATTTGTTACAAATTAGGTTAGTTGGTTTTAACAGGTGATCTTTTCAGACTTTTAGAAAGAGTTGGATGGTTTTGGCTGTAAAAAGAAGTAGAATAACAGCTGTAGCTGTGTAAGCATATTGTGGTTTTTTTTTAATGTTGTGATCTTTTTTATTTTACACAAGAGCTCTCTAACTTTCAGGGTCTACAGGTGTTTCTGTATCACATTAATGTAAAATATTGTCATACTGATCATCTTTATCTTACCTGGGGCTTTAAAGGTTTAATTCAGAAAAAGGTGTGGTGTCCTAGCATGCATTCATTCCTTCAAATGACAAAATTGGTCATATAGTGACATCAGTGATGGGAAAAATATAAATTGAATGAGGGTAGAGCAAGAAATTCCTTTAAATCCCGTGTTAAATAATCACCATACATAAATTTTCTAGCTGCCAAAAAATCAAAAGTTGGTCCTTGTTTCCATGATTTCAATGGTGCATTTGTTTTCCTTGGTCACCACAAAAAGTACCTGACAGGATCTGTCACCTGTTGTAATTACCTGGTGGTGGGAGCTTGGGTTCAGCTGCTTCAGACTTACATTTAGTCAGAGTCTCATCAGAAACCTCTGGGAAAACACTGGGAGAAAGACACAATCTGTGTTTGAGGGTTGTAAAGTTGGCTTGCTGTTGAAGTGCTCTAATGCAGAGTCTTGGTAGATACTCACTGGCAAGCACTGTTTCCTAAAAACGTGTGGTCCCTCCATCCTCTTGGGACATGGGAAAATCTCTCCTGACAAACCTCCCATGGTCTCAGCCCCTGCTGAGTGAGGGAACTCCTCACCCCCAATGCGCACCATACACACCGTGTGTGTACATGGCTGAGCTGTGCAGCAACACAGGCAGGGAAAAGGGGTTTGGATTTTCACTACCACAGCTGGATGTCCCTCCCTCCAAAACTTACTCTGCTAATTATTTTATGTGCATGGTCATGTGCAATTCTTCAGCAAGTGTTTTGGGGGTTTTAATATTAGAGGAATTATGTGGTGTTTTTCAGGTCACCTTTTCCTCTTTCTCCCTCTCGTAAAAAGCTCCAGCTTTGCATCTCCGCTCATTTTTCTCCCATGTATTCCCTACCTGGCATCTCTGTGGTCTACTTCATAGAGAACAATAAAGTATGAAAGGCAATTTAGGCTGCCAAGAAGATTTGAGATTGCTTGTTAATACATCTATTTAGAGCTTCTTGCAGATATAGGGAAGCATATCGCTATTCAGTATAAATACAAAGAGACACATCTGACTCACTCTCAGAGACAGCCCCATCAAACCAATTCCTGTGAAGATTTTTAGGGGCAGTGAATTTTAAGAGCTAAGGCCCTTGGATATGGATATTTTGGATGAGCCTGGGAAACAAGCTGTTGCATTTGGTCCAGCTGCTGGGAAGAAATCTATCTGTCTACTGATCCACTGCCCCACAGTGAGAGCAGTGCTCTCTAAACTAAAGATGAAAAGGAGGAAAAAGCAAAGTTCAGCATTGCAAATTCCCCCTTCCCCATTCATTTCCCCACAGCTGGGCAACAGCAATGGGGAGAAACTGTGAATTTGTCCTCAGGCTATCAAATTACTCCACTTCTCCCTTTGGAGCAGTTACAACATTTGTGAAGGCTGGAGTTTTATAGAAGAAAACTGTCCTGCTTCCTTAATGAGAGTGATCACTGTGTCTGCTGCTTTTTTAAGAAGACAATAACTTATTATGTTAAGCCTGTAGGATGTTTTTTTGGCTAGGGAGATGTTGTATACTGCAGACATCTGACTGGTTTCTGTGGTGTTCTGCCTGGTGTCAGGAATGATGGGGATCTGCTGTTCCAGGGAGAAAAGCACTGCTGAAACCGGACAGATCTGTCAGCATAGAAACCCTGTAAAGCAGGGATTTAACCAGGGTCCTCTGAGCAATCCCACTGGTTTTAATCACACTCAGAGAACTTTATCTAATGTCCTTTGAAGCAGATGACTCTTCCTACTTAAATGAATTCATGCATAGTTGTATTTGTGTGAGACTAACACAGGCCTACAGGATTTAAAGTGAAGCAAAAGGTCACAGAGATCTCCATTACTCCTCAAAATCAGATAGTAGTAATAGGAATAAGTAACTCTAATATCTAAACTGTATTAGGAGCAAGGTCTATCCTTTCCCCTGTGTCTTCACAGGCCCTTCTCTGATGAGTGTCAGCCCCAATGGACAGGCTCATGTGACAGCACTCTGCCGGGGGTGTCGGGACTGCAAATAACAAGAACCAAGGGTCAATATTCTACTCTTCTTCCATTGTCTCTCTGTTTTCCCACCAGCCATGTCAGGAGGAACTCAAGGGCTTTGTTTGTTGGGTATATTCCATTTTCATTGTTATGGGGCTGTGATTACATGTGTGAGTGTTTAAGGTTGTTTTGTCACTGTTTCATTGCTCCAGACAAAATGTGGAATCCTTGAAAGAACAGGACAAAATGTTGGAGGGATTCAGAGGAGCCAGGTGACCCCCAGCTTGCTGCCTCTTGGCACATCTTTTGCCTGGGGTGCAACAGGTTATTGCAGTATTTTGCGGCTTCTTGGCTCTGTTTTAGCATACTCTGTACAATTTTCTTATGTAGAGTAATGCCAATGAAAGATGGTGGTTCATTTTTCAGTGTTTCGCCATAGACAGAGTACAACTAAAACCAGCCTGATAGTGGGCAGAGGGAAAGTAGTTGCTCAAGGTGTGTGGTGAACCAAGATTTTGGCATAATTGCTTTCAAGAATTTCATGTGTTCACAGAGCTGGAGGGCATGATCTTAGGAGTATTGCATAGTAGTCCTGGTTGAGTGTGGGCAGATGATTCCTGCTTACTGGTCCAGCCTCACTGGGGTGAAGGTATCCATCAAAGATGGGTTGGGCTACCTGTAGCTAACCTCCACGATGGTCATAATCAGTGATGTGCTCCTCACTTAAGTAGCTATCACTCCTGGAAAGAAGACGCAGGGTGGGAATAGAACATCTGTGGAGATGCAGAGCAAGTCAGTGACCTCATGCACAGGGTAAGTGACCAAATGTACAGCTTACTTAGAGATTTAGGAAAGTCCAAACTTTTACTCCAGCTGCTGCCACTCTCCTGCCACAGTCCTGTGAGAAGGTCAGCTGTTTCCTCCCTCTTCACATCCTTCCTCTCTTTTTTTTTTTTCATTCATTCAGAGCAAGAGGCAGGGACCAGAATAAACAAGTCTTGACCTTACCAGTGCTAATAGTAATCACAGAAATGATAGGTCAGGCCAGCTGTCACCGTATCTGATTTAAAGTAAGTGTGAAGTTTTTGTATATAGGAGTTGGACTGGGAGAGGCATCCTCCCTTGAGGATGTGTCTTTTTAAAATACCTGGTGCTAGAAGGAATGTGGTGTGCTCTGAAGGCAACATGCTTTGGCTGCTCTGAAACATTTTTATGAGGCCTGGGATAAATCAGCTCTGGAAAGTATGAGTTGCCAGTAATCAGAAGAGAGAGGGAGTTTTATCCAGGATGTGGGAATTGCAGACTGCAGTCTTACTAATGCAGCAATAATGTGCCAAAGGAGATTTCTGTGGATCCTACAGCAGTGGTGCTTTGTTCCCTCCACAGAGGAAAGGCAGCATGTGGCCCTGGCATCATCAGGACTTTATGGAAGGGCTGGAGCTGTCAGCCCATGCCTGACAGCCTCCTCATTGAGGAGGAGGGCTCCTCTGGCTTTGGTTGAAGACTGTGGGGCTGATGCACTGGACTCGCTGGGTTCATTCCTGGAGGAGTCAGGGCCAGGAATGAAAAGCTGGAGTACACAAGGCACCTTGATTGGTTTTTGAAGATGTATGGGTGCTGCCCAGCCAAGAAAAACCTGCAGCCTCTTTGGGGCACCTTGTCCCTCTTATGTCATGGAATACACATTGGTTGCACTGTTAGGAGGGCATGGCTGATGATGAGGGTGCTTTCTGCAGAGGGGAGAGACCTGTCTGGTGGTGTCTGCATTAGCATCTGTTATGTCTGATGTTCCAGGTTTTACTGAGAGAGCAAGAGCTGCCTTTCTAGAGTAGCCCAGGCCCTGATGCCAGGAACTGCAGTCTAGTTTATTGCCCATGCCACTCTCCCACTGTCCATGGTGAGGTCCAGCAGGGACTGCTGGTCCTTGGGCTTCTGCTTCCTTGGGCTTCCTCCTTCTCCAAACGTCTTACAAAAGTTTGCTCTCCAAACTGGCAGTTTCTGGTGCCAGAAGTTTGAGTGGTCTGGGTCATCTTGCCCTACAAAGTCCTGAAATTTAGTGTATTCGGACATGTATGCACCTAGGAAATGTAAAAGAGCCCCAGCTACAGCCCTGATACCCACCTGAAGGCCCCCACAGGCATTTGTAATCAGCCATGCTGAAATACAGTCTGGTCTTCTGAGAAACAGAGTGACCACGTACCTGGGGAGCTATCAGGAAAAGCAAGCTGTGGCAATAATGTTTGGAAAACACTCCAGGATGAAAGACATGCTGCAGATTAGGTATCTAATCAATCTATGTTTCTACACTGAGTCCATCGTCTCAGGCCCCATTTTTTTACAAGCTAAAAGATCAATGCATGCTTCAGGTAAATCCCCAGCCTCTTTGCTATAACCCTATGGACTTTAATTTTATTTCCTTACTTGTTAGTGGCAAGCAAAGCCACATTAATTCTATGTACATGATGCTGAACCAGATTCCTGGTGAGATAAACCCCTGTGGTTTCAGTGTTGTGGGCCAGCTGAGGATTTGGTCTGCCATTTAGCAAGTTTTTATGTGAAAGTATTATTTGGAAACATCCTTTGATATTTCCCCTGGTGCTGAGCATATTACATAGCAGGAGTTATCTGAAGATTACAGTTGAAGTCAGGATTTTTGTGCAATGCTTACAGCTGTCCTATTTCTTGCACAGTATAGAATACATCTGCATCATTTTAGGTTTGGAGCAAATGTAGGCTTTATTGGAAAACATTGTCCATGCTGAAGGGGAAGCCACTGGGGAGAAGGAGATTTCTGCTCGTGTAACAATTTTGAACTGTCAGAATTACAACTCTATCACTTTTGGAGACCATGACTCTGGCTGGCCATGACTGGAAGTGGAACATGATAACTGTAAGGAAGGGGCCTGGAACCCAACAAAATACAGGCAGGGGTGACAGGCAGCCGTATGGGATAGGGAGCGATGGGGACATGGACACACTCCTTGCCAGCAAGTGGGATTTAAGAGGAAGAAGAGTTGATAAATTGGCTGTGGCTCCCCCACTCAGGGCTGCCAGTGTCAGAATGAACGGCAAAGTAAACATTCCGGCATGTGCATGTGTCTCCCTGGACTGGAAAAAGCCCACAGGGGATTTACGTTTAAGTGAAGTTAATACAATTTATTGAACATACAAACTCTGGAGCACAAATAACATCTTCAGGTATGAACACAGTTGCATTTCCTCAGCAGCCATCTCTCATGCAAACTGACTGAAGGATAAAGGTAAGTGACTGGTACTACTCATGCAGCATCACCATACTCCTTTCAAAGTCCTCTGGTTTTGGTTCCTTTGGCTTTTAAAGAACACGTTTTAAGATCTTTCTTGCTGAAAACCTATAAATTACTTAAGCAAGGTCACATGAATGTGGCTCTTTGCATGTTAAAGCGGTTGCAAAATAGGCATCTTCAGACCATAAATATGTGAGTTTAGGCTCATCTTGTCTGAATCTTAGACCACACAAGACCTAGGACACGCTGTTAAGCTACCACTATTTACATATTTAATAGACAGTCAGTAGCCACAAAAAGTGGGATAACTTAAACCAGTGAGACAAACATCAGGCTCAGTCAAAATAAAGAAAGAATTTCTACAAGGCTCTCTTAGTAAAATATTCAAGGAGAGGAACAGAATTAAAATCTGCTCTTAGATCAAAGCTGATGCCCTCCTCTTCTGGAATTGCAAACTTTATTGCTAAAAGAGGTTTTGAATTGTATTTATCACACTACCTTCTGCATGCCAGAATTATACATTGCTAACAACGCATATATGAGATGGACTAAACCTCGAAGGAGTTGTAAGTAAATGAGGAATTTTAATTGAACGTGGATTTTTCTTGTTTGATTCAGTGACAATACATATTTGGCCTGGCAGTTTGACATTTTTATCTGTGAGTTGAAGTAAAACCATAATCTGGAGATAAGACAAAGAGTACCTGAATGGTAAAAGTCAGGGCGACTCAGCAGTGATATAAACTGGTCTGAATGACTTGGTGAGTGTATCCCTGTGAAACAAAGTGGTACAGTTAAAATACACGCTTGTGTACCTTAGAACAAAAATACTGCCCTCGTCTACAAGAAAGGAAACTGTATTCTTAAATCCAAGAGGCTATACTGGCTATATTGGACCCAAAGAAAAGCAGGGGATTGTGGCACAATATTCCATTTGTCCTTGCAGTAATGCTTGCATGAATAAAGAGGTTACTGAGCTCTGAGTTTGTCTGTGGCTGGAACTGGTGAGAACGATGCTGGAATACTGCAGTTTCAGCAAGTTCTGCCTGTGAGGTGTATACCCAGAGAGCACAGAAACAGCTATAAAACAGAACCAAAGGTTGGAGAGAAATCACTTAGATAGAGCTTCTTATGTATGTTTACCCCTCACAAATGGCCTCCAGAGAGGCGTCCTCATTGGAAGAGCAATGAACACCAACGAGCTTTACAGTCCAGTGAAGAAAAACATAACCTGAATCCAGCTGAAGCTGGACAAATTAAGCTGAAAATAACACACATTTTTATTAGAGAGAGTCTAATAACTGGAATACACTAGTGAGGTAGGGTGGATTCTCTGGCTCCTGAAGTCTTTACATCCAGACAGATGCCTTTCTGGAGATAGTCTTTAGCAAAAGACGATTTATTGGACTCGATGCAAAGGTAACTTGGTGAAATGTAATGACCTGTGATATACAGCAGGTCAGATCGGATAACAGAGTGGTGCCTCCTAGCTTAGAGCATTACAAATCTATGAACACTTAAACTTCAGGAAATCATGACAGCAAGCTGTAATATTTTTCTCTGCTGAGATTTCTCCAAAGCTCCTAAATAAATCATTACATACAAAACTTGCAATGATTTTTTTTTTTTTTTTTTTTTCTTTTTTTTTTTAAGTACAGTTAGGATGCTCTAAAATTAAACCTTTCCAAGAATAGGAAGAATTTCCAAGTTGTACCTGAGGCCTCACCAAGCTATGTAACTTCATTGTGTTTGGCTTTTCAAGACCTTTCCCATGGCAATTTGTGCTTTCCATGTGTGTTGATACCAGCTTTAATGTCAACTCTACCACTCTGTTGTCTGCCCATCCTCTATCACAAAATTTATACAAAAGATAAGTTTTTGACAAAGCAGGCTGATACAAGAACCCTTTCCTCTTAAGAGAGAGCTGTTAATCTACACATTTCTCACAACAGGAGCTGGACTCAGGAATTGTCCTTCGTGTGCTTTACCTCCTCATTTGAAGGGGATAGTTTTGCATTATCAGTAGAGCCATCTCAGAAAAAGCTCTTTACACAGCCTCTCCTTGGAAGATTCTGTGGGGAAGGAGAGAGGCTGGGTATAACTTAAGAAGAAGATATTTGAGTCCCTTGTTGAGGAAGCAAGTGTTTAACTTTAAACAGGTGCTGAAGTCTATCAATGCAAAATAAATAATGATTTGTGGAAACATGGCAGCATATACTTTGACATAGGCCTGTGCTGCCTGCTCTAATGAGTTACAGCTTCAGTCTATGGAAGCACTCAAGGAGTTGTGATATCCAAAGGGCAGGAGAAGTCCCTTGACTTCAATGGATGGTTTGTATAGGCAAAGCCATCCACCTCCTAAGTGCAGAACTGGAATAAAGTGCTCTGAAAAGCAAAAGGAAGCAAACTGGGAGAGTGTGGTGAGCACACACCACTTAATTGGTTAGTGTTTGTTAGTCACAGCAAATAGATCCACAGATCTTGGGAAGGATGGAGGGATGTGAGGCCTCCAGGTGTGATTTTCTTTGGGGAATGTTGGGGGAATCTTTAGAAGAGGAAAAAAAAATCAGAAAACCAACTCAATCACTTCCCAGCAGTTTGGGAGTAAATAAAAACCTAAATCTTAACCTGGTGGAAACTAAAAGGAGTTTGTCTGAGATATTCAAGGATTTAACTGTAAGCAGGGAATGAGCTGTCTCTAAGGCAATGGATTGATGGCTGTTTGGTTTATTGCTAAAGAGGTAACTGCTGTTGATTCAATTCTTGTAATTCTTCCCTTGTTTCTCCCCTCTCAACCCTATACTTAATGCAATTATTTATGAATAAAATAAAAAAAAAAGTAAAAGAAAAATTACCTTCTTTTTTTTTTTTTTCTTTTCTTTTTTTTTTCCCCCCAGAGATTATTACTCCTAACAGTGCCTTAACATAATCTCACAGCTGACTGAACACTACCCTCTGACCTTTCTTTCCTTGGGGACAAACTCAGGTTTAATTGACGTTTGTGTCTGTGAGCTCTGCTGAGGAGAGATTAGCAGTGGCTTAGCTAATTAGTATTTAAATGTTCACTAATGTTCCAATGGATTTGTCAATTACAATCTTATTAAAAATGGATGCAAAGATTTCAATTTTTTTTTTAAAAAAACAGCAATGTCAGAGCTGATTCAATTTCTCTAGAGGATTAAAGAAAAAATCAAATTTGTTGCTATGAACTTTTCAGTCATACTAGAACACAAGGAAAATATTTCTAATTGTAAATGGCCCATATGTTTCTCAATACGCAAGTATGTTCAATTCTTGTTGCTGGGTTAAAAAATTTGAGGATGTGCAAGCTCTCATTAGGACAATTTGGAAATATTCACACTGGAATTAGATGTGTTGATCTTCTACTCTCCCAACAAAGACTTTGCAGTTTGAAACACTGGAAGAATTTTCCAGACAAATTTAACACATGATATTAGAATAACTCCACTTGAGTTATCCACATAGGATATCAATCTCCTTAGAGTTGCCCATGGTGTATATGATACACATTTCACCCAGTGCACTGAGTGTGATCTGTAACACCTTTTAGCCAAAGAGTTTCAATTTCATATTAAATCCACAATTTAAAGAGTAAATGGTGAAGGCAGCTTCTGGCTATGGAAAATCCTTAACTGATCAAAGCAGGGGACCTTGTTATGAGCTGAAAGCTTTCTTCTGACCTGGTGAATGAGGGAAAATAATATAATACGGAACTTACTTAGAACCAACCTTCTTTCCACCCCTTTCCACTAATGTATTTCAGCACATAGCAAGTATGCAAATGTATTAGATTTGGATCAAAGTTTGAAATTTGGTGTCCTAAAGAGATTTCAGTCTTTAAAGAGATTTCAGAAGCCATCTATATATCCTAAATATACTTGACTTGACTTTTTTCCAAAGATGCTAAGGTATTACAACAACCCAGCAGGTTTGGTGTGTTATGTTTCAGCCACTTATGGGTTACACACCTTCTGCAAATGAAGCTAGTTTATTTGGAAGTGTAACTGAATGTAACTCTGTATTTGGGTACTCAGGAAATATAAGGAAATGTTTTCATGCACATTAAATATTCAAGAACACTGGTGGGATGGGGAAGCTCAAGTTCATTGAACTTCCATGTCAGCTCTAATTTGAGCAGCAAGAATGTTGGGGTGGGCTTTTTGTGCTGATGATTTAAATAGAAATTAATCTATATTAGCACAAAATTACTTTGTTTCCTATCCAATGAACAACTAAGGAAAGATGCTTTGGATTGAACTAGTGAAGAGAGCGTTTTTAGGTTTACCTGAAAAAAGTTACATTTCATTTTCAGATGCTTTATTTAAACTTAAGAAAACAAGAGGTAGTCCAAAGTTTCAGGACAACACACATACTTGTAGTGTTCTTTTTTTCTAAAGCTCTTAAAAACTAATACCAGTCTGAGAATTGTTGTAATTTACCCAGCTGCTTTTCTTCTGGTATTTTTCCTTGATGAGCTTTTTTTCTGAGAACCTGTGTCTCTTTTGGACAGGGGCTGTAAATTCAAAAGTGCTTACATGATTTCCAGTCATCCCTACCACCCCCAAGTCTGATGCCATGCTTCAGACATCAGCGCATTTGGTTCCTAAGGGTCAGTAGACAGTTTTCCAATTAATCTCTTTGGAGGTCTCATTAGAATAGAAGGGTTTTCACTGAATATATTAGGGGACATTCTTGGACTACAGCAGAGGAAATAGGAATAAAATTAGCTCCTCTTCTCACATCTAAGCAACAGCATTATCTCCTTCCATCTCTTCTCCCACCCACCCCCTTTTGGGTGTCCTCTCCACCCACTTCTCTTTACCCCTATCTCATGGACTCCTTCAGGAAGGGCAGCATGCTCAGGTCCACAGGATGTCTTGGCAGGGGTGTCAGCAACACGTGATGGGTGCAGACCTGGGCAGACCCAACCCTGTATTGCTAAAACTCTCTGTGGTCCCTGACTGCAGAGATATTAGGCTCTGTCCTTCCTAAAACATCCCCCTGCAATCCAAGAGCCATTAGTTACAGTTATCAGGGAAAGAGTTTTGGTGCTGAGTTTGAGATATTGAACTGGAGACATGGGGTGAGCAAATTCACCTCTGCATCCTACAGGGCTGTCTGGCACCAAAATGTCCCAGCCCTTCTGCTGGAAAATGAATGTCTGAGGTAGTCCCAGGACATTGCCCTGTCTCCCCCAAGCCCTGATACTGTGGGTGTTAGAAAAAAGCCCTGATAGGGGGAAACATAAACAGATAAAGACATCTGGGGACTGTTGCCAACAACTGTGTTCTGGCACCATGAGCCAAACCGCAGCCTTGACACTGCAAGGAAGATATTTGCTGGGGTCACTGTTCACCAGAAGGAACCCAAAGGGGCAAGAACCTCCCATCTCCACCAGCTGCTTCAGGATGAGAGCAATGGTGAGTGGCAGTGGCAGAACTTAGCAGCCCAGACAGGTTTTGGGGAGGGAGAGGACACCAACTCCAGGTTGTGGCTCCCATCAGAATCATCAAAGTGACATGACACATCCACAAATTCACATGCCACTTCCTGATACTGTGAATGCCAGGGAAGAGAGCCTAAATCCCTGCTAGCACATCCCTGCAGTAACTTTGGGGTTGGTGGGATGAGACATTGCACCCAGAGCCTGCTGCTGGCAGGGGAAAGATGGCAGGATGGAGCAGGGTTTTCTGACCCCCTGCCAGAAACTCATCTCAGCTTATCAAGGCACCATGTGGTATGGCAAGTCTGGTGTCAGTTGATGGGGAGAAACTCTGTGTGGCCAAAATGGAAATAAATGGAAATAGAACAATTTCCTGTAGCAAATTGACATTCCTTGAGAACAGGTAAGAAAAAAGGAACCGGACTGATTTTGTTTTATTAGTCCTTTTGTAAACACATTTGCCGACAGTAGCGGATGTGTAATGTCTGTCTCTGCTTGATTGGCATATCTGTTTTGCTCATTGCTTTATGAAATAATACATACTCATTGCAATTCCTTTTATCTTGACTATTTTTTTTTTAATTGAGAGACCAAAATAGCCTTGCTGAAAATACAGATTACAGCCATTTTTGTTAAAACTGTATGTTAAGGAAAATGAACAATGAAAGTAGTGTCCCAGTTGTTAAAAGCCAGATAGCTTTTTTTATATTGTTTTGTCATCTTCATTCCCCAAAATATTTGTTGTATAGGAAGAGTCAGCCCACTTCCTGGCTTCTTGCATAATGTAGTGTGTTGCCTTTAAAGCTTTGTTGATAAGAGATGATTGGCCAGGCTTCATAACAGTCCTCTAAGAAATGGGTCACTTTATCCCAAGACTGGGCAGGAGGGGGATGACAGCTGCATGAGACAGCTCATCTGCACTTCCAGAGGAAATGCACAAAGCCAAAATTTTAACTAAGGAATAAAACAAGTAAGTATCCATGTAGCCTAAATCTGAGATAATAAAATACTGGATTCCAAAAAAAAAAAAAAAAACACAGTAAGAATCTATTGAATTCAGTGCTGAATTTTGTGTAGTATTGATTTGCTAATTTAACTGACAGATTTTTAAATGTCCTGCCCAATCCTTTTTAACAGCTGAAAGTTTTGCTTTTTTGGGTCTACCAGGACATGTTGTGGAAACATATTGCCAAGGTCAGTCTGCTTCTGTCAGCTATCAGGTAACATATGCAATCAAAAAATGAGCACTGTCCTGGTCCATTGAATTAAAGGGAAATGTGGAAAGACAAAATATTCCTCCCTGCATTTCAGTAAAACACAGTATTTGTTTAACCAGTTTCTTTTAGATACAAAAGCAAACACATTTTATTTTGTGAAGGCAAAGGGAAAGGAGAAAGCATGAAAACTAGTGAAAGGATAACTGACAGATAGGCATTAGCATCCTCTTCATTTGTTCAAATTTCATTTGAACGATTAAGAATTGTAAATTACATTGAAGCAAACCTGAAGTCACTTTTATTCACTGAAAACTCAGCCTAAATTACACTGAAGTTGTAAACTCCCCTTCAGTGAAATTGGCTCTCAGTTGAAGTAGGCTTCCTACTTTAAATGTAAATTATAAAATCGTCCTGAAACAGAAACTTGACTGGGGAGATTTGGGTGCACTGAAATGTGTGAGTGCCCCAGCAGTGGGCTCTCGTGCATGGAAGGTGGGCAGCCCCATCCCTGACACACAGCTGCCTGTGCACGTGTGCTCCAAGTGCAGGGTGCTGCATGGAAACAGCCTCGGCCGACTGCAGCCTGATGGTCAGGGGATGAAAGCTCATAAAGGATGCCAGTATTTTAGATGATTTCACAGAGGGTTTCTGCTTGGCTGAAGGCACAAGGAAACTCTCGCTCGGTGTTTTGTACAGCCAAGTGTTAAATCACTTCATATCAGAGCTGAACCTCAACCTCATCACCGTTAATCTTCTTGGTTGGTTAAGTCTTTGCTTTCTGTCAGAAAATCTGAAATCTGAGTGTCAACGATCCACATGAAGCTTTTATGGCAGTCCCCCCCTTTTCCTCTCCTTTCCCCCTCCTGCTCAAGGGAGAGAGCATCCTCTCTATATCTTGCACTCACTGTTTGCTGACTGTACAGCCAGCCTGAGCTGCAGGTATATCCTTCCACTATTCACTCTCAGCCCAATGAGGCTTTTTAGTCATGTATTCATTATTCACCTGTACAAAGTAATAGTGGCTGGGAAAATCCCAGACTTGTGTATTTGAATGCATCAGCTCTGAGAATCTGGTGTCCTTGTTGAATGAGAACAGTTCTATGAGGAGAAATCAATCTTTACTCACAAAAGGTCAAATGCAATTCCAGCTTCTATTTGTAAGTCACTGACAGTATTTTCCATTTCACCAAAGGCAAAATTCCATTCTTTCATGAACAGGACCTGGTTTGGGCTCCGAGGTGAATGTCCACCCTTGGCATTAAGAGATATCTTCCCTAGACTGTGGAGTTTCTGCTGCAACCATCCTAGGAGTCATACTGTGGGTGAAAGTCTCCTCCCTGCCCACCATGCACTGGCTACTGCTTCACTCATCCTCAAGGCAATCCATGCAGGGCACCCAGATCTCCTTCCAGAGAACATAACCATAGCAAATACCTGCCCATGTTGTGGGTCTTGCTTCCTAACAGCAGAGGAAGTGATATTCAATGAATTACAAACATGTTTTCTTCCCATGTCAGAATTCATGTCTTCTTGTCCATCAAACCTCTTAGCCATCCCCTTTTTAACTTAAGCATGGTGTCTGACTGGCCCCTCAGTCACAGGGTATTATTTCAGTTTTCTAATTGAATCACAAAACGATTTATCAAATGATTTAAGAATAACAAAAAAAAAAAAAAAAAAAAAAAAAAAAAAAAAAAAAAAAGGCAGGGTGATGCATGAACAAGCAAATTAATATGGACACTAGGAAGATTAATAGACATGTCTCAGCTAGTCATATCAACAAAACTTCGGTGGTGTAAACAGACCATTAGCAAATAAATGCAAGATGCTAAAAAGGTAAAAAAGGGCAACCTCTCAGAAATCAAATGAATGTTTGGAAGCAAGGTTTTCCAACCTGGCCAAACAGGCTGTGGAAAAGAAGCATCAACTCCCAGCACACAGCAAGAGTCTCTAGGACCATTCTTGCAGATATCTGTGTGAGATTCACTGAATGTAGAAATTCGTCTCTGTGATCACTAGCTAGTGACGATCCTAGTTTGAACCACAGTCACTTCACTGGGTGCCTTGGTGTATAAGGCTGCCAGAAAACCTGCTCACATGGCGTGCACACAGCATGTGCTACTGTGGACCCTTCCTTGCAGCTTGTCCCCTTGGATCTGACAGAACCACAGCAGAGCCTCCGGTTAAAGCTGGGCTTTTTCATGCAGAGGGTAATGTTTGCACTGAATGTCAATGTGCATTTTGGTTTGGTCAGGATAATGCCTAGCCGGTGACCTTATTCAGCCCCAATTAGCTGATAACTACCAGTCAGTCGCATTCCTCATTGTTAGGAGTGAACAAGGCAATCACGGGAGAAAGGTAGCAGTTACAGGAACAGCTAATTAAACGGCCAGTGGTGCACAAGGCAAAGAAAGAAGAAAGAGGGATGTGAGAGTTTCTAGATGGTCTGGCTGCCAGCTGAAGCTGAAGTAAGGATCTGGAGTCCAGGATATAAGCATAAGGCTCAGATCAAGGTTCAAATCCCTCTGCTTCTACAGCCTTCTCTCCCAAGTCCTTTGAGCACTTTTATGTCTTGCCACACGGCACCCTCGCTGCCCTGCTCAGATAGGTACCATCCTTGTGACACAACAGACCATGACACACAGGTGGCAGCTCTAGTCCCAGAAGGACAGTGGATGGTGATTGCAGTGCCCTTCCTGACCCCACTGCTCCATTCCTGGAAAAGGCAGCGGTCCCTTGCCACAACAACCCAGTGCTCTCACACTAGTTCTCTTTTCCCTGAGCAGAGGGGAAATCCAAGGACCACAGGGAGATATGGGCCTCAGGTGTTTTAAGGAGATAATAGGAAAGTGGCATGTTTTGTGGGAACCCATTCTAGCACCCTCGAGAGATCACAGAAACATTTATATTGGAAAAAGACATAAGATCACCAAGTCTAGCTACTAACCTAGCACTGCCAAGACCACCACTAAACCATATCTCTATGTGCCAGAGTTCCCTTGGGGACTTTGTGCCCACAGGATTCTAGCATCAGCAGCACTGATATTCATCAGATTGGAAAAACCTGCTTTCTGAAATACACTTTTTGAAATACTTTTCTCTATTGAATATAGGATATGTAGAAGAAAAAGCATAATTTGTAAAACCCAAGGGAATTCTTTGTATACTGCCAAGATTTCCAGATGAGGGGAAATATTTTCCTTTAATCCTATTGCCACATTCAGGCCTTATACTTCCTTTAAGTCACTCCAATTCCAGTTTGTTGTATGTAACTTGAGAGAAATACGTATACTTATTCCAGCTTAATTTTGCATTAAAAAATACCCAATCACAGTAGAATAATCCTACTGAAATTATGAGATTACCAGCATTTCCTTACCTGCAGTCTTTTTTTTTTTTTTTTTGTGCCAGCAGAAACATCATTCACATGGCGTTTTTAAAGAGTATTTGCTGTGGACTATAGCCTGCTTTCATTAATCCTCCTAAAAATCTGGCAATTTCTATCAAAGTTTCTAGAGCTGACCTGAACTTGCATCCAGACTGAATAATGAAATTTGACCCTCTGCATCTATAGGAAATGTGGTTTTCCATGTGCTGTTTCAGGGGAACCATGTTTCCTGACTTGGATGGTGGGTATTCCAGACAAAAAAAATTCATTTCAGTAGGTACAAATCGGTGCATCACGAGGGGGTGGGGATGCAGCCTAGAAAGCCCTGATGGTTTGAATTGCAGGGAGGCAGGGAAGTTATGCAAGCCTGCAGAGGCTGTTGTTGGAGGGGATCCCTGATTTTAGCAGAGAACTCGGGGCATTACTGTGAGACAGATACAATAAAGTGTAAGTCGTTAGGCAGAGAAGATAAAGCACCACTTAAGGGAACCACTGACAGATGGGAGTGTGGCTCTGCAGCTCCTAGCAGGGAGAGACTTGGGTGCTTGCCCCTTCTGCCGCTGAACCTCCTCACAATGCCTGGAGAATAAAAGCCTCATGGCATAATGGTGGTGGTGATGACAAGGGTAATAAGGCTCATGATAATAAGGACAAGCAGGGTTTCCATTTCCATTACCAGAGCAATCGATTGGAGCTTAAGGTTTTTTCTGCCTTTTTTTTTTTTTTCTATTCCTCTCCCCAGCTCGGCAAAACGACAGACTCCTACANTTTTCCATCTAAAGCAAGTTCTGCAAGGGCCATGAGATAAAACCCTGAAAAAGGCCTTTAAAAAGGTCTTTGGTAACAGTGTGGAATTTAAAAATCTAATCTGTAATTTAAAGAATGAAAACTAATCTAATTGGTGTACAGTCCGTTTCCATTAGGAGCAGGATAATGCTGGGTTCTTTCCCCTCAATGTAGGCTGGATCAAACATACAGGTGAACTCTTTTTTTTTTTTTTTTTTTTTTTTTTTTTTTTTTTTTGTAGTTCCACTCTCTAGGGCATCTGCAGAGTAACAGATGCAGCTTTTTGCCCATACACATACACATACATTCTGCTCTCCAGCATGGAGAGAAAAGCAGCTGGTTCAACAGAGGTGGTTTTAAAGCTATGGTAATCTCAAAGCTGCCTACATGCTTGAGAGTGGTGGCACCTTGCTGCTCACAAGAGATATAGGCTGCATCACTGGGTGGCCCCTTGGCACAGAGGGGTGGTGTGATGCCCCTGAATCCCCACCACACTCCTTTGCCAACAGCTGCCACAGCTGACCACTGCAAACAGATAAATCAGCTTGGGCTGGCCTCAGCTGGAATCTGTGCCAGCAAAGTGAGGTTGGGACTGTGAGGAAAGAGGTGCCACACGATGCCTGCGGCTGTGGAAGCACACAGGTTATGCTGGAGAGACTGCTGGCAGGGAAGCTGGTGTGATATGAGGGTGGGGGAATAACCTGGCTTCTGCTCAAGGTAAAACCACCTCTTTCCTCACCAGGAGCTTGGAGCCAAGTCTGAAACTGAAGTGCTAAAGAAATAATCCTTGCCCAGAGCAGTTGGCTTTGTTTCAGGATTGAAACTGTGAGTCAAAGATGTTTTTATGTCAAGACTTGCTTGAAATCTCTCACTGTGGTCCATTTATTTTAGTCTGTGGCTGCCAGGGATGCAGTTCAGATGGGTAATGATATTTGGGAGCTTGAGGATGAACTTCACTTCCAAATCAAAATTTCTTCTCTGTGCTCTGCTGCTTGTTGCTCACAGCTGTGAGATGCCTCAGATGATGCTTGCATACATTGTGATGTTCTCAGTGTCACACAAAAAGCAGTTGTAAGGTGTATCTCGTGGGAGTTTGTTAATGATGCAGGTTGCTATATTTTCTCAAAAACATGACATACATGGCCATCAGTAGGTGTCCATGCAGACAGCATTCTATCTGGAGGAGAAAATTAGCAACTATCATGTATTTTAACTCCCTCACACCATCAACTGACCAAATTGTATCTGGAACAGTAAACCTCAAGCAGATGAAACAAAGGAGAAGGAGCAATTTATTTGCTAAGTAAGTATCACATTAAAATAACTATCTTAAGATCTGTAGTGCAAGCAGGACTGGGCAGAGGTAGCAAATATTTGTTAGCATGGGATTTTTTCCAAGGCACTGAGAACAGAGAGTACTTAGCACATGAGAGAAGCTAAGAGCAAAGAAATGTACAGTAGCAATCTTGCACTGACAAATAGAAATTTTGTCCCTAAAAATAATCTGACATGAAATTGGAACCTTTGCTTCCATCAAAACTCAATAGTATGGTCATTCCTCCATCAGTTGGATGCCCCTAGAAATCTCAAGGTGCAGGGTTTTATTAAAACCACTTATGCACATCAACAACATATTTTTTGCGGTGGTCATTACGCTCCCACTTTTGCAACATGTTATTTTTTTCCCCCTCTATGAAACCGTGACTTAATGCAAAGTAATGGCATGTCAAAGGCAAAGTTACAGCCCCCGTCTTGAATGCAATGCTGAGTCTCCTGTCATGCGTGGAATGTAATTACCATTAAGGCTGAAAAATGAGGGAGATGAACAGTAGTGGCAGTTTTTCTCAAGTTTACATAAACACTGGCTGCAAGAAGAGGGCAGGAACATTAAAATCAAAGAGTTCTTGTCACATCAGCGCTTTAAATCTCCAAGCGGCTCCTTGAAAATCATCTGGCCTCGGTGAACACAAACAACCGATAAAAGCTTCAGTTAAGGTCTGCTCTTATCTGCTAATTTCAGGGCAGTCTTGCCCTTTACCCACTGTCCCTAGGAAAGTAGCGATTTTGGCACTTTCTCTTGGCTTGCTAAACTCTCTGTCCTGGCAGTAATACTAACTAGCTGGGAAAAAAGTAAAAATGGGCTTGAAGGTGTTTGAAAAGGAAATCCCTGTGTCACTCACTGAGCAGCTGTGGGGAAACACTCTGTGTGCTTTGCCCGTGCATCCTTACAGTTAAAGACTGGGTGATAGAGAACACCACTCCTCTCATTCCTGGGGCTGAGTATTATCTCCTGGGCACAGGGCAAGCCCTAAGCCTGACCCAAAATCTCTCAGAAATGTGGGCAGTGTCTCTCTCCCACCCATTCCCACTGAATCTGCAAGGTTTGTTTCCTACTGGCAGTGCCAGGAAGTAGGAATGCCTTGGGAAGAAGGAAGAGGCAAAGGTGTTTTAAGTGGTGTGTCCCCCCCTAGTTGTAGGGATAGTTCTTTCCCTGACTTGTGCTGAATTAACAGCCAAAACACAAGCCCACAGGTTTCAGGTTTCATTAGGGACCTGAAGCTCTCATCAGGTTTGCCAGAGGATGTTTCAAAGGTAACTTGTCTGCATGAAACTGGGCAGATTTATTGTCTCTGTGGTTTTATTGAACGTTTTTGGCTTCTGTTTTCTCCTTTTGGTTTTTTTCATGTGAAACCCGATGGCTTAAGGCAGGATTTGTTTTGTGGCTTTGATGGATTGGAGTCTCCTCATCCTGCTGTTCTTAATGGAGCAGAGCTGTAAAGCACTTCAGGTTCAAAAAGTTCGGTGCTGGTGGGAAACACAGGTTGCTCGTGTCCCTGTCTCCTGGGTTTTTTGTGTTTCCCTCCCTCTCCTTTCTCTGGGACTGGCTCTGGGCATTGTGCTGGAACCACCAGCAAGCAGCCACCCACACAAATGGCCTGCCCCTTAGCATGGCCCTTTTGTTCCCCTACTTCCCTTTGGCTTCTCCCCATACCCAGCAAGAATGGGAGCTGTGCCATGGAGATGCCCCTGTCAGTGTCTCACCATGCTGAAATGGAGAGGAAGAGAAAATGAAGCAGGCAGGAAAAAGACAGAAAAAAGGACACTCTGCTGGCAGTCTGCGTACCAAAGCTCAATAATGTCTTCATGAAAGAAGGCAAAATGCTGGGCTTCTCCCTGGCAGTCTTTTCCTGCTGCCATTGCAGTCACTGGCTCTGGCGCTTCTGAGCTGTTATGAAAATGGACCTCTTGAGTCCAAATGGACTCTTCTCATCTTCCAAACTGCAAACTGTGTGGAAATTGTAAACAGCTGCAAGTGGTTTACCTAACAGCCACAGAGAAATGACAAGAAAAGCAAAGAATAGGAAAGTCTAAGGCAGTCCTGCTTGTAGGTTTTGAGACTGGTACTGATTTGCCACAAAATAATCATGTGTTTTCAATAAATATCTTATTTTTCATTAAAACATTGCTTTTTGCAACAAGCATTTTTCTTGGCAAAACCTTCTCCCCACCATTCTTGCTCAGCATTTGTTTCTGAGCTGATAGAAATTTGTAAGCTCCACATATCCTGGAGAGAAAAGAGGGTATCACCCCTCAGATTTTCCAGATTGAAGGTTCTAAGTGAAGCCAAACCTAAGATCCTTTAATGCAGCTAAGTCTTGAAATCACAGAATCACAGAATTAATGAGGTTGAAAAATACCTTTAAGGTCATCAAGTCCAGCTGTGAGCTCAGCCTTCCCCACTATGTTCACCTTTAAACAAATATTTCCATACCCTTTGCAGAATTTGGATCTCCAGATGGAGATTCATGCTTGCAGAATTCACCTCCACAAAGCACAGATTGAGTGCTGTGGCCCATTCCTTTTCACAAAAATAATTCTAAGTCCACAATTGCTGAATCTTTTGGGATCTGTCCCATGGCATTCAACAGGCGCTAACGGAGCAAATCTGGGGATGATTTCCAGGCAGAGGTAAGAGGAGCCCAGGTCACTGAAGGAGTCCATGGTGGTAAAGCCAGTCCACAGCCAAGCCAGGAACTCTAATCCAGGGGTCAGGGATGGTGATATTGTGATGATTGAGCACTGGAGACAGAGCTCAGGCAAGGACTGGTGTGGAAGCCTGAGCTTCAGTGTAGATCAGGATGGAAGTGGAGATGTGCAGAGGCCTCTCATGGCCAGACCCCTAGGATGAAGCAATCCACCCAGGGCCCTGACACACATACACTCACCCTTCAAAGTTGTGGACAGGTGTTTGCAGTCCTAATCCCTGGAGAGTACTCTCAGTACTATAAATCATTCAGGTATTAATGTTCCTCAGCAACAGGAATCAATATCAACAACTTCAATGTTCATTGCTGGCGCTCAGGCAGCAGGGTTTCATGTAACCTTAACCCCAGTCAGGTGGGGAAAAATTCCATCCATTAAATATTACCGAAGTAACATAGTTGGAATAAATGTATAAATGTAAATACCACAGCACTCAAGTAGAGTTGAAAACACCCCAAGGGACAAGTATTCTTCCGTACAAGTGAGACAAAAATTGGATACTTCAGAAATGGTGAGAATGTTCTTGAGAGTACAATCCTTTTTGCAGTGTCACACGACTATGATGGACTTTTATCAAACCACTATGGTGATAAAAGCCCAGAATTGAGAAAATAAAATGGAGAAACTAAAAGTGGGAGGAGGGTGTTAGTAAAGTTGAATGTGTAATGTGCCATGTATTAGTTTTTAATCGGGTTCTATATGTGGCCACAGTAAAGAAATATGACAAGATTCCTCTGCTTGTATTTCACATTCTTGCCGGTGGTCTTATTTATTCATGCTGTGTTTTTCTGAATAAAAGCACTGGGGGTGGGCAAGAAGAGGTGGGAAAATCAGAGGGGAAAAAACAGAGACCATGCTGGAAGAAGAAAAACCCCTCTGAGTATTCATCCTTTACATAGCGCATTCTGCATTTCATTCCATGTGTGAAAACAAAATGCAGTTCCCCTGTTCCCCAAAGTACCAGTGGACCAAATGGGTTTGATTCCTTTAAATATAATGGAGTAGGATCATTTGGGGTTTGGGGTTTCTCTCTATTTCACTGAGTTTTCCACTTTGCTTGTACCCAGATTAATTTATGCCTCTTTTTAGTCATAGATAATTTGTCCGTTCAGTTTTGTTCATTTTATAAATCTTTGACCCTTGATCTGTGTTGGTACCTGTAAAGGGATATGGTTTAGCAGCTAGAGAAGGTTTTAGTTTAATCAACAGCTATATAAAAAGTTTTGAGCTTTCCTAGCACTAGAGTGGCAGGTTGTGGACCACTGCCTCCTGGTTTGTCTCACCAGCCGGAGTGCAACACCTACAGCAGGTTGCATTTCACCAGCTAGCTAAGCAGAAAGGGATAAGCTCCAACCTAAGAGGAAATCATCATGCATGACTCTTATGATCTTGAGGACAGCAGATGAAACAATCTGCATGTAATATTTCTGCAGTTAGGGTCTGCAGCTTTGATCAGACACAGAGAATAGGTCCCAAAAGAAATTTTACACTTTCATGTGTTTCTCTGAGTGAATTCTTGCTGCCATGTTAAGAGTTTTCTGGACAGCTTCTTGCAAAGATTTGAGTGATGGAGCTTTATTGGTATGTATATTCAAAGGAGGCAATTTAGGAATGACTTTAGCATGACTAAAATTAAAGTCTCCTTATGAAATTCTAGAGATGGTTGCACGTTCGTTATTTTAATAAGCAGAGGTGGTACCGTGTAGCTTGTCGGAACAATTTAACCTAAAGACTTGTAATTTTTTTCCATATAGATTTTCTGGTCTGCTAAAAGATAATGTCTCTTCCTGTGAAGATTGTCAAATTAGTACAGTTCAGATACTGAATATCAAACTTTGGCAAAGGACTTTGTGTGAACTGAGAGAATGAAACTTTTGGAAATAAAGACAACAGCACAACAGGTTATTAGACTTTTTAAAGAGATATTTTGAGAAACATTTTAAATTACCATCAAAAGTAAACTGGGCTCTTTTTTTTCCATATTTGCTTCCTATTTATTCATGTATTTATTAATCTGGACAACATTTTAAAGAAAGGACATTGAAGAATAAAGTGGTCTATAATACCACCTATAGATAAAACCACAGAACAGCCTTTTTGCTGCTCTGTGACCCTGCTTCAGCCCAGACTATTGTCCAGGATGTGAAATGCCATGTCACATGCATGAGATCATTTGTGGCATAGGGCACCCAGCTGCAGTGTTGTTTTTTGTTTTTTTTTTTCATGTACCACTTTTATAGTTATTGTTTTTCATTTGGTATAACATTGCACATGTAAGATACTTCATCACTCACAAACAGCCAGAAGTTATTACTAAAAGGTCCAAGTATATATTATTTATGATTTGATCAAAGGGTGAGTGAAATATAAATTATACAGAAACTTAAAGATCCCCTCTCTCCCTAAAAGCAGTTTGCACAAATACCTATAACTCCTTGGTTTTTTCTGGAGGTCACCCCTAGATCACCACTTGGAGACATAAGTGCAGCTCTTTTAGAAGGAAGAAATAAAATCAGATTTTTTTTTTCCCAAGGACAAGTGTCCTCAATTAACACTGACAGCTATTTAATTTCATTTAAAGTAGGTTGGTTTAAAATATGATTCTTATCTGGCCACTGCAGGATGGAATAAGTCTCTCTTTTAGAGACACCCAGGAGCGGGGATTAAGGGAACTCGGTTACATTTCTTTCTACAGAAACCTGAGCTCCATTAGCAAAATATAGATTTGAGCAGATATGGACCCAGCATCTGTCCCCTTAGAAATAAGATAAAACTGTGAGGAGGAAATTAGAGAAGATCCAAAACCCATTTACATCAATAGGGAGGCTCCATAACCTTCAGCAAATTTTGGATCCCACTCTCAGAGAACAGAAGTACTTATTTACCATAATGAAAGAAATCATTATCAGTTCAGTTCATTAATGCATTGATTTTTATTTTTTAAAAAATATCTTATTTCTTTCTCTAACAGCAACTATCTCTCCTAAAGAAAATGGGCAGCAACTTATGCCATGGTGGAAAGGAGTATATTTTGTCCCTTACTAAGAGGGTTGTTCCTAATTTTCTAACATATTGATCCCACCTCAAATACTGCTCAAATTGTAATTAAGCAATGTGCTGGTTTATGTGCTGGTCTAGAGTTGGTAAAGTAATAAAACCAACTACTGTAATGTTTTGAAAATGTCTTTTCAAAGTAACAGATACTGAAGTACAGTGCTTTGGTTGGTTTAGTTTTGTGGGCTTCCCATTTCTCATAAAGGTTTTTGTCTCAAAAATCACTGATCTTATTGGTAGGGACTTTTTGTTAAAACACACACACAAAAAAAAAACAACAACAAAAAAAAAAACACCTAAGGAAGCATAGGGAGGCAAAAATGAAAAATAACTCGCTTATCCAGCTCTAGACAGGCCTTCAAAAAGATTGAATGTACTGAAGTAAAAAGAACTGATGCTGAACTCGTTGCTAAGAAGGTGTAACGTATCATATTGGGTTATATAAACTCTGTTTGAGGTGATTACAAAATAGCTTCTTATCTCTGGGATTGATTGACTCCTGAAACACAAGGTTTCAGGGCACGGTTACTAAATTAATATTTGCTGAGCTCTGGTCAGTCAGAATACCCAGGTCCCAGGACAGTCATTGCATGTGATGGCTTCACAACAGCCCCCTGAGACACCAAGAAAGCTGTGATAAGCACAGTCTCCATTTCAACCAAGATATGGGGACTACTGCTAAGGGTTCCAGCAGGCAAAATAGCCACCACTGGGTGGTCTTAGTCCAGATCACAGCTTGCTATTTGACTAGTCCAGTTCTAGGTGTCAGTGAGGCTGTTTTCTCTATCACCAATGAAGACACAGAAGAAGAGTTGAAGTACTGCTCTAGCTCTGTTAGCCCTCACAAATAGCATCTACATGGCACTAAAAATGAGTACCTAGTGTCCCTCTACCAGGTGTGGAGCTACACCACCTGCATACAAAGACATGCTTCCCTGCATAGGAGAGCATATCTAGGGCAAGGAACTTGTTAAGGGCTGTCAGGTGCTTATGGTTTCATTCTAGGTACCCTTGGGCAAGTGTTGGCCTTGCTACAACCAACTGGGAGGTGTAGAGAAGTTGTGATATACCTATTTCCTGGTTAACAAGGGAGTGGGCTGATTTGATCCTGCCCATCTGGAGGTCCTAGGGCTGAAAAGCATCTGTATTGTCTGTGGGGTTTAATGGTGCCAAAGAAGGAAGGGCCATGAAAAGCTACCATTTCCTTGCTAGAACTTGCAGCAGTGAGTGGAGAAGAGATTCTTGAAATAATAGGGAAGGGGGTATCAGTGTAGCAGTAAAAATTCCATTAAAAAATATGGCTTTTAGGTGAACAGTCATCTACTTCTACATTCATGCTTCCTGTATGCAACTGAGAACTGTATACACAGAGCATCTCCAAGAACAGCTGTACACAGATAACCTGTCCTTGCTTTGCCATTGTTTTCAAGTTGGTGCTATGTTGGTTCTCCCTTACTAAAATTGTCCTTTTTTGACCTGAGGTGCTTGCAAGAAGTGATCTTGCAGCTTCTACAGTTGGGGTTAACAGGCTGTCTGGTGCCTTTTAAAAGCTGATGCTGCGTGTTTTAACAGAGTTCTGTTTAACTAATGGGAGACTGAGTGTAGTATGGAGGTTTAGGAAAAAATGGTCACTAACTGGAAAAATAATAAATAAGAGTTTTTATTGTATTACAGTGATAAAATCATACACTGTGAGGTATCTCTGCTTTCTAGTCAGGGTGTTGGTCTCTTCCAACCTACTCATCTCCCATATTCCTTCTTTGCATGTTTTTGTAGGATATGTTTTTGGGTGAAAGAAATACCTTCTGAGGATAGTCTTAAAATAGATTACTCTTGGGGTTTGATCTGATTTTCTTAGTTGTTAAATCTTAATATAGAAATTTTAAAACACAAAACTACTATTAGGATTAAATTATTTTTAAACTAGAATATTGAAAGAGGCAGTAGCAAACACAGATTCTAGAATATTGAATTGATATACCATAGAATTATGCTATGTTCCTAGTTTTAAAGATGATGCTTTTTCTTACAATCTCTTTTATACCTGTTTTTCAAATATTTAGTAATTATTAATATAGGCAGAAGAACACTACCAGCAGGTTTTGATGTTGAAAACAGTAACATGATGAAACAGATAGGTGGGAATATAGAAATGGAAAAAATATGTTGGTGAACAAGAAGTATGCTTTTATTTTTAATTTCCATAAGTGTCACTACAGTGAACCAGACCAAAAGATCCATACAAGCTGATACTTTGTTGTTTTCCTACAAGCTGGCTGAAAAATTATAGAGGAATCGTTTTTCTGATACGTTTTTCCAGCTTAAAAACATTAGGGATATGAGGACCACTATTTCTTGAATGTGCACTGAGGGGTGGATTTATCCTCTACAGGTTTGCCTAATTCTTCTCTGAATCCCTTTTTATGCTCTTGACCTTCACAGCCTTCTGTGGCAGTAAGTCCCAGAATTTAACTATTTGAATGAAAAAGTACTTCCTTTTTTTTGGGACTGCTGCAGGGTAATTTCATTAGCTACACTTTCATGTGCTTTGTGAAAGGCAAATACCATCACCTCACTAGTTTTTGGTGTTACATCCACCATTTTTAGGCACAGTTATTCTTGAATATTATTTAAAATTTCTACTTTACTAAAGAAAACATTTCTTGATGCCTCTCTGATGAGTTATTTTGTAGGACTTAGTTTTAGCCATCTCTCTATGTGCTGAAAATCAAAATGTAGCTACACCCTTCTTTTACATTCTTTCAAGATTGTTCTCAATAACATTGTTATTTCAGTCCTTTTTCAGTTGATGTTGTGCTCTTCTTCCTAACACATGCTTTGAAAATTATCTTTGTATTAACGTTTTGCACTTGTGAAAAAATTGTATCAGGGAGACAGTGTCATTTACCTTAGGACACCATAACCATGACAGGTCTGATTCAGTAAGGCTGGAGGATAAACTGCTGTAGATCATAGGAGAAAATAAACTATTTCCAAGAACTTCACTTTTTTTATGGGGGGGGAGGGGGAGAGGGAAGAACTAATGAAATTTAGTTTTTGCAGTTACAAAGGTGAAATATTTTAGCTACCTCAAAGTAAATTATTCCACTTGTGCCTTACTTGGGCCCCAACATGAATAACATTTAATGAACACCATTTTTTCTGTAAGGCAGTGACACATTCAGGGGGTATGTGGTGAGTTGTAGCTGAAATGAAGTTTTTTCAATAGCTCATTTTGACCAATTGTCATGTGGTACAGAGACTTGAATAACCCTGTAGTGTTGGGTTTTAAGGTGAACAGTGATCCAAGCTCTGCCTGTCTGAGTTCCCTTTGCTAGCCTTGCCCTAGGGCTCCCTCCAGCTGCTCCAGTGCCACCTCCAAAGCTGGGCATGGCCTAAGTTAACCCACAGTTGTTAGTCAGCTCAGATCATGCTAAACCCCCTCCATCAGCTCTTTCCAGCATGTGCACCCCAGGGAGCCCCAGGGTGGACCCTGGGATGTGAGCATGGCTTAGTGGTGGACTTGGCAGTGCTAGGCTAATGGTCGGACTCGAGAACCTCAGATGTCTTTTCTGACCTAAATTATTCTCGGATCCTATGTTTTGTACTTCAATTAACTACTTCCCCTTTTCCTACATGGAGATGTTCAGGAGGTCTTTAAGGGCCTTTAGCATATCATAACAGGAAATGGGGGACTGGCTTTTCCTATGTCACAGTAGTTTGTGTTAGTGAAAGATGGGGACCAAAAGAAACAAAGAAAAAACTAAATTTTATTCCAAAAAGAAATATTTTAGTGGTACTCAGCACTGTGTTCAGGATTAATTCATTGCTTCTTGATATGAAATGGTCCAATTTTTATTAGATCCTTTCATAAAAAACAAGTTAACCTGTAGAAAAACTTTGTAAAGATTCATTTTCAAAGAGACTATTCACTGCTTTTACACCATTTTGAAAGGATTTAAACATAAGAAACTACTCACAAACCAGATTTCAGTTGGGAGTTATCACGAGCAAGGGATGTTTGTTGTGAACATTGTGACTTTGGTTTTCTTGGAGTATTAATTAAGGGGATTTTATTTGTTTTGTGTTCTTTTGCAAACTGTTGTTTGACTGCAGCTGGAACAAATGCATAATCTCAGACTAATGACATGTTAGAATTTCTTGCCTATTGGAAAGAAACTTTTTTACAAGACAGAGCACAGCATAAAAGAAATCCAAAACTGCTTAGAAAATTCTGACAGACCTACCCTGTGGCCAAGAGAGGTTGGAAAGGCTAGGATGCTTTCCACTATTAGAACGGGTGCATCCTAATAGTCCAGTGCAAGAAAAAATTAGATGGAGTTCTGTGTGTCCTGGACTCCTAATGAGTCTGCTTATCTCTAGCCAAAGATAATCCCTTCTTCTTCTGATTTAGCATGAGAGGCTGGGTGATGGGAACATAATCTTCTACTTCTCAGTCCTCCTGTCCTAGAGTTCAAATACCCCAGTGCTTCCAAGTTCTTTGACACTTTTCCAGCATATCGCTCCCACTCTTCAAGCTCCTTCCCCATTCCCAAACTATTCCCACACAGAGTTTTCTGTTCCTTCCCCATGAGACTATGGTATTTCACCACCATCTACTCCAAAGTCTCCCCTTTCCTCACCTTACCCACTTCATATTGTGGCAGCCTTTGAATAAAACTGTTGGTAGCACAGAGTTTGGTGAGCTCTCCTAGGCTCTCCCTCTGTCTCCCACAGCAGTTATAGCTGATGAACTAGGTTTTCAAATATTCACTCTCAGCTGTCTACAATGGGAGCTGTTAGATGTTGAAATAGTCCTATAAACCTAGTTTAAATAGGACCCTATCATAATGAACAAAGGAAAATGGTGTGAATTTCCTCCTAAGAGACAAGAGATTGTGGGTTTGGGTGTGCATGCTCATGAACATCTGGTAAAATGCTATTTGGTGATGAAAGCTTCCTTCACATGCTCAAGTCCTGACAATATCACATGCTGTTTAGTCTAAACTTTTATTTCAGCAAGTGCTACACTTTTGCTTTCAGTGACCTTGTACATCAGTCAGAGGGCATGCCACACACAGTGTGATTTCCACTCTGAATGGGGAGGCTGAGGTTGAAAACTGCAGGTTGGAAACTCTACCACCCCAATACTCGGACCCCATTGTTGCAGCTAAGCTTGGTATTGTGGAACAATTATTGTTATGTCGACAAACAAACCACTGGGCTGGTGACCCCTGCAATATCAAGGGTGATGTTTTCATGAGACTCATTTCAACAGACATTTACAAGTGACCTTGAACTGCAGCAAAGACACCCTGCCGTTCTTTTGTGGTTTAGATGGCCTACATGGCACAGGCATGATACTGAAATAGATTCCTTCCACAACAATCTCTAGGAAACCTTGACTCTTGGTTGTGTTCTGATGTAGCCCTAATGATGGAATCTAAATTGTTATCAAAGCTGTGTTACCATTTTGCTTTATGTCCCTTTGTCTTATTTAATTTCCTATATGTGAAAGAGAAGAGAATGGGGGGGGGGGGAAATACTGTGCCATCTGTACTCTGGTACAGAGTTGATTTTGTTACAGCTGTTACCTGGAGCTCTGGCAGGTGGAGAGTTTTTATTACAGATGTAGGAACTCTAGGACAGGAGGACAGCATCTCTGTCTTTTTGCTTTTGTGTTTCTGATGACTTGATGCAGCAGGAGATTTTAGAACTGTGGCTATGCCCGAATTATCTGTATTACTCAATCCATGCTGTTGGAACATTATCCAGACATGCAGGAGTAGGATGGAAGTAAGCAGCTCTTTCAGAGATGGGAAGGATAGTGCCACTGGCTCCTCTGTCTGCATCAGAAACCTAAGAGAAACCATTATTTTTTATTTGAAAGGAAAAGTTGAAGGGCCAAAACATAACACCTGATCCAAGGCTTTTTAATGGCAATTTATGACAGGATTTGGAATAAAGACTTTGATCTGAATGCAAACTTAATGTAGGACAGTGCCTTCCAGTATTCTTCATGTCCTCTCTTTTCTTAGAAAGCAATTAATGAGGACATGTAGGAACAGATGTCATGGCTCAACAGGGGAGCCCATTGCTTAGGTTTTCAAAGACTTTGTGCTCAGAGGGCATAGGGGCACCAGGTATGACAATTTATGACTTCTCTTTTACAAGACTTCTTTTTTAAAATAGTTATATGACATGTATTGCTAATAAACCTACTGATAAAGTTCTGCGGGGAAAGTTCCCTGCATGTCTGTGCTGATGTGAATGTGGTGAAAGTTGCTGAGGTAGTCTTCCCCTATATAGTCAAAGTCTGGACCATAGAAGGTTGAAAAGCCATAATTTAAATGAAAATAGAGACTACTGCAGATGCACTCAATGACAGAGAAGCTGTTTTGCTGCTGAAGTGCTAAAAGAGAGAACCTGTGCTCTCAAAGTATGAAATGAAAGGGTGTTTTGTTGCTTCCCATGTTATGAGTGAAAGATGCCTGAGGTGAATTTTCACCTGCTCTATTCTTTTTAATCCAGAGTGGACAGTCATCCACAGTGGAGCAAGAGAAAGCAGCGGGAGAAAGATTGTATAGTCTGTTATACGGCAGCCCTTAATATATATGCTTGTAGCAAGTTTGAAAAAGTCTTCTTTTACCTTGAACCACCAGAGATTGAAAGACAGAGGTGACATTTTTCTCTTGAGGTATTACAAGAAAGCAGTAATCTTATCCATACTGGTAGGCTATTAAAACAGCCGTGTAAGATTCTTTTCAACTGATCTAAAGAAGTACTAAGAAATGTAGTTGGGTGGGGTGTATTCATTTATTTTCTTTTTTTTTTTTTTTTTTTTTTTTTTTTTTTTAATATACATTAGCTCCTACCTATGTCAGAGATTTAAGATTGGGTTGGATCTATGACAGTGCTTTGCTTCTCCGGACTCTCCTTTTGCTGGCTTCTCCCACCTTTTTGTGGAGAGCTGTCTCTCACTTGTTTGGAAAGTTTCACTGAAAAGGGAATCATTTTTAAAAAAGAAATTTTTTTAAATGTCAGATCTTGAAAGAAAATTTGAAAATCACATTACAAGTGTTGTGTAAAGCCCTTGTAATTTAGTAGTGACTGTTTCGCATTCTGTACTGATTAATACATGTTCTTAGCATATCTCAAAAGACATTTCAAAGGCTGTTATTTCATAGATCTTCAAAAATGGCATAGTTCTTGTCCAGCCAGTTGAACTTCTGAAGAATTTATTTATTTGGAGGTTAAAACATTCTATCTGTATCCCTCCCACTAGCTTATGCTTTCGTCCACTAAGGTAGAGAGGAATATATCTGCACTCTGTCTAAAAATAGGCTTTCTGGTTGTCCAAATTCTACTGAGTAGAAGATTAAGAACTGGAAGATATATAGGTGTGCATATGTACCTGTGTAGAGCACATTTAGCTGAAGGATGTTGGATGAAAGGAGGAGAGCAGTTGATAATCACTACTTTATCCAATAGAGTTCAAACAGAGATTTCTGGTAGAAGTCATTGCTTGGGGTTTTTCTTCTTGCTGTTAACATCCCAGAATCAGGTCTTGTTCACTCTTGACCTCCAGGATGTTGAAATCCTTCTGAGACCATCATGCCTGAAATCAGACCAAGAGAGTCCTCACTTGGCTGAAAACTGTTGTTTCCCTTGGATTTCTATGCTCAATGGAGTAGAAAGTCTGTTAAAGTTGCACAACACCCACTTTTTCAAGTCAGGCTCTGAGGAGGCTCATAGACATACAGTGATTTCCACACAGTCTTCCCTCAAAATCAGAAAGCTGTGCCTTTCCACTCCTGAACCATTTTACTAAAATTAAAAGCATCAAAAAGAATAGGGGTAGAACCAAACCAACAAAGCTGAAATCCTTCTTCCTTCCTTGCGGAGTTGTCATGCCTCGATTGTAAATTAGAATTTTAGGACTTGAATGGGGAACGGAGCATTTGGCTGCCTCATTTCATCCTAAATCAGAAATAACACAATAGAGCAGCTATTTTGCAAAGAAAAGAGCAGGAACTACTGCCCAGAAAACTGCCAGTTTTCTCCTGTCTTTGCAGCCAAGCCCTTGGGCCCCTTTCATCTCAGCCCCCGCTATAATTGTAACACCTGCTCTGGAGTTACAGGGAGAGCTGAGCCAATAAAGGTGGTGGTTTGCAGACCTGAGCACACTGGAGCGCCTGAGCTTTTTGGAAGGCCCTGCTTTCCCTGGCTCAAATCCAATACACCACTTAGACATCTGCTTAACTTTAAGCATGTGAGTATCCCCTTTGAAGTCCTATGTATATTGTTTTGCTGGACTGAGGTCAATGAGCTCAGTACCTTGCAGGATTGAGCTCCTGAATGTCAGATTTGATTAAATGCTCCCCTTTTCTTCCCCCCTCCTCCTCTCCTACCATGAAAGCCTGACCAGAGCAAAAACAGCCTCAGAAAAAATTAAAAA
>WEIU01013415.1:502924-513355 GCA_013389925.1 Aegithalos caudatus
GAGTTACAGATGTCAAGGACTGTAGGCTGCCAGTGATGACATGAGATAGCATTCAGATGACTTAGGCAGTGTGTGAATAAACTGAAAATTCTTTTGTTGAAAAAAGACAGGAAAAAGAAAATATGGTTTTCACTTCCTCTCTTTCCCTAATGCCCAACCTTCCTTCTCTACCTCTGTAGTTCATGCATCTCTCCATTACATGTTTCAGATGCACTCAGAAGTTGGGTTTTTTTGGTTCTTCATTTTCCTCGAAAGCCCTTTCATTTCCATGACAGTCAGTTCTCTGGATTTCAAAACGTTGCATCTTTAAGAATGCACATTTGTGTTAAAAGAGCAAAAACAGGATAAGTGACATGGATACATTTCACATCCCACTCTCCACTAAGTGGCTGGATTTCCAGTCCCACCATCACTACCATCCACACCATCATTGGTTGGAAAAGTGCATGCTCCTCCTGTAATTCCACCTTCACCACCATGGAAAGCACAACAGACACACATTTGAAGGCAAAAGAGCAAGGTCCAGAAATAGGTAAGAAATAACAAGGTTAAAATGTTATTCAAAACTGTATATACTCAGTTTAGAGTGGAGAAGATCAGCAAAGTGATGGTGACCATTATGTTGTGCTTGTGACTGGTCGGCACCCATTCAGCTCTCCAATGCTCAGGTCACACATTAGAGAAGGATCAGTCACTGTAGATTAGCAGATGTCATCCATTTTAGTGACAGCAGAACTAAGTAATACTCCTTTTTCTACAGCAGTCGGTAGTTCCTCTAAAGACATTTCCAAATTCAATTGCTGTTGGGTTAATTCCTCTTCTCTTATATCATGCTGCAGACTGGACAGCTGCCTCAGCTGGTGTCTGAATCTTCAACAAAGAAGAGGTCAGCAAAACTATTTTTCAACATTTAGCAGAAATCTACTGAAACTGTCAATTTTAGAAAGCTGATGGCAAGTTGTTTGACAGATGCCAAGTGGTAAGAGCCCAAATATACTATTGGGAATGTTTATTTGTGGGCATAGTCTCCCCTGTCAAACTGAAGAAAAGGAAACCATGCAGGTTTCAGATATTAAGTGACAGATTTCATGCAGTCTTTCTTTCACTGGAAACGTGAGTGCATGTTAAATACAGAAGTGCTCTTCCCAATCCCTAGGAACACATCAGTGCAAAAGGCACACAACCCTTTGAAACTGAATTGAGAAAATAAAGGGTTCAAGTATTGGTTGCTTTGCGAACAAAAATATTTTAAAACCTCTCTGGAAACTGACCTAATTGATTGTGTCATTAGTTGTTGGCAAGTAGAAAGGTCAGGTTTAAAAATAGACTCCATTTTCTTTGTGAAAGCTCAGAGTCTACAAATCAAGGTGCCTTCCCAAGTGTCCTGTTTTATAGGCAGTACTGACATCACCTCTCTAGGTGGTGCTTTTAATCAGCTGACTCTGATGCCTCTTCTGCAGCAGGTTGGTATCATTCCACTTGGGTTTGGGCAAGGCAGAGCAGGAACGTAGAGCAGTTGCAGTTGTGGGCTAGAGTCTAAGACCAGTTAATTCTGACCTTGTGTTCTAGTTACCACATTGCACCGATCAAGATCAGTTGTGGCATTGCCAAGGAAGGGTGGAGGCATCACCTAAGGCACAAAGCTGTCATTACAGCTGTAAAAGTTTAGCGTGTGCTTTTCCTAGCATTTCCATCCCTGGAACTTAGCACTAAATTTTTTCTCTCTCACTCTTAAACCTTTGGTCTTAGGTTTTTTTCCAGTACAAAATATCTGATATGTCTATATGTCTGTTTGTTTTGCCAGAATTAACCTTGGGTTTCCCTTTTTGACGTAAAACACCTGTTTTAAAGTACTCACTAAAGTATGTCCCAACTTTCCCCCTCTTATCCCTCCTATAGCTTTACTATACACCATTGTCTCTCTTTTATGGTGCCAGCCTTGGTTTTACTATCTGATTAGTAAACCCACATAATTTATTCTAGTAGGCTAAAGGGAATTTTCCCTTCAATCCTCATTTATTCTAGGCCTTTTTAGGGGATCCATGCTAATCACAGGTAATAGTTTCAGTATTTATTTAGTATACTATATGAAGGTGAATATCGCTTTCCACATGATCGCTTACATCCAAGTGTTTCAAACCTGAGAGACAAAGTTTGTCTTGACACTGGCACCCAAAGCCAGTTCCTGGTGCTAGAAAGAAAAAAAAAAATACTAAAATTCTTGTACTGTACTTGTGTTGCTGTCTTTGAAATTGAAAGATGCATGGCAGGTTTCTGCACTCCATACCCGCTCTCGAGTTTCTGTAATAGAAAGAGGGATGTGAACTCAGTTATATGAAAGGGGGTGATTCCATAGACTTTTAAAGAGAACCCACTCATTTCAGCTTGTGCGAGACTTAAGCTCTTGATCAAATCCTTAATTTGCCAAAAAGTGACAATAACTTGACTTAACTTGAAACATGCTATTTTCACCTGTTTAAATAATAATTTCTTTATTGGAAAAAAAAAATCATTTAATGAAATGTATGTTTTTATTTTATAAATATCTTTTTTTACTGTGAAGTCCATGTACAGATGGAATTAAAACTTATGACTTCAGTCTGATTTCCATCACAAAAAATATCTCTTAAAGAGAAAAAGACAAAATGTTTAAGCTTTAATTTAAGAGACTACAATGGAGGAAAAATAAGTTGCCCCCAGTCCTCAGCAGTGGTTATAGGGGAAGACAAGGAGGCTGATCAACCTCTAGTGTAACACAGGGCTGCCTTGGCTACTAATCATCAACTATGTTGTAGCAGGATTTGAGTATATCAGGCAACTATGGATAGAGAGAGGCCAAATCCTGTTCCAAAGTCCTCGCAGTATCCTAGCAGGCAGGCTCGGGGCAGTGGTGAATGGAGGAGGAGTGAGGTGTCTTTTTCCACTGAGGTCACCTTGCACAAGAGGAATCTCTCCTGCCCAGCAGTCACAGCTGGGGTTCCCTAAGGCCCAGTATTGGGGCCAGTCATGTTTAATACCTCTATGGATGATCTGCACAAGGGGCTTGAGTGCACTCTCAGTAAATTCACAGATAAGGCTGAGTTGGGCAGGAGTGTTGATCTGCTGGAGGGTGGGAAAGTTCTGCAGAAGGATCTAAAAGGACTAGATCAATGGGCTGAGGCTCCACCATGAAAAGTGCTGGGTCCTGTACTTGGTTCACAACAAAACCCATGCAGCATTAGAGACCTGGGGGGGGGGGACGACATCTGGAAAGCTGCCCAGCAGAAAAGGAACTGTGGGTGCTGGTCAACAGCCAGCTGAACATGAGCCAACAGAGCACCCAGTTATCCTGGCTTGTATATAAACAGTGTGACCATCAGGATCAGAGAAGTGATTTTTTCCCTTTGTACCCACCACTGGTGAGGCCACACCTTGAGTATTGTGTCTAGTTCTGGGGCGCTCACTACAAGAAGAACATTGAGGTGCTGGAGCATGTCCAGAGAAGGGCAACAAAGCTGGTGCAGAATCTACAGAGAGTAAATCATATGTGACAAGTGGAAGCTCAGGGGTGGCTTTATCACTCTCTCCAACTGTCTGACAGGAGGTCATAGCAAGGTGGGGGTCAGCCTCTTCTCCCAGCAGCCAGTGACAGGACAAGAGGACATAGCATCAAGTTGCACCAGAAGAGATTCAGTTTGGGCATTGGAAGGAATTTTTTTTTCATGGAAGAGGCTGTCAAACATTGGAATGGACTGCAAGATAGGGGAGTCACTATCCCTGAAAGCATTTAAGAAATAACTGGAAATGGGACATAGTGCTATGGTTTAGTTGCCAAGGTGGTGATCGGTCAAAGGTTGGACTTGATGATTTTGGAGGTCTTTTCTAACCTAAATGATTCTGGGGTTGGGGGGGCGGGGGGGAGGGGTTGTTGTAGTTGTTGTTGTTTTTTGGGGTTTTTTTGTTGTGTTTTTTTTCTTAAACTCCCCATTTATGTCCAAAAGAGCACACTGGAATGCAAAGGTAGTTCAGTCCTTGTATAACCAAAGATCATCTAAATAGCCCAGGATAACTGATTTTTCTGCTATGGAAAAAAAATAAGATGCATGGTAGTAAGCGTTGTCTGTGTTTGAAATGAGCTGTTCTCACACTTTTTAAAGTCCCCTTGTTTTTTATCCCTGAGATATCCAATGTACATGACTTAAATTCATTTATTAACTCTATCTATGATTGTATTTCTTGGTTATTTCATCAGCACAAGCAGAAAAGTACTATCTGATTAGTTAAGTTACATTTGTGTTTCATAGTAACAGCAGTAACAATTCTGTCAAATTTTGTTAACCTTTCCTGTATCTCAAAAAACCCAGCCCAACTTTGTATCCTGAAAGAATGGTTGAGGTTAACACATTGTCCTATAATACTAATAATACCAATACTCTTGTCTAGCTATATTTTAAACTGCCAGATTTGAGCACAAGACCATAAATGTTCTTCAACAGCAAAAACTATATACTCTGTTATATTAAATATAAACTGTTACAATCTCATGTCTGTCATAGGGCAATGCTAGTTTGTCTGTCACCCAGAAGCCTAATTGATTTGTATTTGGTTACTTCACTCATTATTGGTAAAGGTTTTAAGATCAACCATGAATACTGTACTATAGTCAACAATAAGTTAAGCTCTAAAACCAGCCAAAAATTCCTGGTAAGGTTGAACTGAAATATTGGCTCAAGCTCTTCTCTGATCCACGCTAAATGAGCTGATAACTTTAAAAGGGCCATAATTTCACCTCTGATCACCTGAAAGCTGATGGCAACCTACTTGGCTTGTAGCCACTTTTTATGGTGCAAATTCCAGGTTGATTGGTTTCCTCACTTTGATATAACTAATGGAAGCAAGCTGGCTTCTCCTGCAAACCGTGCAGGCAGGGCAGGAAGTGCTTACCTCGTAGGGTTGTCTTCACGCTGCTGAAAAGAAAACCCTCGGTGTCAGCCTTCCAGCAAAGTCTATGCTGGGAGTTACACAAACTTGTGAACTGTTTCCCCCCAGTTTTATTTACGACCACATTATTTCAAATAAGCTTAGTTTCCCTCTGCGAGCTTAGCTGTTGCCAGATAAATCAGTGGTATGTTATGGGTACTGAAATATGTTTTTCAAGCCCTAATCCTGAATGCTTTCAAAACTGCAGGCTTAAAAAAAAAAATCCTTTTTAAACAAGAACACCCCAGTCCTGTTCCCCATACTCTTAAAATAAGCAAAAGCAATGCCTTTCACCATGCCATGGTGTGGGAATGCTTCTCCCTCCATCCTTACTGTGTGGGAATAAGCCAGAAATATATGGCATTTGCAGTGGCTGATGGGTCCAGCAGCAGGACCCTCTCTTCACCCCCTGGGCTTCTGTGATCACGGCTGTGAGACTTCAGGCAGCAGAAGGCTGCTGGAGCAGCTCTTCAGTGACAGCAGCGCTGCTCCCAGACACAAGCTCTGTTACAAGCTCTGCATGAGCTGGAAGAGTTGTAAACCACAGTGCTCCTTCTCACTTTCCAAGCTCACTAGGCCAGAAATGAAACCTTCTTTGTTCTATCTTCACCTTACTTCTCCTTGTTTTCTATCTTTTAATTTTCTTTTTTNCCATTTTTCTTTACACCTACCAGGAGAGGTGAATGCAAATTACTGATACACCACTGAGCAAAAATAGAAAAAGCACCAGTACAGAAGTTTTTAGGAAGTGGCTGATAGGCTTCTTTTAATGCTTTCTACCGCTGGTCCTCAAAGCAGAACTCATTTTCTTTACTTCTTGACTTTGGGCGTATTCTACTGCTGTATGTTCACAGAGGGAAAATATGCAGAGATCAGCAGTTTCAAAGGCACTGTCTAATTTTAGGTCCTTAGCTTTGGATATTTTGGGATAGAACTTCGGACACAACAAAAAAAATTGCAAGGAACTATAAATCTAGATGAAGTAAGTAACACCCAAGACATCTAGAACTGGTGACCCCAAACCAGAGTCTTATATTTAAAAAAAAAAAAACAGTTTTAACATTTGCCAGAAATTTTTTTCTTAGTTGTTGAGGTTTCTATTCTTCCCAGCACTTCCCACTATTCCTATTTTCATATTACCATTACAGGCAACTCTGAAACTCTCCTACCAATCCAAGAGCTGCAAAATCAAGAGAAAAATTTGCCCTTTCTCACAAATGTGTACATGATCATCTTTAGTGTTGTGTAAAGCTGGTTTTTTTTTAACCAAAAAAATGCTCTTTGAGACATTTTTGTTTAGCTGAAATTGTTCTAAATACTTCTAAATTGCCAATTTATTGTTCAGTAGTATTCCTTAAACAGGCAATTTCCAACAAACAGAAATTAAATTAGCTGTTTGAATCTTGCTTGCTTAATAAAGCTCAAAAGTTCTGATTTATTACTTTTTAATGAAAATTAAATATGAAATGAGGAAAAGGCAAAAAGGTCTGAAAGAAAATGAAAGTAAAAGAGGTTCACTTAAAGTATCTGTCACAGATACAAGAAGAAATGAAGAAATAAATATTGTTTCAGGAGCTTGAGGAGCATTTTTTCAAGCTGTTCAACAGCACAATCAAGTCACATGCTAGCCAGAGATTTACTTTAACAAAAAAACAATGTGAGTAATAGCTTTCCTGAAGACTGCAGGCCCAAAATTTCAGGTGGATCACTGTATCTGATCAAAGGAGAGAGAGCCATCATGTCCTTGCAGTCTGCCAGGAACTGCGTCTTGACTTCCATCATCAAGGTGAAAGTCAAGAAGCTCTGTTCTATCTCAAGGCCAGACAAATAGACAGACATACACGTACCTGTCAGCATATCTCAATTCCAGAGAGACTTCAAAAGTCAGGACCTACAAGAGATTTTTCCAAAGTTCCAGTAAACTCCTTCCATATCATTGGCATGAATTTTTATGTCTTTAAAATGAGCACTAAAATAAAGAAGTCTTGTTTTCCCCTTAAATTTTTTGTCCAAAGCAGTGGTTTCAGCTTGCAGTAAATCTTGTGCTGTGGCAGACCGTGGGTTTCTTGTATTGTTTCATGGAAAGCAACTAAGAAAAGCACCACTGGGCAAGCCTAAGTGTATGGTACTGCAGATGTATGTATGTGTGTAGAAAAGTGTACCCACAAGTACATTTTGTTCATCTTGAATAATATTCCCATCTGCTAAGTAAACAAGTCACATATTATGATTTATAAAATTTTGAAGTGTTCTGAAATGTTTTGTGAGTAAAGAAATTAATAATATTTTTGTGAAAAGAAACCAGACAAACAGATTCTGTTCCAAGCCATTGAAATGTAGTTCTCTCCAATGAAGAAGTTGGGCAGATAATTCTGTGTTCTCTGTTGTCTTTTTAGGACCTATGAAGGAGCTTTTCTAAACTTATATTTCCCTCTAACATGCCAGCCTTTCTGCTTAGTTCTGCCAGTTAATTAATATTTCCTCTAACTCTGCGGAACAGGTGGAAGTGCTCCTAAGGATTTTGATTTGGAATTGAGCATAAAATGGTTGTATAAAAACAGAGCGTCAAAGATGTGGCTTTTCATCACACTTGTGACTATTGATTTAAGCCCCAAAATCCAAAGCTGATGCTTGGTCCCTTCAAGCCTGGTGTGCATTGTATAAGTCCTGGCAGTTCTGGGTGTTTGGGGAGATGACTTGTTTTGCTTGAGTTTTTAATTAAGTGATGTTGGGAAAGTCGAGCAAGACAAACCTGTGTGTTAATTATTGTATATAGCTTATGTACATAAGCATATATACATATACATACAGCTTAAGAAAACCACAAAGGTTCATGATTTTTGGTACCTATGACATGAAAGGGGGCAGAGGTTCCCTCAATGAATGCTGTCAGGAAGGCCCTGCTGCCTCTGCCTAGCGCACACCGCCCAACCTTGCCTTCCACCGCCCTCGGATCCAGGACAGACTCTCCTGGGGCAGGATGTGGTGCTGCCCGGCCGCCGTGAGCATCGTCTTCCCGGGGGTGCAAGAGCGTGTCCCCGCCGCGGGGAGGGAGGCTCACAGTCCCCACGCCCCTCGGGGCAGGCACGGCACCGGCGGCTGCGAACCCACTCACCCCGTGACAAAGATTTTGCAATATTGGAATTAAATGATCACATCCGAAGTCGTGTATTGCTTGGTGGTGCTTCAAACCATAGCTGCAGAGCCTTAGGAGTTCAAGACCTTAGTGAAAATTTCGTCAGCTTTCAGTGACAGTTTTAAACAGAAAAAAATGATCTGTGGAGTAGCCAAACTCGGGTACTTATTTTTAATAATAATGTCATGGCTGTCATTAAATATAAACTCTAGGTTTATACGGAAAATAGTGTATTTTCTGCAGGTGAAGGGACATTAATTGTGTCCCGCTGCTGCGGCGATGCGTGAGAACTAGATGATCTTCCGAGCTATGCTCTACACAAACCAGGCTATACCCAGAGTATGGCACGTTGGAATAGGTGCCCGTACGCCTATCGATGCGCTTATCCTGGCGCCTGCGCTCGTCAGCTTGTACCACAAACGGATTTGCCGCACGGCTCTGGGTCGGGAAGGATGTGTTTAATGATCCTCCTGGCTGCGAGACCTCCTGCCTGTGCATCTGTCCTGCGTCCGTGTGTCCGTGTTGAGTCGTACCCGGCTGTTCGCGCTCTCCGCGGACAAAGACGTCTCCTGTTCGGGATGCAGCGCGGCAGCCTGCAAAGTGTGAATAATTTTCAGCGAGGAGTTACACTAAATGGGAAAGCTTTTAGCACATTATCCACTGGCAATTGGACTATAATCTAATTGTCAGCCTTCGGGTCTTAATAGAGCCTTTCTCTTTCCGCCATTGGATTTGCATCTGGGAGATGCCTAATAGGTTTAAAATGCCTCGCATTTTGCTCCAATAAGCCACCTTCTCGCTGTAGGTGACATTGAGATGTTTTTGTTGTGAAATTGGATCTCGGGTACCTGGGCTTCTGCCTTGCTGGCGCGGCTCTTTCCGTGAAGGGGAGAGCGTGGAGCGGCAGCAGGGGAGCGATGTCCCCGCCGCAGCAAGAGCGCGGGGGGATCGGGGAGCGCAAAGAGGGGGGAGATCCGGCGGACACAGCAATAGAATTACGTGCAGCAGAGGACAAAAAAAGCCCCTGAAAGCAGGGTTGATAATTTCGTGGGGTTGCAGGGGAGAAGAGCCGGAGCCGGGCAGAGCGGTAGACATGGCTTTGTAAAGTAGTGGTGCGCTCGCAAGGCAAGAACGGGCGAGCCGGAGACCCTGCCCAAGCGAATAAACACCATTCTTTATTCTGTACAAACTGTTTTCATCTATAAGAGTGAAAAAAAGGAAAAGATTTTAACTCTTCCGTCCCGAGGCAGGGATAGACTCAATCCCAAAGCAACGCTGCAGGTTACCTTGGAGAGGGGGTGTGGGCTGGAGGCTCAGACACTCCGGGCAGCACCGGAGCGCTCGGGGTAGGACGGCGGCAGGGAGGGTCTCAGCAGCGGCACCCCGCACCCCATGGCTCCTACTTAAAGGGAAGCGTGGTCCTTGCCCTCCGCACAGGCTACGGATCCGGAGGGGAGACGGGCCAGGAACGAAGGAGGAGGGATGGGATGCAAATGCCAGGTTATCCCAAGGGACAGCCGGGAGAAGAGCGGGTGTCAGCTCGGCTCGGTGCCGGGCCCATTTTCGGGGCTGAGCCCCGCGGATGCCACAGCACAGGTCTGTCTCTGCGGCGTGAAGTGTGCGGCGTAGGGGCTTTTGCGGGAACAAAATAAAGTTAAAGGGCAACGGCCTCTCATCACTACGCCAAAGAGTTCCTTAAAACCCGAGCGTGGCTCCCCGCCGCACAAGCGAAGGCGCACCTGAAACCATCCCTCTGGGCCCTAGGTCGCTCGGCGGGTTTCTGCGGGTTTTCTGTCCCTCATGTGTCTTTCCCGTCGTGATTCTGTCTAGGTGAGGAAAGGGCCGGGATGAAGTGGTGCTCATTTTTTCACCGGATCGGGTTTTCTCCTTGGCTTTTGAGGGATCAGAGAGGGGTTTTGGAGGCAGTCTGCAAGCTCCCTGTTTGAAACCTGACTGCGAAACTGAGACCTAATCCTAATTAAAGCTGGGAACCCAACGAGCGCGATGAGGTGTGCAGCGATTACCGCACGCTGGTTTGTTTTTTTTTTTGCTGGCGCACAAGAGAGTAAGGAGCTTTTAAGGCAAAGGAAGGTGGGAAAAAAAGTATTTTGAAAGAATAATGAAGCCTAATGAAATGTCTCTGCCACAGCAGGCTGACACCAGCGACAAACACATGTATTTGCTAGATTAAAAACAAACTGCAGTGTAGATTGCGTGTTCTTCATATACGGATAAACAATAATGAAAGATTTAACTGAAACGGGTTCAAACGAGGCAGCCGCCCTGCTGGGGAGCAGCAGGGTTGGTAACTCTGCTCTCGGGGGGGGGGGGGGGGG
>WEIU01013415.1:521948-563306 GCA_013389925.1 Aegithalos caudatus
TTTGGGTTTTTTTTTTTTTTTTTTGACAGTACTTGCATATTCATTTATACACTTTTTCCTCCTTATACTTCTCTTTGATGAGAAAAAGGATGTCAAGAGGTTCAGTGTGCCAGTGTTTGCATTACCAGTGCTTCTTCTAGAGTGTTAAGGCATCTTTTTGGGTGGGAGGCCTCAGTCTTGCTTGAACAGATTCAGAGTAGTTCTCCTCCCATCTTGAAACGTTTGGTCGTGCTTCAGTATTGGAAACCCTTTACGAAGTTATGATTTCTTGTCCTCCAAACACAGGGTTTTACCTCTCTCTGCTTGAGGAGTGTCAGTGAGAGGTGTGTGGGGGCACTGCTAGCAAGGTACTTACTCCCCACACACATCACTGCCTGCCTCTGCCCAGGCACAGGGACATCAGGGGAATAATCCAGAAGTTGTATTGTGCCTGGGTGTAAGTCTTTGCAAGATTGAACCAGTTTGATGGTTTCACTCTTACCATTATGAAAATAACTTTCAACATTATGAGAGTTTTGTAGCATTTTTTTTGGTTTTGTTTTTTTTCAAATTACTAAGTATTCTGTGATTCTGTTTGAAAGATTAGCCCTTCAGGGAACTTTCTATTAAAACCAGTTTTATCCTTGTCTTCCTGCTGTCAATGTTGAAGACAAGCTTATGTTGCAATGAACAAGTTTATGTTGCAACGATCACTTAAATAAAAATACTTTTCAGAAAGTATTTTGTAAATCTTCTAAAGTAGTGTCTGGCAATAGAGTTCTTATGTGATTTTTTGTGTTTGTCTTCCACATTGTTAAGACTGCGTGAGCCATCAGTGCAGTAAGTTTCAGCATGTACCTTTATTTGAACTTCTTTCTTTTTTGCCTTGTTTCTTTTTGCTCAAATTTAGTCACTGTTTGTTGGCTTGGGTTTTTGTTTTTTTTTTTTTTTGTGTGTGTGTTTTGTTTTTGTTTTTTTGAGTTTTTTTTTTAACTAAAATATTTTTAAACAAATTTGGTGTTTACAGACTTAGAGAGAACTCTAGGCAGGAAAGCTTTAAAAGGTATTATATTTTGAAAATTATTTGAGATGTTATGGTAAATAAAAGTAGCATGCACAGGGCTTGTGGGACCAGACCATCTGTTAACCTAAATAGAGGGAGTGCAGCGTTGCATTCCAAGTAGCACAAAAAAGGAGCAGTGCTCAAACCTTGCATATATCATGAAACATTATATACTGCAGAGCAAATTCACACCCAAATATGGCTCCTAAATCCTTTGTGAATTGAAGCGAGGAGCCCCTCACATCTGGCTGGCCTTAGGCAGCAGATCCCAGGCAAACTTCTGGGAGAGCCTCATGTGCTGTGCTGGAATGTGCACGTTTATCTCGCAGACCTGATTGCTCGTGCACACTCATGGTCTTGCCAACCACTTCTGCTTCAGAAATCACTGTGTCAAGCATTCAACCCTCTTCCCTGAGATGTGCAAGCCCAGGCTGTGGGAGAAGTGTGGGAAATAGGTGTGTAGGTCACCAGGTAGAAACCCGTATTGCAGTGGGATTGTTGAGGTGCAGCAAATGGGTAAAGAAAAGTAAGGTCTATTGCTGCTTTTCAGTAACTGACATTCTGGTGCCCATCCTTCAGTGATTTTCCTCTTTGCACTCTGCCTACAGGCACTTGGTAGTTTTAAAGCAGTGCCAAGCATTAACCATCGATGGCATAAAAAAACCAATTGTGCTCAGCTTTTCAGCACAGGGAGATCTTTACTCATTCCCCACACATATTTGAAATACTTTGGCTTCTTGGTCCCAATTACCCAAACTTTGCTGAGTCTGACACTGTAATCACAGTAAACATTATTAGCTATCCAGACATTCAAAATTAGGAGTCAGGCTTAAAAAAAAAAAAACAAAAAACAAAAAACCCCAAGACTAGCCGAAGAGTTAAAAGTTGCAGGGCATGTTTGGGACTCGTTTTGTTTTTCCTTCCCTAATTCAGGGCTCTAAATATTGAAATTTTTACAGTTTTTTAGGGGAAGACAAAGTTAGTTTTCATGGGAGCTAAGTTTCTTTTGACATAACATGACTCCAGGTCTTGGGATTTCAGATACACCGTCATTTTTTATGAGCTTTGCAGTGCAATCAGCAGAGTCGATAGCAGTGAGGATGCCTGAATGCTAGGAATATTTTATTGTGACAGGAATCCTGGCTCAGCATCATCTCTCCCATGGATATAGCTAGAGCAGCCAAGCTGTGCTTTGGATCAATGTAAGGAAAACATCCTGCACATCTGAGGCGAGCTGCGCTAGTAAAACTTTAGTTTCACTGTGTCTTGGGGATTCTGCTGGCAAAAACAGAATACAGGATCAAATCTCCTTCCTCTTTGAGCAACAGGGCTGTTCTCTCCAGCGTCTTTAGTATGGGCATTCCTTGATTAGGGATCAGCGGGCTCTATTGGAGAGTTACGCCCCACCATTTAGTGGTTTTTCCATTCTAAAATCGTAGCTCAACAACAGGGACAAATGTTTATCTTCCTAACCCGGCAGCCCAGTGCTGCCCCACCCACCTAATGGAAGAAAGTAATTTGTGTGGCCAAAGGCATCACCCAAAATGAGAGTCAGGCCCTCAGTGAGTGATAACCAAAGCAGGCAGCAGCAAAACACGGTTGGTTTGCACTAGCTGAAGGTCTAGTCAATTTGCCATCACAAAAGAACGGTTGAGTTAATAATTTTCAGCAATACATTATTCCTATAAAATCATTGCTCTTAAATAACATGGCACTTGTAATTAGTGTAGTCATAATGTATATATCATTGTATCTGCATGTCCTCTTGTTTCCTTTTCTTCTGCTTAATTTCCCAAGTGTAGGATTGTTAATATCGGAGCTGCAACTAATTTTTCATGTCTGACCACTGTGCTGGACTGCAGCCTTCAACCTCTTATAAACAGACGTCACCACAGCAAATGTGTGATCGAGTGCAGGTTAAAATCATTATCACGGCTTAATGTTACATATAAAGAAAAATGCATTTTTATCTGCATTCCCCCATTATCTCTGTAATGACACCATGTTTTTTCTCTTGGAGTTGTAGTCATTGTTATTTTAAGTGCTTGTTAGTACAGCTGTGGGGAAAGACATGATCAATTTTTCATTTGGGAAAAGACACAACAGGGAATGTTAATGTCTCCATTTTAGATAGCGGGATAAAATAATAGGTATGGTTAAGGAGCAGTCTAGCACTCCAACACAGGATTCTCAATTATGTTCCAGTGAATTAAATAGGTCATCTGCTTTACTGTCCTTCATGAATAGCTTTTTTTCGGGTATTCATTAATTTGGGGGAGATGGTGTCATGTTCTAGCAGCAGATTTGTATTACCCTAAGCTCTCAGGAAGTCCATGCCCCTGAAACCACTGCATATCCCAAAAGCAAAATGATGCATGTATTTTAATTTCATACAGAGGTGGTGCCCACAACACAAGCCTAGAGGTGAGATTTTATTTTGAGCCTGCATTTTCCCTGTGTTTTTTTAGGTTGTATGTGCACCCTGACTCCCCGTTCACAGGAGAGCAACTGCTGAAGCAGATGGTGTCCTTTGAAAAAGTCAAACTCACCAACAATGAGCTGGATCAGCATGGCCATGTGAGTAACTCTACGGGTGGGAAAAGAAATCACCAAGGAATTGCTTGATAGTGCCACAGGGATCAATGGGAGAGAGACTGCCATGGGGAAGGGTTGCCACGGCTCCCCTGTTACACCTCTTTTAGCCAGCCCTTCAAGCCCTTCATGCCACAGTGGTGTAAGGTGTTGTGTGAAGCTTGAATGTGTTTGCTTTAACATGTTCAGGGTCCTTTTACGTTCCTTTGTTGTTTAGGAACAGGCAACTTTCAAAGTCAGGATTTTCTGTAATATTTCTGAAGGTAGAGCCTGGATCAATGGTTCAAATCATGCTCCTACTTCCATTAGAGGCAAAACATACATCAGGGATAGGTTCAGGGTGGAAGTGAGCGTCAGAGCAAGGGGTAGAAGGAAGGCAGATGAGCCTTTTGTTGTACTTCCTCTTGCATTTTGCTGTGACTTGGCAGTCTGCTCTGCCACGTGCCGTGGCCAGCAAAGCCACATGTTTTTATATGTGTGCTTGGAAGCTCCCTACATGTCACTTCAGGCCACTTCTCAGGGTTGGGTCTGTCAGTAAGTGCTCTTTTACTTCCAGACTCATTGCAGCATGGGCTCAGAGTCAGAAGAAAATTCTAAACTGACACCAAAGCGTGGTCTGTATTTCTGGTATATGTTTGTTTTCTCTTATTCCAAGACTTTTGGAGTTGGCAAGCATTTCTGATTTTTATGAATTATAAAACATTGCCTTTGAAATAACAGTAGGCTAACTGCAAGTCAAGGTGCCACAGGGTGGGCTCTGAAGGAGACAGGTCCCAGCTCTGACTGGTGCCAGTTTGTTGTCACAAGTCTTGAGGCTTGAAGATGGTAAATAGGATTCAGAGCTGCTTGCTGCGGGCTCCTGCTATGATCCATCAGTGGGGACAACTTCTTTAGTTTTCTGACTGCCTAGTGGTAGGTGGTAAGAATAGGTATCATCTGTCCTGTCCCGATAGATTTGAAAGAATTGTTGGCTGAGAACAGGAAAGATCAGTTCAGAAAAATAAGCATATAGGCAGTGTTAGTAAATGAGGTGTTGAGAAGAGAGGAATGATTTTGAATTTTAGAGCATGTGTATGAGTAACTAATTCTTTCAGTCGAATAATTGCAGAATACAACATATCAGAAATCCCTTCCCTGGTGTGGTATTTATCCCCTGGACTTTAGGAGAGTGTGGCCATTTGTCTCAGCTGTGTTCTGGGCAAACGTTTCTCATCCAAAGGAGAATTTTCTCTTGTTTCAAGAACTGAGAATTGAACCACAGCCATGATAATCTGAAATACATCCTGGAAATAACAGCATCAAAAATAGATTAAAACCCCAAACAAACAAACAAACAAAAGAAAGCCCAGATAGATGCCTCTGTTGTTGCTCTTTTGTAGAAACCCATCTGTGATATATTGTTCTTGAACCCAGTTCCCACCGTTGTTCCCTTCAGGACTAGTGGAGAATGGTTTTGCTTTTATCCTCTCTTTTATTTCATAATCCATAGAAGGGCAAAGCTGAAGATTTGTGGGCTCTATCACCGAGTGATGATAGAGCAGTATACGTGAGCACTTAAAAAGAAGCATTTTTCATCATAACAGGGGCCATGTGTGCCTCTAATAAAGGGCTTGCAGCAGTATATTGCAAGCTAGTTAGGAGAGCTGCAGTTCCCAGAAGCCCAGAGGAGTAGGAAGAAGAAGTAGGTCTGAGGAGCTGTCGGGAACAGAGACATGTGGCAGAGCAAGAAGATATAATCGTCTCAAATACAGGCAGCAAGAGAAAATGATCTGTAGCGCTTGAGATGCAGCCTTCCCATTAATTTCCGGAGAAGCAGAGATTGATCCCATTCTTTACACAGAGGCTCTGGACAGCCAACGACAATGGAAATTTTTGTGTGTTCAGTTAAGGATAAGCCCTGAAGGCTTGATCCTGTGTTGAGATTTGAGTGACAGCTGTTACCCCTTTCTTTTTAATATTTTGTGGGGGGTTATGTCCCAAATTAGGATGTCAGGTTTTATGGGCTGCCTTACTAAAGCTATGCAAATGCCATCATTGGATGATCAGTAGAATTAAGGAAGAAATCAGTCCTCTGGAGCCTTTAAGGAAGGCTTACTGTGCTATGGTCTATGGCACTTCCAAACTCTTGTCTATGAAGAGGAGAATTGAAACACCTCCTGAAATCTCTCCCTTCAGTTTGAAAGAGCCAGTCTTCACTTTTTAATTATGTTTGATAAGGCATGTTGGTTCCTGAGGAAGTTTGGATGACCCAAAAGATGCCTTTGAACAGTAGTTACAGGTAGGGAAAATGGATCCAACCTGACTCCAGTTTGTTCTAGTTGCTTGCTTTCTCCACTGTCCAGAAGACCGTTTTGGATGTTAAGGTAATTGTGGTTTATTTGTAGGGTGGTTCACTTCCTGAAAAGGAATCTGTAGAGAAGAGAGGCATTTGTTTCTAGTCATATGTTTGTTTTCTCTTATTCCAAGACTTTTGGAGTTGGCAAGCATTTCTGATTGTGTACCTTCAGCAGCATGTGTAACCCCAGAGTTATGCACATATTCTCCCCAAGCCTCAGGCAGAAGTCTTATCTCTGTGTGCATGGCATACAGCTCACTCCATGGAAACATTTTCAGATATCCTTTGCAGAGGAAGGAAATGGCTCTATCTCTAGATTTTTACAGCCAAGCGATTGCCATTTTTCTGACTGTGAGATATTTATGAATGTGACATTTTCCCCCCAGTTTTCTAGTGATGTTTTTCACACTGAGTGCTTTCTTTAGGCCTTTTCATTGCCCTTCATTGGAGTGCCATAATTCCTGGCTTATAGTGAGGTGAGCCATGAGTGTATACATTATTGTAATTGTTTTTTTGGCATTTAGTCAAACATGTGAATCTATGCAAAAGAAAACTCAAAGCTGTGAACATGTTTAATAAATAACTGTGAACTCTGAAAGCAGGGGGTGTGGGATAGCCACAAGGAGTTATGCCCAAGATTTTTAATCAACCAGGCAGAAGTTAGGAACCTTTGTGCTTTCCAGAAAGAAAACTTTACATGGTAATGTTATAATTGGGTGAACATGGAAGTGGTGGCATTCACAGCACAGTTCCTGAATTCAAAACCATCTTGGAATTTTGCAGCTGGCATCCAGATTACCTCTGGTGACTGGTCTGTTCCCAGTGGAAGCCAGATGCCTACAAACCTGCCTGACCTTACAGCAATCAGGATCCTGTAAGGAAGTATCCTGGTCATCTCTCCTGACTCAGGCTGTCAGCACAAAGGTGGATGGGGTGGCTGGGAGCCTGTGGCTGCCAGCAAGTGTGTGAAGGGGGACTACAATGAATATATGGATACCTGATGTATCTCTTGGGACATCCCAGCAGAATTGTAACTGAGCTGGCATAAGGGATTTTCTGATAGCTACAACATGCAAGATGGGACTGCTTGGACTTCGAGGACACACTGGGAGGTTACTCTGCAAGGAACACCCTGTGGACCTAACTCCTTTGGGCTATGTTTATATTGTCCTAACACAAGAGGTTGCATGTATATTAAGGAGTGTCTTTGTATGTCATCAGCAGCTTGTGTGGGGGTTCAGGTGGAGAACTACACATGCTGACCCTCACATGAAGGAAATGGTGACATTTACCTTGGTCATGGGTCTTTTGTGACCTCCTGGATGCATTCAGTACTTGTTTAGTACATGAATGACCAGACTTCCTTCTGATGAGAACGAGAAATGTAGAGTACTATGGCAAGGGAGGTTATCTCTGTGCACTCTATTTTTTTTAATACTTTCGTAAGGGATTATATGGCCTTGTTTGAGAAATGTAGTTCCTTTTATCACAATTTGCTTTCAGAGAGGAGTGAAAGGAAGGGGCATGTGTGGGAGCTACTCTCGACTTTTTCCTCCTTCTGCCTGACTGCTGCTCAGATGTAATGCCTTGGTGTGGATGTCATGGCCATGAAAGGCAATGGAAAGCACCAGGGTCTCTGGGTCAATCCCTCAGTAAGCTCATGCACACACCTTGCTTTAAAATGTCTTTTCCATCTGCTTAGAACACTCCAAGTAACTAGGATGGAAAGACAAAATTTTTCAAAGAGAGGGAAACGCGGTAAGGATATTAAAGGCAAGGACAATGGCTGTTGTGTGGATTCCTATATAAAATGGTAAAGTGCTTTGGAAAAGGACCTGAGTTGGTTAAAGCAAACATGCAACACTTTCAGGATGATGGTTCACTGTCATTGTAATGTCTTTCTCATTGCTGTGTGCCTCCCCGCAAAGTCCCAGTGTGAGTCTTGGCAATATTTAGCCCCAAAGGAGCAGCAAAGGAAAACACTGATGGAAATTGTAGCCATGATAGAGCCGTCTCTAAGCTCTCCACTCCAAAGCAACATGCAACCTTTCTCATTGACTTAGCATGAAATACTGCACTGCTCCTGCTATGTTTCAGCTGAAGTTAGCGCTTCCTGAGGAATGCACATTAGCTATTCCAGATGTACAGAGCTGCCTGTAATGTCGTTATGGCCCCTGCAAAATAGAACCACCCACACCATTGCCAATTTTGTCTTGTGACTGTGATTATATCCAAAACAAGGGCTGGTGTGAGCTGAGCTCTGTATTTAATTCTTATATTGTAATATTGTGGTTAGAGGCCGCCAAACAGGCCTCCAGCCAGTGGTAACTGAAGCAAGGGGGACTCTTGGTTTGACTCCAGTGAACGTTGAAATTGGTTGGTTGGTTGGTACCTCAGGTTTAGAATTGTTTTGGGAGCTCGTAAACAATTATTAATGAGGATAGAATAGCAAAACCCAGTCATTTGGGGGTTCCGTACTGGTTTCCCTCCTTGCTTGCCTTTTTCGTAGTCTGCGGTGAAGAGTGCCTCTGAAGGAGTTTGTTTTAAAGGTTTGCCACAGTGAAAGGCTACGTGGAGTTTTACTTTTGGTCAGACAGTTTGTGCTGCTGCTGGTAGGTTTTTGGATGGGTCTAATTTTTTCCATCTTTTTTTTTATTTCTGAGGGATTTGTGACTGTGTTCATTCTGCACCTGAGCACTTTTGCAAGCAGGGGACTCTTGGCCATTAGTTTTCAGGAGTTACATATTCACACCTGCTAGCCTGGGCACACTCTGCCAGTGACTAATTATGTATGTAAAGCACCTCACCTGTAGGAACAGGTATTTACGCCTCAAGAAATGCACGTTCACCAGTGGCGTAGGAGTGAGAGGAGACTAGCTCCTGGGATGCCTGCTTTTCCACCTTTGTTTCCTGGAACTGCCCAAAGGAGCTGGAGAGTTTGCTCTGAAAACCTGCCCCTGGCTGGTTAGATTTCAGATGCTTCCTCTGCAGTGTTAATTAGATCTCCCCCACCCGCCCCATGGTTTTATAGCCTTTGAGGGCCCTGTCAACCTTCCTCTCAGGACAGTGCTCTGTCATTCTTCCTTGCAGATCATTTTGAACTCCATGCACAAGTACCAGCCAAGGGTCCACATCATTAAGAAGAAGGATCACACAGCTTCTTTGCTAAATCTGAAATCAGAGGAGTTCAGAACATTCATCTTTCCAGAGACAGTTTTTACTGCTGTTACTGCCTACCAGAATCAATTGGTGAGTAGAGTTGCTAATTTCCACAGATGTAACTGGATCCCATCCTGCTGAAAATTCCCTTCTGCCCAACCTAAACTAGGAAAATTTCTGCCATAACCCACCTTTCCATGCCAATCTTATTCACATTCATGAGTGTTTCCTGAATACACAGTAGTAGTACAGACTTCAAAGAGCAGTAAGGATTATTCATGAGAGTAAAAATGGCAAGTAAGAGGCTTTCTTTTGTCTTCCCCTCTGTCTATAAAAAGCTGCCTGCCTATTAACATTTAGTCATTTTCTAATTATAGCTCATTAAAGAACTGTTCTTATTTGCAGTGATCTTTCATGCCGCAAGCTATGAGCTGAGAGAGATTCTGGTTTGCACATGATGATTTCATGGGCTTAAAAAGTTGACTAATTAAGCTGTAAGGCTCAAACGTAAGGAAAATCACTCAGAGATATGCTTTTCAGAGGCTGCCCAGATTACATCCAGATGTTTGAATTTCAATTTGCATGCCAGAGAATAATATATACAAAATGAGGAGATCATAACAATGGATTGCTAATGAGTAATTTTAGGAAGTCTATAAACAATCAGAGAACAGAGGCTCTGCTTGACGGTGGATTGAGCTTTAATATTTATATCAGTGGAAATATGTTCCTGCCTTCAGTGTGATTCAGAGTGTGCTTTAAGGGTTTACTGGCTATGGTACTTCAAAAAAAACCCAACAAAACAAATAAAAAAAAAACAACCAAACAACCAAACAAACAAAAAACAAACAAACAAACAAAAAAACCCAAAACAAAACAAAACAAAAAAAAAAAAAACAACCAAACAACCAAACAAACAAAAAACAAACAAACAAACAAAAAAACCCAAAACAAAACAAAACAAAAAAAAAAAAAACAAAAAAACAAAAAAACAAAACAAAAACAAAAACAAAAAAAACAAACAAAAAAAAAACCACCAAAAAACACCTATTTTGCTCCTTAATTCCCTCAAGTTAATAAAAATATAGACACTGTCCAAATATGTGGGCAGGCAGCATCCCAGAGTTAATGTACCTGTTGGATTATTTAAAGAAGTAGGCATTTCCTAATATGAAGCAAAAGCAATTTTGAAATGCTATGAATAAAATTTAACTAATGCATAGGATGCCAAGGAAGCTCTGAAGATAATATTAGTAATATTAACAGACCCCACCTCCTGCTTTAATGTTTTAATATATTGATTTAGACTTAGATTTGTATCTGAATGCTGTAGAAAACACACTCAGCACCTGGAAATCTCAAGAAAATAGTGTTTGGACAGGCAGTTAGATTTTTCCATGTAACTTTCTTTAGAAACCAGCAAAATAGTAACAGGCAGAAAACCAGCTAAACCCAGAATTTATTTCTGTAGGATGAATTTGTGTCTACCAATGATATTTACACTAGAGATGTTTCTAAAGTAACCTTCCCAAAGCACATACACTGAGTCCTGGAAAATTTCTCAATGGAACATCTCCGGAACCCCTAGAGGTTGATGTTGTCATTTTATTTATGACTAATGAAAATGGAGCCTTTTTTCATTTTTGCCATTTCTTTCAGGACTGTTTTAAGGAGGGATTGATTACATTTCTGGAGGTTATTAGATAAAAGCTAAATACATTACACTTTCAACAAACTATCTCATAATTTAAGATTTAAAGGGCATGCATTTATTTAAACAGTCAAACCACTGCCACAGAGTTGAATTGTAGGTCAGATTTCATTTTAAAATGCTTTCTAGCAGATGTTCTCTGATTGTTTGTGAGACAGTCTCTCAGGAAAAATACGGCCATAAATGATTGTGAGTCTCATCTGGCTTTGGTGGATACAAAAAGTTTCTCCTGTGATGTCATACCAAAACTTTAATATCAGGAAGATGGAAGTCTGATTGGTGAAAATATGCTCGAGAGATGAATAGACATCCTTATTGTTCTGTAGTGCAGTTGGCTTGGTGTGTCAGTGATCTCAGTCAATGGAACTAGTTAGGGCTTGTCTTTTTTTCAAGGTGGTTTTCAAAACGCTGCCATAAAAATCTTTGCTGGATGTGAGGCACTAACTTGCCACCCTGCAACATCACCATGAGCTGAGAGCTTATGGATGTCTTTGAAGTAGAATGAGCCTATAACTAACTTTCTGAGCTGTTTCAAGGTCCTTGTGACAAGGCTTCAAGGTTGTTTCCACCAGTTGTACCTGAGCGGTGAGACAGCCTCAACCCCCCCCCCCACCAGCACTCAGGTCCATGGTGTTTGACCACTGGCAGACCAAAAAAAAACCTCCACATTTCCCTTTATCAGCATGTCCCTTCCTCTCTATGTTTTCTTCAGAAGACCTCTTTCTCAGAATTAAAAGTTGGGTCCAGTTGTCCTCCTTAGTTTTTAATATTTTACATAAATATATATTTGTCCTCTTTATTATTTTTTATTCTGGGGGAGAAGCCACCCTATTTTTAAATATATTTGTTTGGTGAGAGCATTTTATTGTTTGAGGATTTGGAAAAGATCCAATTTTTTTTTCCCCCGAGTCTTGAGGCCCAGTTATTAAAAATGAGGTTGTAGCCTCTTCAATACAGTTTTGTTTTTTGTTTTTTTTTTTAGGGAAGTCAGGTTGACAAAGCCCCTTAATATGAAATGCTGAGAGCTGTTGATTTTCATGGGATTAAGCTAGAGTCAGCGGCATTCACTGCCCTGCAGGATAGGTCCTGCGTTTTCTCTCATCAAGCTATAACTCCCACTTACAATTTTATTTTTAGCTCTTGGAAGAAGTGTGGCTGGAAAATCCAAATATTACAATGATGTCTCAGGTTTTATTCACCAAATCTAAATTGGTTGGATAGAAAAAAAATTTCACAAGAACAATGGTGCATTTTTTTTTCCTGGTCCCCAAAAATACATATTGAAAGCCACCACCATATACCTGAAAAGTTTCACCACAAAGGGTAGCTCACATGTTTTGGGGCAGGAAGGATTCCTGGTCAATGGGTTGCTCAGTCAAAATGCAAAGGCTGATTGAATGACTGGGCAGGTTTTATAGCTACCTTTGAAGAAGGGAGGAAAGTTTTAATTCATGATCTGTGTTTTTTCAAGACTGATGGTTTCAGTGGGACCACTCCTTCAATCTAAGCTCTGTCACTTTAAATCTGAATTCTCCCCACATTTTCCCTTCCCTTCCTCAGTGTCTTTTCATACAAAACCAGTTAAACTGCCCCTACGTGGTGGCTGGTAGGCCTGGCTGAAAACATTTCCATGCCAGTAAAAAAAAAGTGGTGGTGAAGTGAAGCTATGGCTTCAAGTTTCTTGGGCCTGTATCAGTTGATGTTCAGTTCCACCAAGCAGGCTCAGCTGTTGGCAGGGTGATTTGTGCTGCTTCTGGAAAAGACAACCTGATTGATGTTGGTAAAGTATTTGGAAGTTGTAATGCTGTCTGTGGGTGGGTTCCTCCTGCTCTGGGCAACAGAAAGGCTGAGCCTGCCATGCCCTTTCGTCTTTCCTCTGTCATATTTGCAGTACACCCTGGTTTGCTTCCTCAGCTTTTCAGTGTCTCATGAGCAGTGCACACGGATAAAATTAGCAGTGAAATCACAGGGGGTGGATTGGTTAACACTTTGTACGCTGCAGTACCCTAACACTGTATTCGTGTAATGTTGCTCTTTTCTGTGTTCCCAGATAACCAAGTTGAAAATTGACAGCAACCCGTTTGCTAAAGGATTCCGTGACTCTTCCAGACTCACTGATATCGAGAGGTAATGGGGGCTTTCTGTTTACTTTCCATGCAGATAAGATAAAGAGAAGAGAGAGTTTGTAGGAAAAGCATCCTTTCAACTCCTGAGAACCTGTGCATTTTAACGTTATCTTGCTGCATACAGTAAGACTCCTCCTCATCCTTTAAAAATACTTATAAACTTTATGAAGAAAGAGCTGTTTTGAGTTTTGACATCTGTTGCAGTTGGGCCAATATATTCATCTTCCTCAGGGGGCTTCTTGAAGGAGGAAGAGGATCAGTTTTAGAACTTCAGAATGAAAAGCTTTTTTCTTATCATGCCATTTAATCCTGTTGAGAGCTGTGAATTGGGTCAATGGGAAACAAGGGCAGTGGTCCTGTGAAAAACATCTTTACAGCTCCCCACTGCTCAACACAGTGGAAAAGAAAGATGAGAGCTCCCAAAATTCACTTCAGCAGTCCCAGACACCAAATTGGCAATTACTGCCATGAGGATGACTCCCATAACTCCCACTCTGACAACAAAGATGCCATTTTTGTTTCACCAAAGTTGTATTACAAGCTGCATCAGGGGAAAGCTTTATCTGGAAACTGTTTTGTGTGTGTACAGCTCATTACAAGCAACTTCTGCCATAGGGACAGAAGCATTAACCCACAGCTGAGTTAGGAAATAAACTTCAATCTCTTGGTAGCTTTCCAGCACATCACATTTTTATGATATCGTGTCAAATAACTTGGCAAATGAAGCAAATTAGGTTGCTTGTGTCCTTTAAGCTGGAAGAAAACTCTATGGAGATGGATATAGCACATCCAATTTTTCCTATGAGCACACAGTCATGGAAGAAAGTTTGGAGAGGCCAAAACCCTCCAGGCTTCTATATGGAGATATCCAGATGTATCTGTGAATCATTTTTCACAGGTGCATACAGGGGACAAACTGCTCAATGAAGTCATAGCCACAGAACTAGAGAAAGCCTTTACAGCAGTTGAAAAGTACATCTATATAAAGTTGTTGAAAATTATTTCTTAAGTGAAAGCCTTCAGTGAAAATGAAAGGAAGAAAAAAAAAAAAAAAAAAAAAAAAAGGAGGCAAATTTAATTGAAATAGCATGGCCTGCTCTATTGGCAGAATAGTCAGGTAAATAACATCCAAAGCTCAGTTTAGTATGCAATAAATACAATAAATAGTGGAGAAAGGCCTGTCAGAAGAGGTTTCCTTATTTTACAGGCAGGAGACATCCAACGACACAGCTTTGCAAGGGCGGAAAGAGTCTGAACAGATAAGCTGGGAGAAAAACTTAGTTACCTCTGTGCAGATGAACTGACTATCGTGGTGCTGGATATGAAGGGAATTTTTCCAGAGGACATCTTATTATAACAGCACATGGCATGGAGTCAGAAATGCTGAGCATAAGCTGCAGTGCCCTTTTGTTTATTGATAAGTGTAAGAATAGAGCCTGAGACAGGCAGCCAAGCCCAGGCACAAATGTTGCCATGAAAGATAAGGTAGACAAAGATGAAGCCTACAATAAATACAAGAAACAAAATGTGAAAAGTATTAAACATACATTAAAACTCTGGATTTCAGAGCTCAGGTTGGAGTCAGGTCTGATTTTGACTTAAATTAGAAAGCTTAGCCCTGATTTACTATTACAACAGCATTTAAAATTTCAAAACCTGCTGCACACAACACATCAAGTAATGAGATAATAAAAGTGTAATATGCAAGTGGGCTAGTAAGAGATTGCTTGAGAATTGCCTAAGTTATACAAACGGTGCAGAAATATCAAGGAGTTTATTCAGTTCTGCCATTAAATACTCAGGCAGATGAGAACATAATTTCCTAAGTGCCCACTGGTTCTATAGATCTCATCCTACCACTAGCAAAATTGCTTAAAGAAACCCAAAACAAAGCAAAGAAAATAGCAAAGTGAGATATGACAACAGGAAGAATTTCTTATTAGATGTCTATTGCAACAGTAATTGCAAATAGGCAACTTTGGAATGGTACAGCATGACTCTTGCTCAGTCTAATTGGAAACTGCAAGATCACTGCTGGAGAAAAATACTTATTTCCCAGGGAAAAGACTGTGAAGGCCAAAACACACTTGCACAGCTCTTGAAAATTGGATAGTTCTCAAGAAGCTGTGAAAATACTTTCCCTGCACTGCTCCCTCAGCAGGCGCGCACTCAGCACGTGCACGTGTAATCAACAGCGCGGCGCGGTGATCCTAATGGCCTCCCGTAAAGCATCCCATGATGTTGGGGCCAAGACAGCACTCATTTATCCTGAGTTCCAGCTTTTCCAAATGACCTAAGTAGTGTGAAAGCACACAGAGCTTTGTATTTCATTTCCAAGTATTTAAGCCTGCTTTTTCCTAAACAGCCTTTGGGGAGGGAAACAAATCAGATCAATTGATCTTTAGAGACCTAAAGAAATTAAATTAGTCTGGAGTCAGTTACTGCACTAAACCATCCAGTAATTGGATTGCTTCTTGTAACTGATTGAAAACAGCCTCTATCTGTAACAATGTAGGGAGCTTTTCTTTATAGTAGATCTGAGAGAAAAACACATCTTTTTATGACATGATGACAGAAATTGCACTTTTTTAACCTAATTGAATATGATTTTATAAATATGTGACTTTAACGATTTCAGGCTTCCCATTCTAGATTTACGATCCTTATGTAAGAAATTCAAGCTGCAAATGCCTTTAGGATTAAATCTGCTGGCATTGTATGTGTTGGAGTTGAAATAATATATGTAAAGATAGTGAAATTTGCACAGCAGTAGAGGAGGTAGGCAACAGCAAAACTTTTGAAATGCCCTGTGTTTTCTTTTGTTCCTGTCTAAATACCATAGAATGGTTTCCTTGTACTCAGAGCTATATGCAAGCCTTTTAACTATTGAAAAAAAGTCTTTGGTGAGTTTGGTATATACTGAATTTTTTGTAGGATGCAAGGCTCCTTTCACAATCAACCCTTCCCTACATTACTTGTAATCTATTTATAGCAATGGGGCAGACTTTATCTGGGGCTACTGTGATTTAGATAAGTTTCTGACTCACCTTTTGATCTTTTTATGTGGTATTTACATCTCCTCTACTATAAAAATGCTCCCACAGTGGTTGTAAATGAAAAAATTTGAACATTTAGCAGCAATTACTAGAATGTGGAGCTTAGCATAATGTGGTGTTGACTATGGGATGCCAAATCAAGTAATGAGGCATTTCTGCTGAAGAAAAAACTGCCAGAGGCATAATGGATGCAGAGGCAGAACCCAACAGATGAATTTTTTTTCATCTTGAGTCTGAATTTATCTTTTGAGTTGTTGTGAAGAATTAGTCCGTTAAAAATAAATAAATAAATAAAACCATCATAACTAAATACCATTCAAAAATCCAGTGAAAAAGGTGGTAATTTCAAGAGCAAGAGCCAAGTATGTGATAGGCAAGTTCGGGGTGTGTATTTTTAACTACTAAAGAGAGAGTAAAATGAGTAGATCCGTTTGCACAAGTCCAGTAATGCTTCTGAGATACTTCAAGAGGAAATATGGAAAAGAGTGGTTGCACACCCAAGTAATTTTTAGGCAGAGAGGGAAGGATGGGGGGATGGGGGAGTTAGAGAGCAGCATCCCACCTGGATTTGCATGGTAATAAAATTCCAGATTTTCCCCTGAGGAGCTTCATCTCTGAGATGTGGAAATACATCATGCTGGCTTACAGGGCTGTAAACAAAGATCATGCTAATGCCTGGATAGGGACACTTCCCTGCCCAAGGATCCATCAAAGCCACGTGCTCAGTGATGGGGCGAGCGCAGCCGTCCTCTCTCCCATCCCTCCCCTGCTCACCCCACAGAGCTGCCTTCTTCCCCATTCCTATTGCCTACTGCTGGTCTAGAAGAACTTCCCAGATTCTTGAAAGATCCCCTACCAACATCCAGATGATCTACCCCCACATCCATAGTTAAGCAGGGCTTTGTCACAGTTCTCTAATAAGTCGAACTGCTAGCTGATCTTTTATTCTCAGACACTTGTCAGTCTGTGAATGTCAGCAACCAGCAATGACATATCATCTCTGGTGTTTAGGGTCAGAGAAGAAAAGAAGTTCTGAATTTAGGGAGAAATACTCTGGCATCTAAACACCTGGTATCTAGTGCCATTCCAGATGTTGCTGAGGTTACTCCAGTCTTCAGCTGCTGCACCAGATGGGTGGGTGGATTGTCTGTATTTTCTGCATCATCCTTTCCAAAATACTGGCTTGGATGCCTTAGAAAATCTTGAAAGCACTACCTGCGTCTGTTTAAACACCCGAATTATTTCCTTCAAATCTGGTTCATCTGACACTGCTTGTTGTTAGCCAGGCAACTGCTCCTTTTCACCCAGCAGAAAGCCCCCTGTGCCAGTTAAATTCTCTTTAGTTTCCAAGTATTTAAGCACTCATACTCTGTCTCATTTTCCACTTAAGTATTTGGTTTCAATCTTTACTTGTGCAAAATAGTATAAAAATATTATTCTAGTTGTCTCCACTCACCTCATGCAGATGTAGTGTGTGCATAACAGGTGGGGATGACATCAAATTAGATCTATGGTTTCTATCCCAAAGAAAGTTTTCCAGGGACTTCCCCCTACAATTTCACAGGACTTCTCTGTACTCACCTCTCATCATTTGGTTACAGTCTGGAAGAAATGGTTGCTCCACTGGGTGAAGTGGAGCTCCAGGGGTCTGGCTATGTAAGATAGTTTTCTCATTTTTATTTGCAATTGAGAGAAGTGGGGTGAGTATTTTGATAACTTCATGCCCCTTCTTCATAAATGTAATTTCTTTTCCCATGCCATGGCTTCAGCTAGGCTTTGTCACATCCCTACATGTTACAGCCCATCTACAAGTGCTGGATTTTTACTGAGAGGGTGACGGTAAACATCATTGTGGAGGTACACTTGTTCTTTTACAGTCATCAAACCCTAGATTTTTCATAATTTTCCTTTTTTTCTTGTGTATATTCTTGCAGTAATGCATCCATCCAACACCCAGAAGTTTTGACTTTGTGTGGAAATGTTTTGGGACTGTGGATTAGCTTTTGGGCCAGGTCACATGAGCCACTGTAGCCTGTAGACCTTGTTTTGTCCCCAGTTGGTTTAGTTTTAATCTAAGTAGTGGAACAAAACTGCTTTGTTCTGCTCAACGATTTGGCCCATGTCATGGACCATCCACAACCTGAACTATGTTCCTGTGGTCAGCCTCTAATATTCATTTAGCAGTAAGAACAAGTATATGTAGAAAGTTAATATGTCTGTATGTTTGTGCATATCTAAAATACAAATAAACGCCACAGGAACATAAAGGCTTAGTAATATCTGAACAGTGGTTCTGGCAGCATAAGTTGTTCACTCATAGCTGCAGTTACAGAAATTTCTATTTGTTCTTCCTGCTATGTTGTTTGGGTTTTTCGGGAGGTGAGCTGTTTTTACTGGTTTTTGGGGGGAGTTTTGTTCATTGGTTCGGTTTTTTTGTTTGGGTTTGTTTTGGGTTTTTTTTACAGACTTGTTTTTAGCACTTGTGTCTTGGACAAATTAGTCATCTTTTCCCTTAAAAAGAAGTTCTACTACAGTGTGACTTCCGACAAGTTTATTTTTGTGCCTTCTCAGCCCATTTATTCCATCTGTCTTCACCTCACCTCACTTCTGACATCTTCTGTTATCTGGGCTTTCTTCCAAACATACTAACTGGCAGCTGCAAAAAAGGGAAACCTTTGAAATGCAGAACTAAAGAAGTCATTCAGGCTGCAAACTGATAATTCATACACTTTATATCCTGTTCTGTATTTTTCTTTGTGTTGGACTGAATGGCCAAGCAAAACACGATTGTCAGTTGTACTATTTTATTATTTTCCTTCTTCTTTTTTTTTTTTNACATTGCTTTTCTTTGCAAAGAAAAAGAAAAAATGTCGACAAAAAGCAAACATGACACCAGGAACAGGGAGCAGATTCTGGGAATATCCTTACCTTTCTGCATACCTAGCGCTTGGATAGTAAGAGGTTAAAAAAAGAGGTTAATGCTAAGAGGCGTCTCAGCTCTGCTCTGAATTTTTTACCTCTTGTAGCCATTCCTGAAACAGTAACTTGTGCAGAAGACATAAGTTCAGAGTGCCTGGCTCAGCCATTTGCTCTTTCTCACCACCGTTTGACTTTAGGGTATTGTCTTCAAAGAAGCTTGAACCTGCCTCCCACTGTAAGGCTGCCCCTTACATTGAACTTCATCCTCTCTGTAGCCATGGTATAAATCTAAGAAAAATACTGGATTCCCTAGTTCCAGAAAGCTACTTCTGAATCAGCTTTTCTGACACCTTCACCAATGCTAAATATATTGTCTTAAGCATTCTTGTCCCACAGGGAGAAGGTAGGCTTCCCATCTCCATCTCCTTTCTGTCAAATTCAGAATCAGGGTCATGGTGATCACTGGCTGCTCTGCATGCACAGCTGAAGTAGAGTAACAGCAAAAGGAGCAGAAAAAATTACATCGGAGATGCCTGCTCCCACCTACAAAGAAGCCCTGTTCTTTCATCTTGATTAAAGATCCTGCTCAGGGTAATCTGGGACTTTATCATCTCTTCAGAGATTTCTATAATCTGGGTTGACAGCAAAAGAAAATGAGCACCCTCACACAGAGCCTCAGCTACTTACCAAGCCAACTCTGTTTTCTGCCCCCTCCTGGTTCAAATCCATGGGTTTGATCTGTAAAGTGTTAATGATTCATTTGTCAGTCACAGCAGGATTTTCCCATCTCCTTTTGGTCCTCTGAAGCTACTCTGTACATACAAGGCACTGTTAGCTAAACAAGGCCAAAGACTCAGCTTGGCACTGCATGACATGAAGCATCCCTAGACAGAAGTTTAGTTTTGGAATTGGTTTCCAGCAGAGGCAAGAGTGAAGTGTTTAATCAAGAGGTTACAACCTGCAGAATAACGAGATGTTCCCCATGCACCCTAAACACTTTCTAATTGATGAATTCTGTCAGGTTTTCACATGCTTTGATTTCAGGTTCAAATTTTGCTGTTTTATTTCTTGGACAAAGGAGACAAGTGCTTCATTCATAACAAGGTTTATTGACAGGGCTGGGTGAAAAGTGTGCTTCTACTGGAATGCAGATTATTGGGATCAGCCTGAGCTCCTTTTCCTATTATCTCTTTTCACATTTGTCCTTCCTCAGCAACTTCTCTGCGGGTGTGCTTGCCAATATGAGCTTAGTTTTTTTCCCTTCCATTTGGCGCATGGATCTTTTTTCTCAAGCAGCTTGAGTCCCTAACTTGCTCTTCTCCAGCCTGTCATCTCCTACCATTATCCAGTTGTACACCATGCACAGCTTAATCATAGTAATATATTGTGTGTATGTGCATGCTTTCCCCCCTCCTCTGGGTATTTCCAAGACATCTGGGAGTTGAAGAACAGCGTGGAAGACTGAAATTTGTTGGTGGACCACACAAAAATATCCGACAGAAAGAAGACATTTTCCCTTTATTCAACTGGCTTGTGATCTCTCTCAGAAGTTTAATAATAATTTCTTGCTAATAGAAGAAACTGTGGAGTTCTAAGACACGTTAAAAGGTAAAAATTGTTAGATCCTAGTATTAGATAATAAGTCTCTGATCACAAAGAAACAGGACAGAAGTTGGGTATTGAGTAACTGGAAGTCACTTTATTATTTGACTGTTTGCTGTAGAACAGTGCTGAGAAATATGCAAAGACAGTTTAAAAAAAACTTCCACCATACTCTTTCTTCACTTGCTATTTTTCGAAATTGAGCATAGAATCATAAAATGGCAAATATTAATTTATCATTCAGTAATTTATAAAATTATTTCCATAAATCCTTTGAACCACATTGAAATATCTGATGTAGCATACAGAACTATAAAGCCAGAGGTAATAATGTATTTCCCGTTTAGTAGTGTTAGTGTAATATTTTGGAACTTCAAAAAATGCATTTTATTAATCCATTCTCCAGAGCACTGTATTTGGGAAAACCTAAAGGGTTCCCATAAAGAGACTTTTCAGAAAGGTTTTGAGATTTAAGTCCTTTTGTACTCAGTGGAAACAAGGATGTAAGAAGGAATCTGTGTTCCAGATTGCCAGCTGTGTTCCTGCATTTTGAACTAGATTTCACAGGCACTTAAGTCTTGTTGTTAAAGCTTTACTTCCTCCTATGTATTTGCATTGGAGTAAGTCCTAAGGCACCTTTGTCTTTAAAGAGTGGAGGAGGTTAGTCTCCTTATTCCTACCTATGTGAGAAACTCCAAATGTTTTCATAGACCAAATGAGTTGCAACTGCTGTCTTCTCTATCCAGACCCCAAGTGATGTTCTCTGAGGATGGAATATTGCAGCGTGGTGCAGAGGCTACCACACTCTTTACCTTTGAAACACGAGGGGAAGAAAAGAAATCTAAGTGCAGAAAGAAAGGAAAGAAATCTAAGTTCTGCTCTTGCTTTTCTAAGTGGGAGAAACAGTGCTTGGAAGATAACTCAGAAATATGCTTTATGAGTAGAGAAAATGCACCACATTTTTTTTTCCCTGTTTCCTTTTGCACACTGAGTTGCACTCAGCCTTTTGCACTTTTTAGGTCTGTTTGGAGGTTTATATGCAGCATGTGTTGTATGTGGAAAGAAGAGGGTCCACCTCAAGACTGTGGGGGAAGGTGTCTAAATTCTGGTGGGAATCTCAATGCTTTGTGCTCATGATAAGAGTCACAGCCTCAACCTCTAAAATGAAAATTCAGTAGGTGTTTTGTGATTATAGCATAAGCAACCAAGGTGGTTAGTCAAGATAAGCTCAAACAATTTTGAATATTAAATCTCAGCTGCACAAAAGGAAGTGTTTCTGTGAGACTAGTTGCTTTTCCTGATCCAAGTTTCCACATTCCCTCTCCCATGAAAACCTTTACCTCTTGTAGCGATGAATGAGATTAATCTTCCAAAACCTTTTGCATACTATCTGCAACACTACATCATAAAATAAATAAATAAGCCTACCACACAGTTCCCTGGTTTCAAACTTTGCAGATTCAGGGTTCACTAAGAAGTCATCTCTCTTCTTCCCTTAAAAGAAGACAAGCATATAGAATAATAGAGTTCTCTGTCTAGCATACAAACCCATCTGGAAAGAATTTAGTCTGCAATAATTGTGGGCATTTGATTTAGCTTTAAATCCCTGTAGGTAATTCAAATGTAAATTTATTGGGGTGAGTTTATCCCCAAGCCGCCTTTGGATCTAAAGTTTTAGAGGTGAAATTGGCCCACTGCGCTAAAACTACAGCCTGTATTTTTTCTGTTGCATCAGGATATTATTACACACTGTAATCTCTGCCATTATAAGCAGACCCTTACTAGAAATAAAGTCAACAAAGACAATACAGACAATCACCTGTATTAAATTTATTTTTCAGACCATGATAGACTAGTAATTCTTTGATTATGAATAAGTTTATATAGCAGTATCTAAATCACTCAGACAACACTGGTCTAATTTGTTATTCTGTTATGCTGTACTCATATGAAATAGTCCTTTTGGTCAAGTAAAGTTCTTTGCTTTTCACATTCTGTTTCAGAAGAAAGCCTAATGTTTCAAAAGGCATTCAGTACATAATGTAAACAATGCCATCTGTCTTTTTCTTTGGAAAATCTTCTTCGAGATAGCCCTGATATGCCTACTGTTTTCAATCACTTAAAAGGCAGTAATCCAATTATATCATTCTCTATGTAGGAACTGCCATTGCTTTCAGTCCAATTCCAATCCTGACACAAGTAAATCACTTTGATAAGATCCTCTTTTTATTTATTTTTTTCTGAGGAGACTAGCATAAGTAATGATGCCAGTGATAGACCAAGGACAAAATGACCATAATGGACTTTCTGTAGGAAAGGAAAACATGTGCCATTGTGATTTATCATGTTACTTGAAAAATATTTTTCCTTGGAATTTCTAGAACAGGCGCACTCTCTAAGCGAAGGGCATTAGCAAGTATGAATGGACAAATGGTAAATTCAGACAAAACCTTCATCAAGTAGCAGATTTAAACAACTATTGCTACTTAGATTTCTTAAACTGGAACAGAAGGTCAAAGCCATTTTGGAAATGTGCCTATGTCATTTTCATCTTTGGTATAATGCCACCTACTTACATGGAAATGCTCTTGGAATGTGTAAGGTTGGATCTTCCTTACAAACTACTAAGGCTTATCATGCAGATATGCCTTCCTTCTATTTAAAAATGGTTTGGGTGACTTCAGTGTTTTGTGCTATGAGTGAGGCAGGGGCCTGGCAGACACATCTAACCTCCCAGAATAGACGTGGCACGAGATGGATAGTATCTGTAGACTTCCTGCTACGAACTGCCCTCGACTCTGATGCTGAGAGAGCATAGTCAGAGCTGAGCTGTCTCTGGACACACCCATCTTTGCCCCTGCTTCCCAAAGAAGGGGAGAGCAGCAAATGAGGCGGTCATGTGTGATGCAAAAGCTTGTTTGAAATGAGCTGGACCACAGGTGTCTCTTTGAACCCATACTCAGCAAAAATAGCTGCAGAGTTTGCATTTTCAAATTTATGAAGAGTGCTGGTCTGATATTCAGTGTCTGAGACCACATCCAGGAAACACAGTAGGAAGTTCACTCTGCTGAAGAAGCTGGTAAGCGGTGATCTGCAATGTTAAAAAAATGCAGGCCAAATCTGACATTTCCAATGTCACTCTATGAGGTAAGTCTTTTGTTAAGTAGCTTTGGAGAGCCTGTGTGAGACAGCTGTGATCTGGACAGGAAAAGGCATTGTATTTACCTTAACTAATTAGGATGCTGCTTAGGATGGTATTGATACATTAGGTTGTTTCCTTTAACAGAGAAAGTGTGGAGAGCCTTATCCAAAAGCATTCCTATGCCCGATCCCCCATTCGGACCTATGGAGGAGAAGATGAGCTCGGAGATGACAGCCAGGCAACACAAAGCAGAGGTAGGAAAATGTGGTCATGATGTAAACTGTGGTGACACAGTCATGTTTGAGAAAAGCAGGACCACAGGCAGTACTGTGGTACTCTAAAGCATTTCTCTGGTACATCCCTCTGCCACAAAGTCATATAATGAAGAATTCTTGTTACCTTTTGCCTCTTTGGGACATCTGATGTGACCATGGGACTGGTGTGGATAGTTCAATTCAGGAGGCAGTTCTAGAGATGACCATATAATCTTTGCCATCAGAAGAGAATTAATTCTGCTTCCTCTTCAAGACATCTGCAAACCAGAAAACTGTTACTGTGGTGCTGAGAACAAGTTAACACTCCCCATCTCTTGGCAGGACTCACTAACTGGGCTCCACACTACTTGTAAGGTACCATGTCGATGTGCCACTTGCTTCCCCTCCAGCCTTCTGTGAACAGAGGACTTAGTTCTAACCATCTTCAACCAGACGGTGGTTAACCCACTTTTCCTCCTCAGGAAGAAAATTTGGTACTCCCTGAAAAATTGATGTTTAATTGTTATCTGTTAGTTTCTTAAAGATGCTGTCCCTGCCAAAGAAATTAGCTCCAAATGCTTTTTCAAACAATTTGCATTAGCAGTAGCAAAAGTAGTAGCAAGACAGACATATTCTTTGTGGGGATACTTACTGGAGAAATCTCATCTGTCATAATTTACCACTGAAAATAGATCTCAAACCCTTCCTGTAGGATTGCTGACTAGCATAAACCCATGTTGCATTATATTTTGCATGTTGACTTTGTGAACTGTCTGATATGCCACAGCCACTTGAGGTAAAGCAGCTCTATCTGTCTTCCGACTGGCAGTGCCCTTGTCTTGTCCTCTAACTTCATACAGTGCTGCTAAGATAAGAGCATTATTTCTGGTTATGAGCTCTTTGGACTTGTGCAGAGAAAACACACTTATTTTTAACCATGAGTTGCTCTTCAGCAAAATGTGATTAGGTGGGCTTGTTTTTACACATCTATTCTAAGAGCAGGTCCTTAGATTATGGAGTTTCTGAACCAATTCTTCACCTGGTATGATGCCAGCCTTTCACATAGTTCTGGGGAATTACCTTGTTTCATGTCAACTTAGATCCTAGGCCAGCTATTGTTGAAGACAGTATTAAATTTTCCATTGCTGGAAGTGCTCAGAGCAAAGCACCTTCTCTTCAAGAATTAAATTTCTCCCTAGTATGATGCCTTCCCTTGGGAGTGACAAAACGAACCAGGTGAACCTCAGTAGGATTCACCTGGCCATTAAATCTCTTCAAAAGAGAGTCCTTAGAAAGGTGTCATGGGGGATATACTACATCATTACAATTAATTTTATGGTAATAAAAGGGTACAGTTCTGCATTTGCTCACAATATGGCAAATGAGTAAGTGAGGAAAATTGTGAATCATGGCAAAGAACTTTTTTCTAATCTGTGAGCCATATGCTACATGGGATGTGAGCACTCTGGGCAACCAGAGACATGCACAGAGGGTAAATCATACTGCTCTTACACATGAATAACTGGTACTGCCTTTGCTGTCTCTTTAGGTCTAGTGTCCTTAAATAAGGAAATGTCCTCCAAGACACAAGGAAAGAAACAATGCTCTTATTGAAATTCCATAGATATTTTCATTTCTGCCAATGAATTTTAAAATTACCTTGCATGCAAAACTGACAGATGGTCCCCCATAAAAATAAGAGTTGAGAGCCAGATATATATGCATTGCTGGGTGGTGTGTGCTATAAGTTCTTTGAGACCTTGGTTACCTCAGAACTAATTCCCTTGGTGGTGACAGCAAAAGTGGTATGTGAGGCTTTTTGGATTACTAAACTGCAATTAGAGACCAAATCAGTTGGAGCCAGAAAGGATGCCTGAGGAAGTTCCTCTTGAAAATCATTGAATAGTTAGTGCTGGGAGGGACCTTTAAAGGCCATGTACTGCAAACTCCCTTCCATGAGCAGGGACATCTTCAAGTAGATCAGGATGCTTAGAGCCCCATCCAACTTGACCTTACATATTTCCTGGGATGGGACATCCAGCCCCTCTCTGGGCAACCTGCAGTTTTTCACCACCCTCATAGTAAAAAAAATCACATACCTTATTCTGCATAAAAAAAAGAAATTAATAGCAGTGACAGACTTGGTAATTACCTCAGCAGCCTTCTCAGAGCATTCTCTGCTCAGTCAATTTCAGCCATCTAAAGATGGAAGCAGCTCACCTACAGCGCAAGACGTCTGATTCCAAAGAAATTAATTAGGAAATACATAAATTCAATGGAAACTCTAATGCATAATTTCTCTGTGCCTGCATCCATGCACAGGATTCCTGTGCCACCTGGAACAGAGCCAAATGCAAACCTTCAGGGCAAATCCAGATTTGCACCCTGCTTTCCCCAAAGTGCAGTAATACACAGATACCCTCTGATTTGTCAAGGGTTTTGCTATGGTCTGTGAATAATGTGTCATCCTTAGTGTTTGGCTCTGGAACCTAATTTCTCAGCAGCTAGGATTTGGTTCAGTGGTAGGATCAGGATTTGGTTCAAGTTTATTTCCACTGCTAAATTCGCACAATTTCTTTTTCCTGTTACTGGGCTGTTTTACTTGTTTCATTAAGCAGAGGAAAAATAACTCATGATTTGAGAATATATCCCACAAGAGATTTATGATTGAAAAAAACACCAAAATCAACAATGTGCACTTTTTATTTCTGTTGTTTTTTGCTTACAGTTTTGGTTTGAGTATGTGGCTATGATTGGTTACTTTACTTAATTCCAGTAAGTTTTCCTTGAAGGATAGAAGTCTTCATGTTTTCGTTCTACAGTTTGGATGAACCTCCCTTCTTGAGTCAGATTTATGGAACTAGTATCTGTTAGAAAATTCATTGTCTCAGAATGTTTTGCAATACTGAATTGAAATTATTTTTTGTCAAATACTCTTGCCAACAAATTTATTTTCTAAAGTACGAAAGTTGGTCAAGTAAGAAAATATATGAGACAAGAGTTAAATTACTGCTTAAAGAGGAATATAAGGAGTTTCTGTATAGCATTTTGTTATATTCCCATTTCTAGAAATCAACATATGATGATGACCAGATGCATAGAGAAACTAGAGATATGAAGGGCAGCACAGTCATCAGATTATTTGAAAATGACCATGCGTAATTATCCAAACAAATTATTGTTTCCCCAAAATTTTAGTCAACATGAAATAAGTAATTAGTTCTAATTTTAAGAAACCATTTTTCTTTTTTTAAATGATTCTTCAATCTTAAGGGAAAAAAGTATTCTAAAGAGTTGGAAGATCTGTGGAAATAGTTTTTGAAAATTTCAGATTAAACAAACCCAAAACAAAATGTCAAAAAGAACACTTCCATATGATCAAAAGTAGATTATCACCTTCAGAACAGGTTCTGCACTTCTTACTATGAATTAACACTAGTGTTGTTTATTAGAGTACTGTACACAGATGGAAAAACAACAAATACTTTGACATTTATGTTTTTCAAATTTTTTGTTCTATATTATGGAAAGAATCAGGTTGATTGGAAAGACATAGTGTTAACAGGTTTCACTGGAATTAAAAAAAGAAAAGGAAAACTCGTAGTGAAAATTACATTTTTCTGCATTTTTGCCACACTGAAATCTTAGAAAAAAAGACCAAAACAACATTTCTACTATGGATCCAATGTAAAATCTACAAGTATGTCTTTAAAACAAGTATGTAATACAGTGAGCTTCCACATCAGAGCAGATATCTCAGTGTTAAATGGCAGCATTACAAGGTGCTTCAGTGTTTAAAATGTTCATTGTGCAAACCTGATTTTACTGTCGAAACCACTGCAACCAGCTTCTGAAAATGGAAATTTGTCTAAGATGTAGTGATAAAGGATAGCAACTAGCAAATAACAGTTTAAAGACAGAAGTATTTGGAAGTATTTCTAATGACAACTGGTCATTAAAACCAGGCTTGCTGTGAAAGACTCATTTTCTCCCTTTTCGCTATTTTACCAGCTTTGTGTGTCGCAGTGCCAATGTTAGGTATTCTTTCTCTTTGCTTGCAGGGTCAGCCTTTACAACATCTGATAACCTGTCCCTCAGTTCCTGGGTTTCCTCTTCAACCAGTTTCCCAGGATTTCAGCATCCACAGTCTTTGAGTGCCCTGGGTACCAGCTCTGCATCCATAGCTACACCCATTCCTCATCCGATCCAAGGATCTCTGCCTCCATACAGCCGCCTGGGAATGCCTCTGACACCCTCTGCTATAGCCAGCTCCATGCAAGGTAGCGGCCCCACTTTCCCATCCTTCCACATGCCGAGGTACCACCATTATTTTCAGCAGGGTCCTTATGCCGCTATCCAAGGACTGCGCCACTCTTCCGCAGTGATGACACCGTTTGTATGAGTGATATAAGACAAGAGGAACACAAGATTTTAAATTAGCAAGTTTGCTATGAAAAATACAAGGGACCTTCCTGAAAGGCCTGTGGCAGGTGTGCTGAACTCATAACAAACCAGCTAAGAAAACGCATTGTGGATATAGATTCTTCTTTTGAGGGATCAAAAGAAGAGAGCGTGCAGCTTGGAGCTGCTCATAGATCTATGTGTAACACAGCCAAAATGGATTCCAAAGTCCCCAGGACCTTTGGTCATGTGCAGCTTGTTCCAAAGGTGCATTATACCTAGTGGAAAGAGATTATCTTTAAGCAGCAGTGTACAAACTAATTGTCTATAGGTCTTTTTTCATATGCTAGATGAATTCTAAAAAAGGCAATAGAGATCTTCATCTCTTCTTGTGACTGATGAGCATCTAAACAGAAAAATGTATTGCTATAACTTTGAGCATGTTGTAGGCTATCTCAGCATACATTTGCTGAAAACAGGACAAAGTGGAGAAGACCACTGTCCTTTTTAAGACTGGCATATATTCACCAAAACCAGTATTTCTTAGTTGCTACTATAATCACAAAGAGAACATTATTAACAAGTATTTCTTTCTTTGTTTGTTTCTTTCACAAAACACTTACTGGTTCCAAAAAAAGAACTGTGTTACAGGACTGTAGTAGTAATAATGTATTCCGTCCTTCAGTCTAAAAGGAAGTTTGTACGATATCCAAGGAGGAGCAATTTAACTGTTGGTTAAGGTATAATGAAGAAAAATTTTGATTTGGAAAACTCTGTTACTTAAACTTAGAAACCCAAGATTTCAAATTTTAAAGCAGTGTTTGTTTGCTACAGTGCGTGCCACTGAAGACCTGTTTCCAGATGCACGTGTGTACCAAGTTAACCCAATTTCAGGCTAGATCAGTCTATAGATTCTCTGGATTGAAATATAATTAATGGACTGCTATGAGTGGCATTGGAGTATCTTTCCATTTGTTCTGATTTTGTTGGGTTTGGTCATGGCTGTTATTATACAAGCTCCTTGTCTGAGAAAATGAAGGTTGTACTACCAGGTTTTTCATGTCCCACTAAAATGGTGGAGTTTCCTTGGGAAAATATCAGTACAGAACTTTACACGATTTTTTTTAAAATTCATGTCTGACTTGTTTTCAGTTAGTATTTGGGGCTCTCATTCAAAGTACTGTCACCTTTTTCTAGTAGGTTGTGTCTGATGTAATGGAGGAGCTATAGAGGCATAAGAAAATAATGACCTTTTCTGCAGAGAAGAATCATTTCCACTGCCTGAAACAGTACCAGTGTGATGTTGGTTTTCTGTGTGGCAAGTGCTGGGATTCCACTGTAAATGATAAGCTGCCACAGAGTTTCTGTGTTGAGTTGCAATCCAAGCTATAGATAACATATCTACTGAAAAAAAAAAGAACTAGCATATATATAATCCCATATATTACAGATCTCTGTAGAGCTGAAACACAAAACAGACTTATTTCCCACTATTGTCTTCTACTTTTAACCATTCTGTGTTGGTGTCATATGGTAAAAAGCAGAGTGCAGTACACTGAGTCACCTACTCCCATCTCTGCAAATTGCAAGGCAGGGCACATGCCCAAAGAAAAAGATCATAATTATGTATTTTCTAGCAGCTGAATTCAAAATCTCAAGTTGGTCATTTCAATCACCTTTTTAACCAAGTTATCTGCAATATCACCCTAATTCTCCATTAATCATTGTTGGACCTGCTGATGAAAAATTACCTTGGCCAATTTGCAACTCCTGTGCTCTGTATGTAAAAAACCCAAAATTTTATATACAATTCATACCTGCTAAAAGGAGTTCCATAAATTAATATAACAGGCCAAGCTCTGCAGTATTTAAATTACTCAGAATCAGACACTGAATTTGTCTTGGTCTACTCAAATGTTGGATAGCTGTAGGCTCTCAGATTCACAGGAAAAGTGTATGTTGCAAGATTGTGCCTACTTATAATTGGTTTTGAGATAAACGCCCTATTTTTCAGGAAATTAGGTGATACTGACCCTACAAGAATGTAAATCTCCAAGTACATGACTCTACAGAAACAATAATTAGAGAAGAGGTTTGGAAGGAAGTTTTCCCTTTAGTTGTTTGACTTCTGTTACCTAGAATGACATGCACTAAAGCCTGTGGGGAAATTGTTTCTCCTATCTGGTTCCTTCTGCAGCTTCATTAACTCATCTGGAGTTGCAGGGGATATGGTTAGGTTTGGAATTCAAGCCAGTAGTTTTACTGCTGATACTTCCATCAGGAAAGGTTCAAGTGAGAAGGAACTTTTACATGACTCCAGAGACAAATTTGAAACAAGTGGGCTGATTTAGGCATGGTCAAAATGTGACATAAAGGCTGCTCACACATGACCTTCCTTCATGAAGCAAGTTCAGAGAAACAAACTGTACAATCTTTTCAGCCCAGTCCCAGTCCCTGCTCTGAAAACACCAATATTTGGCATGAAGAAATGCCTGTGATACTGTTTCAGAGAAAATTCTCCAGGCTCTTTCTGGAGAATGAAACAGGATCTTGACAACTTCATTTACAAAAAATTATTAAATGAAAGAAAAGTGCTTTCCACTACAAATGAACGTGATTCATATCCAAAATAACATGGCAGTAGGCTGTCTCAATATAAAAACATGATAAAGACAACTTCTCATCCAAATTCTCTCCAATGAATTTTGCATTATAGATGATGCAGGATTATCTGTCGAAAAACAGCTTGGTCTTTCCAGTAAGACCACGTCTCTCAGTGGGCTCATCCCTCCTTGTGCTGCTCTCTGATGGTTTAATTCCTTTGCAGAAGAAACCCATTGGGTTCCCCACTAATGCAGAATCACAGGCAGGTCCCAAGCAAGGGAACGAAGTCAGCTTTTGACAGGTTTGCCCAGGAATGAGATCAATGGGTATGTCCATTCCTCTCTTCTTCTTTGCTCTCACAGTCCTATCTACAAAACCTGTTGCCTAGATTTGAGGTTAAAGGGTTTACATTCACAGAGACTACAGGACATCCAGTGAAGAGGTCTTGCCACCTCACTATATTTCTGCTCCATGTCCCTCTCACCTTCCTGTGGACCCAGGGAAGCATGGGAGTGATTCCAGGAATAAAATTCCTGCCCAACTGAAGTCAAATGGAAATTTATTGACTGTAACGAGGGCAGGATTTCATTCCACATTGTCATCTAAAAATAAAATTTGACCGTAAGAACAGTGACAGCAACAATATAAGGACAGTACAGAAAAGATTAAAACCCAAGTACAAATCAGCTTTAGCACTGAACTCACAACTGGAGGAAAATGAATGCAAATTTGTAGTTAATTGGTTAAAGAGTGAAATCACTTTTGCTAAAAAAAAAAAAAACAACAAACAAACAAACAAACAAAAAAAAACAAAAAACAAAANAAATTATCTCCACCACTTTAACAATAACCCAGTAATTTATTTAAGGACTTGCTGTATTGCTGTCAAAATTGTATCACTTTCAGGACAGAACATCTGTTGCCGGTAGATCAGCTAGGAATGCCAAATATAAACTAGAATTTATTTTTCAAATACAATTCACATTTTATATCCCATGAGAAGTGCTCTTCATCTTTATGAGCTTTCCTCTTGGCTCAGAAAAATTGAGCTGGTTTATGTTGTTTCATTTTGTTTGAGTTTTTTTGGGAGGGGAGAGTTTGCCTTTTTTAAAGAAGAGTGGAGAGAACATACCTGAATAGGCTTTTCAAAGAGAATGATAAGATTTTCTTTGGAAGTGTTCTAAGTTTTTCCTGAATTACTATTTTATCCATAGATCATCAATACCCTCCAGTCTTTAATCATCCCATATATTAACAAAACTGATTTGGTTGTATTTATCTGAATATTTTTTCTTATACTTTTGGAGCCCTGAGAATCTAAACATAAAACCTCCCATTTTTAATTTATCTCTTTGGTTTGCAGCATTGCTTTATATCACCTGAGGAACTGTAAAAGATAGCAAATCAATGCCACTGAGTTTCAATTGTACTTTTCTGAGTGCAAACTGAATAACAAGCACAGACCAAGTAGATAGAGTTCCTAATGGAAATGCTTCCTCATGAGTCCAAGGATGGTAAGTTGTATGGTAGCTAACATGCTCGGTACCACAACCTTCAGAATGCAATTGCAGCATTTCTCACAGGCGATTTTATCTGTGAAGACAGGGACACTGCATCAACATGTACCCATGTAAGAAGATGTTGCCATTTCCAACATCCAGCAAACACTAACTGGCACTTGAAAAGGAACCTTTTTTAACTGAAAAGCATTTGGGCTGGCAAATTGATTATGTAGTAAATCCTCCTTATATGTGTGAACTATACAGAAACAGAAATATTAATGAAAATTCTTGCAATAACTTGGGATAATTTCCAAAAGTGTAAGTCAGTATAAATTTGGCAATCTACTCCTAGATAAGGGTAAAAGCAACAGTAAGATCAGTATAACACTTATGGCTTCTTGTCGTGAGGAAGTTGTGGCCACAGTGCATATACTCACCATCTGCAGGGGGAATGACACTCACTGAAAGATTAATTTTGGTTTTAGTGAGATTTTATTCTCACTATTCTTTACAGAGCATTTTCTGCTGCAGGAGATGTGGTTTCTTTACTAACCACCTACTTGCTGGCCAGAGGATTTATGTATTACTCTGTATCAAATGTCCTTGCATATAATCTCTAGATTATCAAATGAAAACTTCTTTTTCTTTATTTTATCTTTTTAAGAGAAAACTAGGCAGTGAATTAAATAAGCTCTGAAGTAACTTTTTATGATAGTTTAAGGACAAAAAATACAGTTTGCTGTATTTTACCTTTAGCACATTTAAACTTTTTTTAATTGTACCTTCAGAAACATGAGGAAAGATTTGGTTGAAAAATAAGGAAGGTAAAAAAACTGGATGTAGCCTCTTTAACAGAATGTACCACAGTTCTTCTGTTTGCTGTGTTGACTTTGTTGTTTATAATGCATTGCGTGAGCACATTCACCATGTACCGAAGTGTGTGTTTGTGTGTATGGGGTGGGGGTAGAGGGAAATCTTTTTATGGAAAAAAAAGTTGTGAACATAAACTATGAAGCAACATCTAATGAAAAGTTTCTTTTTAAGTGCAATATATTTATTTCTGCTAGAAATATAATATCAACATTATGTAATATTTGAAGCATTAAATGTTATTTGTAAACAGCTTAAAATTATATATATATCACAAAAACTGTACAGAAGTGCAAATGTGTGGATATTCAGTTTCTTTCATTAAAATATTGGGTGTTTTGATATATCATTCTTATTTAGCCAAATCTTTCTGCTTCTGTTGGTTTTCTTTTTTTCCTCTAGCCAAGTTGCTGAGGGCAGTGGAACCAGTCACAGATGTTTCTGAGAGTACACAAAATTTGTTAGGGCTGCTCATCTACAAAAGGTCGTCCAAGTCCTTGATTCATGACAGTTCAATACAACTGTAGTTTCCAGGAGTTACACAAATTACTTCTTTTTCAAATGCTTTGCAATCATATACACAAAAATTCCTGGATTTTCCAGCAGAACCCAAATAAATGGCTGAAATATGGGGTTCTCAGGATCCCCAAAATACTAAGTACAGACCTAGGGAACGCTATAAAAGAGAGTAGAATTAGGTCTCTTAAGCCAGAAGTGAAGAATATAAAGAAGTGAAGAGTGAATTCCTCTCCATAAATGCTGCAGGCTTTTTTATTTTAAAGGATTTTATTTCAATTTTAATAGCATATATTCAAGTAAGAGAGAGTTACCTGACACTCTCTCTAACGTATTCAAAGAGGAAAGATAGTGACACACAGTACAGGATTACATAGAGAGTATAAGGAGTAATACCTATCATTCAAGGTCTTTTAAAACAGGTTGAACATGCACTACTGAGAGAATGATGTGATTGAAGCTAATCTTGCCTTAGGACAATCAAATGATCTCTTGAGGTGCTTCCAAGCTTCCTACAAGAGCCACCCCTTAAAGCAGCTTCTGGCAAAATTCTCATGTTGCTCCAAAAGTTTTTTGTTGTGCACCCATAGTTTATCTTGTCCCCAAACTGAGATCAGCTGCTGGGTCTTTTGCAACTGGGTCACAAGATCCCTGGTTTTCAAAGAAGCTCAGTGGGATGGAAGAGCTGTGAGGTTCCAAGGAACAGTAGCAGCAGCAGCATCTTGGTTTGTGAATGTAAGCAAGGGGATAACAGCCTCAGGTAATTCAAATCTACCTCTAACTAGTCTAAACTGCAACCATGCATTAATGTATCTCATTAACGTTTGGAATGTATGAAAATTAGGAAGGATCGCTGAGTTGGTAACTTGCCTTTTGTCTCTGCATTATATTTTTATGGCATCTTGGTAGCAAAACACCTGCATTCTCTCATGGATATTCAGTGCTGTGAGTCTTTTGCTTAACCTCAGGCTAAGGGGGCTTTCTTGATTGCAAGTAACACCAAGCACGTGCATTGGCACTTTCCTGAATCAGAGCTATTGGCTGCACACTGGTTCAAGACACAGTTATGCCAATGGTCCCATTGAAATCAGCAGGTTTGCTTGTGTGAAGTTAAATCAGTGCTTAAGTGTTGCAGTGGCTCTGCAACAGCAAAACTCCTTGTGCTTTGCAGAATCAGGACCTTTGGGAACAAGTTGTCTGTGCAACAAACACCTTTATAATTGGAGCTTTTATTTGCTATTTTCCAAAGAGAAACACGGGGATTAAACAAAATGAAGATTCTGAACTGTCTCCCCATAGGGTTATTTTGAAGAGACTGATGAGCAGTCATGACTGTAGGCTGCCTTGTGTACCACAATTAGAAAACAGATTTATATCCAAATTATCTATATTGGAGATAAGCACTGCAGAAAACAAATTATTCGGAGAATGCTGTTTTCTAAACTTCCTGTGCAGGAGCACAATGAATGCAAGATTTAATGGTATACTTGAAACACAGTGCAATAAACATATATATTTTGAATCAAGATCATTTCAAATAAACATAAAATATTTGGGTTATACACCAACAGTTCCATATATAAAAAACTAACTGTAATCACTACTAATAACTCTAAAAATTAAACTGCCAGTGGTCTAATGTTCAAGATCTTTATTAAAGTTAGTCACTGATATCAGGGTTGGTCAGTGAGGCTCTAGGGACCTTTGCAGGCAGTACAGAAGTTGGTCCTTGTTCTCCAGAGTAATAACTAGAGGGACCAAGAAAAACCTATGGGGATGCCTACCAGAAAAGTTGGACAGAGAGGTTTTTTGAAGAGTAGGATAATAATTTCTCCCAATGCAGAGAGCATTAGATATATCACCACTGTAGCATTTTTAGCTCTGTTAATATAAAATATAATTTGACAGGCAGACACATCAATATCCAGTATTTTTAAGGCTTTTTAGGTCTATTGCAGAAACTGCACTGACTAATTTGATAAACTAAAATCAAGCAACCCTTCTCAAGCAACAATTTTTGGCTCTTGGTTGACTTTGAATTGTTTTTATTCCCACTGTGAATCCTAGCAGGAATGTATGCAGTAATTTTCAGTGGTATTAGGGTGTTGCATCCTAGAGAATCTCCTGGGTTTGAGTCATGTTTTCAAAGGTCTGTTTGGAGAAGGGTAGTTGCAGAAATGGTTGTGAGCTGAATGGTTGTCCTTCAGATATGCAAGGGACACTCAGCTAGCTCTTTGTTTAAATTACCAATAACTGCAGAATAGCTCAAAGAGTAAGATGAATTAAAAAAGGGAAAATGCTCACAACTGAATATCTAATTGATGATATTTAGAACAAATAACCTCCCAAAAGGTGGAGGTAATAACAATTCCTTGAACAGCTGTGGCTTTTCTCTATTTAGATGCTTAACTTTGGTCAGCTCTTCTGAGAGAGTCATAGAAGAAACAAAGTACATACCAAAAAGTCTGTCTGTCCCCTGTGTGAGAAGTCTGTTATCTGCTCTTTCAAAGGCAATGCATTCATATGGCTTTGTCACCTTAAACCATAGAATGATTTTTGTGAGTCTCTGTTTCAAGGCATCTTAAATGATGTGAAAGGAATTATATGGAATTGGTGAAGGTCACAATGTCTTTACTTCTAGTCTGCACTGTCGTCCAGTCAGCTTTTAGGGACATAATTTTAAGTATAAATACCAAATCATTTAGGTATTTGGTGTTATCAGAAACCACCCTCTATTTGAGTTCTCAGAGAGGTGGAGTAAATTGTGATGCTTAAACTAGGAGTCTCTGCTTAACAGGGGTCACTCCAATCAGGGTTTTTTTTTATTGAAAATCCCACATGATCTTTTGAAACAAGAACTCTGGAGTCTTCACTGGTCTTCACTCTGGTGTAAAAGTTGAGTGTGGGAGAGAGCAGTTTCTCTTTATCTTAAATACATGGTTGATATATCATCACAAATCAGTTATTATTTCCTCCTGTGCTCTATCATTGATTGATCCCAAGGCAGCCAAAGGAGGAATTACTTTTTATCTTGATGCAAATTGTTGGCTATAAGATTTGCATTGATAATATCTGAACATGCACGGAGGGCTTTGGAGTGGCAGGCTTCAATTACTTTCCCTCTGAATGTAGCTTTCAGACTTGAGACACCAGTCATACTACTCATCTCCGATGATATTACAAACAAGTAAGTAGTACTCAGGGGATTTATCAGCCCGACTTTATTTAATCTCTGCATTTTCATTTAACATATTCACCTCAGTGCATTTTCAGAGGATGATTAGACTGTTTCAGATGGTTAAAGACTTTGGCCTTCCTTGCTACTTCATTTTACAATGCACTAGGAATTGTGTACATTTTTGACTGAACATAGAAAAGCCTAACACTTGTGCCCCCATAATTTCCTTTACAAGGCTTTAAACACATCTGAGTTGTTTTTAAATGAATTAGTATGTGTTGTAGAGCCTATCTAGCACTTAAGACAACTTGGCATGGTTTCCAGTAGTTCTGGATGGACAACTACTTGTGTTTTCAGTCACAGAAAATGTTTTCCTTCCTTTATACCTGGTGAGGGAAAAGACTAATGAGGACTATTATAGGCTGAGATTTCAAAGCCATTGCAAATGTAGATCCCTGCTCACAGTAATTTTAGCAAGACTTGTGTTTCTGAGTCCTGTTCAGAAAGTCTTTGCTATTTTAAAAGTCTTTGCCATATCAGAAAGTGTTTGTTATTTTAAAAGGTTTATGTTTTTTTCAGAGACCAGCCTAAACATTTTAACATTTGTTCCTGAATTATTTTAAAGCCTCTTTTGCTCCATGCCATAATATCATGCCTTTGTTCTTCTGTTCTTTCAACCTTGGCCAAACTGTTAGAGAACACATGGATACTTCCTTTTCATTTTCTAACTCAATGAGAAAATTCATGTGAGCTGAAGAGGATAATTTACTTTTTTCTTTCTTTGTGGAGTTTTGGATGTGGGGTTTTTTATGTGGATCATATTCTTCAGAGTTTAGTTCTTTTTTGCTTTGCTTATAGCAGTATAGTCTATATATTTGTCTCAAAGACAGAGCTGCCATCATGACAATATATGCAAAACTGAATTTTGCTGTCAAAAATTTGAGGGATGGGCTCAGAAATCAGAATGTAAAATGACATGGAGAAGCATCAGTTCAGCACACTTTTACCACTGCCAGGAACTCCCACCCTGCTCCTGAGCAGCTGCTGCCATTCTGCATGAAAAATTTCCCCAACAGCAAAAGCAAAATGTTTTCCTCTTCAGAGCTTTGGTATAGGCAGCAAAGCAGGCATCAGGTTTGGGACAGGTTTGTCCCCACCTTCCCCACAAACATATAAACACGCCGAGTATTTGATGCTGAGGAAGCGCATCCTCAGCTTGTGTCTAGAGCAACTCAAGGCTGTGCATTCCCCGAGTGATCCAAGAGCCTAGAACCTAAGATCTGCAATGTACAAGTCTCTCTTCCACACATACAAAAACTTATGGCTTAGAATATTTTTAACACTTGTATTATTCTGGAAATGTGAATCCACAGTGCAGCTGTGATGAGATGGATATTTTCACCAGAATGGACACACTGGAAAATCCAGAAAGATGTAAATAGCAACTGTCCGGATGTAACAGTAGAAATAAATTGGAAGCTGATCATAAGATCCAAGTGGGTATTTAGAGTTAGTGTAAATAGAAATACCAAATTAAGCAAATAACATGTAATTTTGAGATGAATTGCCCTATGTGCCAAGCACAAAACTTTGCACTGACTATGCACTGCATGATAACACGAGAATAGGGCAGACATTTTAAAACCTAAAATCACACGAGAAATTGCAAACCACAAAAAAGAATACTGAAAGTCACACATGCACTGTGACCGTAAACAAAACTGCAGTATGGTTAAAGACAACTCTAGTTTAGAAAGAAGGTTTCCATAACACGTAACCTGAAGGAAAACCAGATCATACATCCAAATTTCAGCTATACCGGATTCTAACTGAAAAAAAACATTAAAAAGCACCAGTGTAAGCATGCCTAAACACAGGAAATGTGAATGCTTATTCTAATTTTTATGTTAGAATACACTGCTAATTCCCTGTTTACTGCTTTGGTTCTGGAGTATGTCCGCATAAAATAAGTTGCTCTACTGTGGCTTAAACCAGTTATCCAAACACACGAAGACAACAAATGGGACGGCAATAATGGATTTCTGCTTTATCTGGGACTCATGGCAAATGCTGAACATGCACCCAGATGGAAAAATTATTTAGAGAAGACGAAAAAGACCCCAGAAAAGGAAGCAGAACTGTGTATCATCTTCATTTAACTAATGAAAGCCATAAGAATTAATAAGTGCACCAATCTGTTGGAATAAAATTGAGAAAAGAAAGAGAGGTCTGCAAAATTTCCCCCACCATTGAATATGACATAAATAATTTTAAAAAGAGCAGTGACTTCATTTTTGTTTCTCTCCACACTTCACTGATGTTGAATTAAGCAATGCCTTAAAATAGATTTCTCCCTGTGAAGTCACTTTGAAAATTAGCTTTTGAATGAAACATTTCAAGTTAGTGAGGAAATCACAAGTTTAAAAAAAAAAAAAAAGCAAGCCTTTGCAAAAATGTTACGCGATGGTCTGCACTTTTGCTAGTAAAGTGAACAATGATTCCTAAACATGAAAAAGTTCAGGCATAAACCTGATTCTATAGGTACTGTGCACCTCTGTGATGGAAAGGACCACAGCAGGGAGCTCGTTCATTTAACACAAATTTGGTTTCAGCTGTTTTAACTGGATTTCCTTATTTATATATACAAGACATTATAAACTAGTAGTTCTTCTTGCTCAACCCAGACCCATATGTATTGGATATCCACATATAGAACTATAACATATAAGGCTATTTTAAAATTTTAATATGGGATGGCTATTCCCCATAATCTAATTTTAAGACCAAAACATTTGAATTCAGAATTAGGGAAACTAACCTTTTCCTCTCCAAGGCATCCTCTAATTTTTCTTTTGTAATTTTACTGTGAATTTTGCATTGTTTCACCTTGTGCTGTTATTAAAAGCATGGACATGAAACAGAATTTCATGAGAACCCCATCTTCCATTAAAAATAAAAATGTGGGAGGAAACTAAGGTGGAATAAATGTTTCAAAATCCAGGATACTTATAAATAAACTGCCTTATAATTATTGTTTGGATACTTTTCTTTTTTTAATATTTGGGACTGAAAACAGTAACTTCTGCTCTTGTTGCTATGTCAGCAAATAAATTTATTTGTAATATAATTTATTCCAGTTACATAACCAAAATGAATAGTAATGGTAAAGTGACTTTTCAGTGTCACTCTTTACACAGCCTTCAGGACTCTAAAAAAAAAAAAAAAAAAAGGGTTTGTGCATGCTTTTGGTTGGTTGATGAACTGGAAAAATAGGGGAAAAGAAAATCAGAATTAAATGAAAATGCAAAAATCAAATTTGGAGGAGTATAAAGGACTGATTTAAATGAAGAACAAAAAGAGCCACACATTTTGGGTAAATGCACAATGTCATATAAAGTGAAAATATTTGTCTATGTCCTCAAGTTAATCATGACTCTGTTACTTACTAATTTACATCAGTTTCAACCGAAATACTAAAACACTTTATCACCTATCAAATAACTTTTTATTTTCAACTTCTGATATACTTTCCTCTTTTTATTTCCATCTGAAAATCATTTGGTCTGAATTAGAAACTCATTTCCGCTTCCAGGAACCAGATCTTTCTTTTGACAAATGCACTTATCACTGAACTTCTTGGCCATGTGGGGTCCTAAGACACTTCTTCACGTGATTATCTAATATTCACTGTATTATACACTGCCACTGCAACATAGCTTTTATAGATAGATGACCTAAAAAGAAAAAAAAATAAATAAAAGGAGGGCAGACATCTTCATGATTTCTTGTCAGGCATCAGTGAGTTTCAGTGAGTTTCTCACCCGCGCCCTAACACTCAGCCTACTCTGACGGTACATAGGCACAGGAAATTCCCTGTTTGTTTGCTCCTAATGGAGAACGAATGATCTTGGGGTTACACCTGTGAGGCAGGGGCCACCTGGACGAGCAGCACGCCCGTGTCCGCGCCGGGGAGCGCAGCGTCCCGCGGGCGCCCTGTGCCCTCTGCCGGCGGCACCTCCGGGAGAAGGCAGGCAGGAGAGGAAACAGCGAGGGGGAAAAACTAGAAGGAAAAGATGGGTTTGTCTACGTAATACTTTCTATGTGCCTCTTATTCCACCTCTGGTATTGCCTAAATTCCCGCTGCGCCCCCCCTCCTCTGACCTCGAGCCCCTGTAACACATCGGTGACTCGGTTCTTTGCCCAGGAACCTCTATTGCCACTGCTGTGCAATTTCACTGGAATGCCTCAGACTTCTTTCAGGCAATGATAGCCTTTTTTTTTTTTTTTTTTTTTTTTTTTTTTTTTTTTTTTTTTTTTTCTCCCCCCTCTTCTCCCCCCCCCCACTACCT
>WEIU01013415.1:576185-588448 GCA_013389925.1 Aegithalos caudatus
TGGCAGTGCCCGGGGCAGCGGCGGCGGGGTCGCGCTCCCGCCCTGCCCGGGCCCGTGCTCCAGCCTGTCACAGCGCACAGGGGACGGTAAAGAGACAGAAAAGCTGACGAAACCCACACTGGGATCGGCGAGAAACGGGGGCGAGGGAAAGGGCTTTTTACCACTTCAGCATCCTTTGGGGGAGAAGTGGGGAAACGTGCTTTTTGTGTAACTAACTCTTGTTAAAACAGTCTGTCTGGTGGTGTTGACTATCGCAGCTTGCGATGCTGACATGACCGGCTTATTTCTGCTGGAAAGCATGGAGGGTTGTGTATTCTTTTGACTTTCTGCTTGAGAAAATTTTCCAGTAACATAGCTGTGTAGAAAATCCCTTTTGACAAGAATTGTATAAAAGTTATTTCAGAAATAAAAAATCAGATGATTTATTTAGCCACCTTAATAGTCTATCTGTGATCGTTTAAAGCTTTTATGTGTAGTTATGAACTTGCTCCCTGAAGTTTCTTTCAGCATTTTTGAGATCTAGTCACGATTTTTGCATAAAACTAATGTTGCAGAGTTCCGATTTCTCTTTTAGACGCTGGGCTTAAGTGATGCTTAAGGTGCTTGTGTTCTTTTGGCAGTGTTTGTTGTCGACAGAAAGGCCTTCATCGCAAAAGCTGATAGCAAGATATGGCTCACATTCCTTCTGGGTAAGTAGAAGGAATACATCGGTGGGGAGGGGAGAAATACCGATCTTTTTACCTTTCTTTCTCTGCAATAGTAAATTGTATCAAAATATATTTGGAAATACAACTTGGAAAAAGAAAAAAACAGCTGATGTTGAAAAGGGACAGGAAATAACTTCCTACCTGGTAACTTGTGTAAAGCTGTTACTGTAGCAATTGATGTGCTAGCACATTATTTATAGGAAAAAATTTCCAGATATTTATGGATTTCTTGTATCATGTCATTAATTTCTAGGGAAAAAATAAAAAGGCAGGAACTCTTATTAAATAATGTAATCACAACACCTTGTTTGGGAAGAATTATGAGTGGAAGTACATATAGTTGTAGAGGGATGTTTATTCAGATGTTATTGTCTTTGGGAATATTTTTGAGTAAACAGTGAAATGGCTAATGAACAAAGTCTTGAAAAAAACACCTACAGTATTTGCAAAGAGATGCATTTCTAAAGTTAACAAATGTTAAGTAATAGTGTATTTGTCAGATGCACCATTAAATATACCCTGAAAGGTATTTTAGTAGAGACTGTCAGGGTGTTCCAAAGATGCTGGTACTGTTAATCACATCATCAGTAGTCCTGGTTGCCGGAGGGAGTTTCTTCAGTTTGATGAATTACATTGCAAAGCAGTAGCAGGGAAACAGCCCTTAGCTTACAAACTAATTAATGAATAAAGTGTTCCTGAATTGCTTTACTTACATCTGTTTATTCAGCGTTTCCTAGACTCATAGTTACTTAAATGACATAGAAATGCTAAAATGATGACCAGAATTGAAAAATGCATTCCTGTGATTGAAATTTGAGAGCAGATTAGGGAGAGAGCTTTATTCTGGAATTTGAATTTGTCCGTGAAACCCAGATAACCTATTAAATATTTTAGGGAGGTAATTTTTTTCAGTTGGAGTAAAACCTTAATAGCAAAGTATGTACTAGCATACAGTATTTGCAGTAGCAAAGAATGTACATATACTAAATATGAAATAGTAGGTTTTGATTAAGTTTAGTGGAATTTGAATTTTTGTTGTTGCTTTGCTAAAGATATAAAGACGATATTTTAAAAACAGAGGCTCCCACAGCTGGAGCTAGTTTAATTATAGAGTGTGAATATTTTCTGTTACGAATTATCTCCAATTTATGTGCAGCAGTAATGTTGTCAGACTATCAAGGATGGTCTTGTACAACACTTCACCCCATTAGGTTGTTTGGTTTTTTCTTTCATAATGACCATTACTTGAGGCCTTATTCCTGAAGACATCCTTATTATACTGCCCAGAATCTCAAAATGTAACAACTTGACTAAGCTGCAGAAGTAGTCAATGTAGTCAAAGTAGTCAAATGCCTGTGGGTTCCTCATTGTTTCCAGTTCTTCTGTATTTCTACCTGGTCACTTGGTGGATATTTGCAAAATATGAATCAGTTTTTTGTACCCTTCGCATCCTGTTGGATTATAGTGTCTCAGCATTTGTTGTTCCCTTGGTAAGTAAACCAAATGAATGGCCCTATTCTTCAGTATTTAATTTCCAGAATTAGAATCCTTTTTATATGCCGTTCATATTGCTTTTCTTAGAATGACACACAGGCAAAAATAGGAAATCTATTAGATTTTACATAATGGCCCTAGTCTGCAAAAATCTTATCATATGCTTTGCTTTTAGGGCTTCTTAGGCTGGGTGAGAAAATGGCATCTGCAAGTTCAAGTACATAGTAGCTGTGTAAGTGTCTTTAGCATTAGGACTATAGTATTCCCTTCCTGTCCCCTCCTTCATTCCCTCTCCAGTAAGGACATTAATGAGATCAAAGGGTGGTAATTTAGCAGAGCTGAGCTGCATGTGTTCCATCAGAAACTGGCTTAATGCAGTCTGTTGAAAAATGCTGATTTGGACTTAGAGTGGAAGTCTATGAATTAAGCCCATTGTCTCTTGAAATATGAGTAATTAACATTAATTGCTGTGTGATTACGAAAGGTCTTCACTTTGTACTTATAATAGAAGGATACTGTGAAAATGTATATGAAATTCTGCAGAATAACTATGAATGTATTTACACTAACTGCATTGACTTTCAATAAAACATTTACTGAAGGGAAAAATCTGATTTAAAGACATTGTTTCCTCTATGAAATAAGTGGTATGTCTAGATGTGAAATGCAATTTCCATAATAATAGATAATTTATTTGCATCAATAAATTACTGCGTATTTGCCTTATTTGAAACCACATGAATTTGAGTTAATGAGCAGTCCTTACCTAACATGTGATCTGTCTTGAAATTGTTATTTTTTTTTTATAGCCGGTGTGTGTGTGTGTATGGCAATGTATTTCAGCATCTAATCTTACTGGGAATCTTGGGAATGTTGCTGAGAAATGAAATAATACCTTATGCACATGTGTAACTATTACTCAATAAGCAATAACTAAGAAAGGTATGGGCTGCTCTGTTTCTTTCCATACAATTGCTGCAAAACAAGGTTTGTGTATGGAGTATTGTTTGCTGCATTACTGATAGAGCTAATGTACTTACCTGGAATTCCAAGTCATATCAATGCCTGCTCTTCTGAAAAAGACATCTGCAGCTTTCCACGAGAACTAATGTAAATGCCCTCTATAAAAATAACCCCTGCAGCTCCTGAACCTTTCCTAAAACATTAAGTTCTGCTTACACCAAGCAATTTAGGTGATTTTTTTTTCTAGAAAGTATATAAAAAGTTGAAGTTTTAAGTGAAAGACTGAGGTCTTCATTTTCTACCTGGAACCCAGGCTTGTCTTTGAAAAACCTACTTCAGTGATGAAAGTGGAGCTGTAAAACTCTGAGGGAAGTTTCAATGTGGTATACCATCACCTCACCTGCTGTGCAAAGTGTTTAGTATGAGATCAATGTTATATCAGCAGCTAGTCGGGACATTCTTTTGTTGTTGTTAATTTGTTTTTGTTTTGTGGCGGTAATTTGTTTTGCTTTGCTTTTGGGGTGGTTTTTTTTTTTTTTGTCTTTCCCAGCTTCACCTTGGATCTCTTCACATATAAAATATAAATTTTAAAATTCAGTCATAATGCAGCACACTACAGTCAGGAATCTTATTGTGACCATGATAACAAATACTGTCAGCAGCAGCAGCACTTCCAGGCTCTGTGTTGGAGGAAAATGTGGAAAAATACATAAATAAATAAATAAATAAATAAGGAATATGTGTATTTGGTATATGTACTAAGGCATGAAGTGTACATTAAATCCGTTCCCATTCCACATAACCACATAAATTTAGTGGGTTTGCAAAGGTGCTTTTCTTTTTTTCTTTCTCTTAATCCCTGCTGCTTTCCAGAAACTGACAACCCTAGTCTTCTAACATGCAGCCTGAACAAATGTACATTCACTAACTCTCGGTCTATATTCTGCATCAGCATGCTGTGTGTTTTACCAGTGTCTAAGCGATGTGGCTCATTCCACATCTTCAGAGAGGCAACAGCAGTGTCTGGGTGCCAGAAGGAGGGAAGGTGTGTGCCAGTCAGCACCCTGGAGAGGGACAGATGCTCAGCACCTTTCTGGCCACAGCTGGATATAAGCAGGGAGGGTGGTTGTCCTCTCCACTTCCTTTCTGTGTAAGAGAACTCTTCATTAACCATAAAGATTTTAATGGATTAAAGACAGTCTGCCAGATATTTCTATGGCAGAAAGCCCAGAGGGCAACTGAGCCACCTTCAGTCTAGGAGGAGCACCCTGGTCCCTCTAAATGCCTTCCCATTATCCCTCACTCGTGCAGGCTTTGCTTCCATGGTAAGCTGCATATGTTGTCAGTGCTGCTCAAGCAAAATGGAGCGGTTCCTGCTCTCTCTGGGTCTCGTCACGCCCGAGAGGCCAGAGACATAGGCTGTTAACCCACTGCTTTGTCTGCATTGTCTCTTCCCTTTGTCCCTCAGATTATCTCCCTTGTTCTGTACCTACATTGCAGCAGTGCAGATAGTCTTCAAATGGACAAATGGAACCTTAGTGTATTCAGAGTCTATAATTTTTTAGCAATTAGAATCTCAATTAGATTTGTGTTGGTTGTCACGGTCCGTTTGGATTTCTCATATTTACAGCACAGTGTGCTCTGTAAATTAAGATTTATTTTATGAGTCCATTAGGAAAGAAAGCAAACAAACATGACAAACAAGGGCCAGTCCCCTTTGTACAGGCTGGTCTAACAGGAATTCAATATATCATCATTTATAGCATGAGGCTTTGGACTCAAATTCTCTAGTTTATAGCTCAACTTGAAACTTCTAAGTTGTGCACCTCTCAGCAGAATAATTTCCTAGATGATGGTGGGAGTGTTCATCCTTCCTTTTCCATCATGACGCTGTATCACCTGTATCACACCAAGAAGCATGAAAGCCTCAGGAGTCCAGCTGGTGCTTGGTCTGCTTCAGAATTTTTTTGGCTAAGCTGCTATGTTTTAACCTAAACCTTGAAAGCTTGATCTGTAGCATTTCCATGAGGTAGCAGATTCTGAAGAAGCTGCCAAACAGTCAATACAGCAGGAGGTGCAGGAGATGGCTGCAGGAGACAGCAGGCTGTGGGTGCTAATGGCTGCAGAGTGACCTTAAGCCCTTTCAGGCCACCAGGTCCTGCCTGTTGGTTGCCCTTGCTTTGACCTAGCAGCGCTGCTTGTAGCGTGCCTCAGGCCTTAGCATGAGTTAGTGAAAATCTGAGCAGGTGTCACAGTAGGTGTCATAATAATTCTGAGAGTATTTATGCTTATTTGAAAAAATGCTTGGAATTCAGTTTTGTTGTTTCTGTACATTAGGTGCTGGTGGATCAGCTTCAGTGATGCAAGGTGTAGGTGGAAATGTTGCCTAGTGCTGAATACCACAGAAAATTTTCAAAGACCTGGCTGTGGGGGTTAATTCGGATGTTCCTATTCTTGTTTTTGCTGGGGTCTTGAGTACCTTCTGTGCATTTCTGAATAGTACTGCAACTACTGCAGTGAGCATGACTTCATGTTTAGTTATTTAAATATTTGAGTAACTTCGCATCTTTTGCTTCCTTTACAGCTGTTTTTGCAGGAGTCCTACATTGGTAAGGTTAAATTTATTGCTTCAGAGTAATATGGTATTTTTAAATAATAAAAATAAAATTTTTAGTTATTTTTAGAGAAGGTATTGGGATAATTTATATTTATATTTAGAACTTTCAAGACTAAAGTATCTTTGAACTGAATAGTTCTGTTCTTGTGAAGCTGACATGAAAGGCTTCTTAAGCCTGTTCAGAGAAGAGTGAAGCCTGCTTTTCAGGCAAAAAATTTCTGCTTAATCATTTAGTGTCTGCACTTAAAATATGTTACAATTTTATATATAAAATACAGTGTTATAGTGGTATTACTAATGCCATAATGAGTTTAATAAATGCTCTGTTCTTTTTCAATTTAAAATTATCTGAATAGATGAGAGTATTTGTATATGAGTACATTACAATAGCAGTTTGTAAGTAAACTTTGGGTGTTCATTGAATGTTCTTTGGTGTCTATGACTTAGTACATATTCTAAGCCTCTTTATTCCATTTTAATTGTTATTATTTTTTGGCAGGTGTCACATAACTACTCTTTTTGAAAATGACCGTCATTTTTCTCACCTGTCAACACTAGAAAGAGAAATGGCTTTTCGCACGGAAATGGTTAGATTATGTTTTAGTGTTTGGAAAACTTCTGTCTGTAATCTGATCACAGGCTTTCCAAAATTTCTTAATACATTCTGCATAAGTATACATGCTGTTCTCTTAAAATTACTGTGCATCACACTTTCATGTGCAGAGTGTTTGTGTGACTTGCAGCTGATCCCTATGAATGTATCACTTCCCAGTTCACTTAAAATACAATCTAGAAGTATGGTTCTGGAGGACCCAAAGTACAAAACTGCAAGCATCTTATACCTTGCTTTCAGTTGTAGTCTTATGCAGCCTTTTTTTCTAAATATTTTTTTTTTCAATTAATATATGTTGGCAAAAATACACACACCCCTTTTGTCTGCTTTTATTTTGGGAATTCTGAAACACTATGTAATACATAGTTACCAGCCCAAATGAGAGATTTCCAGGTATGCTATGAAGCAAAGTGGAAGGAAACCCACATTGCTTGTTTCGGTGGCAGTAATAGAAGAGGTTTGAAGAGCTGGATAGTCATCTTCAATAAGCCTGTCCTGTTTGTTACGTTACAAAATTTGTTTAAAAATGAAGCTTGTATGTAGTGGTTCCTAAAGCAGAAGTGACATCTTTAATTGTAAATAATAAATCTGTTCTCCTGTAGGGTCTTTATTATTCCTACTTCAAGATCATTATTGAGGCACCATCATTTTGGAGTGGAGTATGCGCAATTATGAATGACAAACTAACTGAGTATCCTTTAGTGATTAACACCTTACAAAGATTCAATCTTTACCCAGAGGTGAGCTATGTTTTAAATATAATACCTTTAGTTGTTTTAGCTTTGCCTACAAGTTTGTAAAAAAAGTTACTCTGGAAAATGTGGTTGTAAAGATACAGTGACTAATGAAGTGTTGCTTAAATATCATACTTTGGTTCCAGATTTTAAATGAGAAAGTTACTTCATGTATTGTGATCAATTTCCAAACTTCAAGCATTTTCAGTCAACTGTGAAAGCTTTCTAGATCTTAGTATTTTGTGCCCAAAAGTTGCAGACCAATTCTGCACTTCCTGCCTTTTTTTGCTCTTTTCCCTGAAAACAAGTAGGTTGCTGACATTATGTACTTCAGGAAATAAGACATATGAAATAATGTAGTATGTGACAATAATGACTGCAGTGATATGGGTTACAAGAGGTTATTTTGTTTTCCATTTTATGTAGGACACACAAAACTGACAGAACTAAGCACATCACAGTTCACAGTGATGAAATCACAGCCATGAAATTCATGAGTAGTAATAGTTTACTTAGATGTTGTAGAGGAAATTTGTCTGTGGAGGACTGACTGCTGTTGTTTTGTACATACTTAATGTTGGACTTGTTACCTGGTTAAATCATATTCCTATTCTGCTTTTTTGTCAGTAAAAAGAACAACTGTTTTAAGTATAAGAAATGTTGAGGTACCTCTCTTAAGATTTTGCCAGTGTGTCTCAAACATATTGCAAAGGGAAGATTCCTTTGGTTAATGTATGTTTCTGTAATTTCATGTGTCAGCAGCAGTTTATTTTGATGAGAATCAACTAATAATGGCTGTAATTTTGGAGTACTAGCTTTTATACTCATTCTCCTGCTCTGTTGGAGAGAGCTGCTTTCAGGAACTGTATGTGTAAGAGTTCTTGGTGTACATGTATTTGTACAAGTTGCACATAGTGGTTTAATTTGCTTCTTAAGTCCTTGCTCTGTCTTAAGTCCTTGTCTTGCAATATAGATGAGCACTTTTTGTTGTCTTCTCACTTGTTTAGGGTTTGCTTAGAAATTTTTTTCTAACTCCAGAGGGATTGCAATTCAGTACTAGACATGCCCCATTGTAAGCATCATTTGAATACTAAGGAGTTGTTTCCTTTAGCTGACAAAGACTTATTGACTTCGGCTATAGTCTGACTTTCAAAAATCAAAGCTTACTGGTCAAGAACTTGTTCTTAAAAGACTTAGCAGTATCATCCTGAAACATGATTAAGTAAATTAGATGATTAAATCAAAACAAGAACAATCAGATATTCTGTAAGAACACTAGCTTGATTACAGTGCAAAATGTGTAGGTTTGTCTGTTCATTCAGTTTTCTAGGATAATACTGGCTAGCAGAAATTTGAGATAGTTGTTAATTCATTCATCTTTTCTGTGCTCCTGTGGGCATGTAAAGCAGACAAATAGTCTCCTCTGCCCCTTTTAGTCATTTACTTCTCAATGTCTAGCCTTCCTGTAAATAGTGCTTTGGGGTTTTTATAATTGTATTTCTTGAGTACTCCTGTTTCCACATAACTATTTACAAAACAGTCAATAGGTGCAACTTGACATTTGAAATACAATGTCCAAATTTGTAGAATTCTCATGATAATAGTGGGGCAGGGTGGTGAGAAGATGCTTGTGGATTTATTTGTCGGCAGTAAAACTTTTCCTTCAGATGCTCATTATCCAGTCCTGCTTCCTGAAAGTGTTTCATTTCCTGTTTGATGTTTTGGGATCTTTCCAGCTCCTTCAGCCTATTAGGAGCAATAAGGCTAAATTCTAATAAAATGTTTGTTTGTTTAGTGAATATTAAAATTAAATTCATCAAAATCAATCTGGAAATACCATTGCTAAACAGGATGTTAATTAATTACGTAAAGCAATTCACTTGCATTACAGCCAGTACTAGCCTTAAAAACTTCAAAAAAGGGAAAATAAAGTGAGTCTGTAGCAATCAATACATCTTTTATGTGAACTATACATATAAGCAGTAAAAAAACTATTGAAAGCAACAGGGTAGCCCTTGTAGCTGTACAATATTATAATCCAAATTAAGTTGATTTTCCAAGTATTTGCTGCATAGTCAGGTTGTTCTAGTAATTGTGGTGTTTTTGTTTCTGATGAAGAATGGCAGAGAGATAATGTGTTCGTTTCTGTGGTGGAGAGATAATGTGTTAAGTTTGCTCTCTGGATGTTCATTGTTATGGAACAGTTGATATTTCTGTGTGCGGTGGTGATAATGAAAATATGAGTTGAAAGGGGGAGTGTGTTACAAAGATCCGTGTAGTTGGCTTTAAAGGGCACACTCAAAGGCAACTAAGTGAAAGGGCTTGAATTTTCTACATGTTCTTTTACAGCAAAGGACTGGCCTGGTCCACAGAGCTGTCCTGGGTCTGAAAGCTAGGCTTTTGTTTTCCAGGTTTGGTGTTTACTGCCTTATCTGATACAGAACAGTAGAAATTCCAGGAACATCACTGTGCTCCAACTGACCTAGCAATTTTGTACTGCTTTCTGATTTGTTTCCATTTTTATCAGGATACTGTACTTTGTAAGGCACAATGGTGAGGCACAGAGTCTTGGTCTAGGAAGATGTAGTCATATTTTAAATATACAGGATTTACATTGGGAGGGTGTGAAGGCCACAGATGAAGTGAGCTGTGATGATTGGAGCCTTGGTATTAAAAATTAATAAATTTTAGAATCCCAGAACAATTTAGGTTGAAAGGGCTGTCTGAAGGTTGACTAGTCTAAACACTGCTCAAACCAGGCTGAAATAGAGCAGGTTGTTCAGCGTTATCTCCAGTTTCAATTTGAATATATTCTACCTCTGTGCAGATTGTTCCGCTGTTGTACCACTCCCAAATTAAAAAAAGGTTTTTTTCTATGTATAAGTGGAATTTCCTGTATTTGAATTTGTGCTCATTGTCTCTTCTTTTGTCAACCAGAAAGAGTCTGTCAGTCTCCTTCTTGTCTTGGGCAGCCCAGAATTGGGCTCAGCACTGCAAATACAGTTCTAGCAGTGCTGAGTAGAGGGGAAGTCTCCTCTCTTCTCCTGGTGATGATATATTTGGTTTTTTTGCATCAAGGGCTTGTTGCTGGTTCAAGTATAAATTGTCTACCAGAACTCATAGGTTTTTTCTGCACAACTGCTTTCTAGGTGGTCATCTTCCAACTGTACTGGTGCACAGTAGTGTTCATCCCCAGTGCAGGACTTTACGTTTCTATGTTGGGAAGGTTCCTGTTGGCCCTTTTCTCCTGCATTTTGATGTCCCTCTAAATGGCAGCATAAGGATCAGTCACTCTTTCCAGTGTTTAACCTGCAGACTTGCTGAGGATGTTCCCTTGTGCCATCATCTAGTCTTAAGATGTAGAACAGATTGGCACCAGATTAGAAAAATATCCACAGCTGTCTCCTTATCTATCAAGACAGTCATCTCAGAAGGTTATAAAGCTGGGCAGGTGTGATTTCACCTTTGTAAATCCATGCTGATTGCTTCAAATCCCTTTTTTTGTCCTTTGTGTGTTTGGAAGTGGTTTCCAGGAGGATTTACTCCATCACATTCTCACACACATTTCAGTTTTTCCTTCTTGCCCTTCTCGAAGATAGAAGTGACATAAAGAGTTTTATTAATTGTATTGGGAACGAGAAGAGAGAATCATCTTTCTTATATATGTTCTCTGTGACACAGGGCAGAGGCAGCTAATACTGCAGTGGTGAAACATACTGTCAGTCTGGGAACCCCTGGGTTATAACTTTCAAAGCAGCTCAACCGGAATGGACACATTGCTCATTTATGAACTCTATAAAGTCAGTTATATCCTGACAGAATAGCTTGGTAATGTTATTAACTAATGACTTTGCTGTGAGATGAGTTGTCATTTTTGCTGTGTGTAAAGTACTGATGTTTTATGTGTCAGGTGTTGAGATTTAATTGAGTTGTTGTTATAAGAACGTTACAGCCTTTGCATGGAAAATGGAAATGCTCTCTTACGTTGCTTCTGGAAGCCCTTTGTAGTGCATTCCTAAAATTAACCTATCAAAATATAACAGACTAAAAATCCTAAAGATTTGGTCCACTAGTATTCATGCAAGGTGGAAAAAAATTAATTGGTTTGAATGGATTCAGTTTGGTCAACTGTTGTCTGTTAACATCTGTGATTTTAATATCTGATAAAAAAAATACTCAAATGAGGAATCTTCCAGACAATGCAATACGTAGAGATTTTTTTTCTGAATATTGCAGCTTGATGCATCAAATTATTTCTGTCATAAAGCATCTAAATATCAATGGGCATAATTTTCATCTGTTAATGAACACTTGGTCTATTAGATTCCCCTAGGAAATTGTGGTCAAAAGTGCTTAAGTTGCTGAGATAAATCCCAAGTTCGAAAATTATCCTGGATGAGGGCCAGCTGTCATGAGAGGTTACTCTGGGCAGAAACTTCTAATGCTGTTTTCCCCCAGGTGGTCCTTGCCAGCTGGTACCGCATATATACCACCATTATGGATTTCCTTGGTGTATCAACAAAGACATGTTGGACTGTAAACAGAGGAAAAGGGCTTAGTCCTGTTGAAAGCTGTGAAGGTAAATTCTGTTTTATCATGGTTTTTCCTTGGAAGCATGCAATTATGATTTTATGTATTTCAGAAATAATAAACATTCTTCTGTTACCAAAGGTGAAAACCTGGGTTTTGCTTATTTAGCTCCTCCCGCCAGATTGAATTCCTATCCTGGACTTCAAAACTTCACAGTTATGGTCTGAGCCTTCATAATGTTGAATTGTTACAAAGAATAAGATGTCCTAAATGTATTTGGAAGCTTACTGTACATGTATTAAATTTTTGTAACTTCTGAAGGATCCCAAATGCATTTCAAGTTCCTACATTTCAAAATTTCCACCCTCAATTTTGGAGATTTTTTTTGAGAACTCTTACTTAGTGATGCTGCTAAGAAGAATCCTCTTCCTTTCATGAGCTACTCTTCAGCATAAGAATTTCAACCTTATACCTTGATTTTGATGACAAAGCAAGGACTCTGACATGTTTTCCCCCCCATGTTTGAAATATTGGCCTGTCAAGTAAGTTTTAAACAATAAAAGTACCTTACCAAGAAGTGCTTTCAAGGTGTTCTACAGTCAGTT
>WEIU01013416.1:6305-44116 GCA_013389925.1 Aegithalos caudatus
CCAGGCAGGTGCAGGGGACCCGCGGGGGGGTGGCAGTGCCACGAGTACCGCTGCGCAGGAGGATGGGCTCGGACCAGCGCGTCTCCGCCTTGGGGCCGCGGCAGCCCATCAGCAGGAACTTCACCCTGGCGTAGGGACGGGGGGATGAACAAGCCCTGCGTGGCGTCACCCCAGCTGGGATTTGGGGCTTCTGACCTTACCTGTAGGGTCCCGGGGAGGGCAGGGGCCCATTGCAGGGGTCCTGTCTGCCCTGGTCCCTGCACGCCGTGTCATCCCCGACCCGCAGGACGGCCAGGCTCGGCGCCGAGCAGGAATACGCGGCCGCCGCCGTCTCCAGGGTCATGTAGGAGCGGGCAACGTGCAGCTGCTTGTAGGGGGGCACGTCAGCCCGGGACAGGGGGTTTCTGAAGGCGGCTGATGCTGCACGGCACAGATGGGGGGTGAGCGACTGCTCCCCATGTCCCCACGTCCCCTGCCACAGCGGGGACGTGCCGCAGCAGCGAGTGCTCACCGTTGGCAAAGGCCACCGCCACCCAAACGGCGTCGGAGGCATCGGCGTGGCCGTCGAAGACGCAGCGGGGCCGCTCCAGCGCGAAGGGGCTGGCGGGGACTTTGCCCAGCAGTGCCATGGAGGGCACCTGGGGCACGTAGGGCAGCCGGGCTGGGGAGTGGGCAGTGAGCGAGGGGATCCCCCCGTTTTGCACCGCTCAGCAGAGCCCAGCCCGCATCCACACCAGTGTTGTCACAAGGAGTTGTCACAGGGTGCCAGCATGAGAGGGACAGCACCGGTGTGGGGACCCCCGAGCCGTGCCCAGCCGTGCCCAGCCCCATAAACCCCCCTGGAGCAAACGCCTCGCAACCCCTCCAGGTCCCCCTCTGCCCTGTCCCCCAGGGAGTCACCCAGGTCCGCGGCTGTGCTCATCCCAGCCAGCGCCAGCAGCACCCACGGCAGCTCCATGGCGTCGTCCTGGTGGTGCTGGAGGTGCTGTCCTGCTCAGCTCACCCCGTCCCACTGCCGAGGGGACGAACTGCCCGCGGTGCCCCCGCAGCAGGGACCGCCTGTCCTGGAGCCGGACCCTCCCAGCCCCGCATTCCTGCACCGGCTCTGCCGGCCCGGCCAGACCCCGCGGGCAGAGGGGACAGCGGAGCGTCCCGAGTCACCCGCTGGTCCCAAACCCACTGGGAACCGTCCTGCAGGACCCCCGAGGCACCTGCGAGGAGTCAGGGCACAAGACAGTCACGTGAAAGGGGAAACTGAGGCAGAGGAGGAGCTGGGGCAATGTTCCAGGATGGGTTGGCAGGATTCAGTCTTTGTTGGTGATCTGGGACCAGCCAGAAAAATCGCCCTGGACCCCCTCCACTCGCCCCACCAAGACCCAGCTCCCTGAGGATGCCTTGTGCCCACCAGGCCCCCGGAGCCCGGGGTGAGGCCGTGCCCGGCTGGTTCGGGTGCAGCCAGCCCTGCCCCGCGGGCAGGGAAGCGCTGCGGAGCATCACACCCGAACTAACCCAAATCCCAGCGTTCAGGTGAACGGTCCCACCCAGCACGAAGAGCGCGGAAGCATTTCCAGCTCTGGGGCCACCCCACGCTGACATTTCCCCATCTCTCGTACCCCTTCCAAGCCCTTGGGATGGGGGCAGGGACATGGCCCTGGAGCGGGAGCGCCCCGCGGCTCCCGAGCCCCTCACGGCCGCTCCCCCCGATCGCTCCCCCCGCCGAGGGCTTGGAGCGCTCCTTGTCCCGTGTTTGCCAAGGGGAGCGGCTTCCCACTCCTGCGTGGGAGGAGATTTGCCCCCCCTTCCCAAGGGGCCGGGACCGCGCCTTCAGATTAAATGGAAATGGGGCATTCGAAGATTATTACTCCGTCCAGCTGCGGAGGGGAAAAACAGGCGCAGCTGCAGCCTCCATCCCTCCTCCTCCTCATCCCCACCTTATCCCCCACTCCTACCCAGCAATACCTGCCCCGAGGACCCCCGCAGCTCCCCCGGACCCCTCCCTGGTGCTCCCCGACCGGCAAGGTGCCAGCAGCAAGGTGAGGGGCAGGGTGGGTGACGCAGGGGGGTGACGCAGGGGGACAGTGAGTCACAGTTTCAGCTGGCGGTACCCAGCATAGCTGCGGGGTCAAGGCTGGGCTAATAATAACCACCCTGTGGCAGATGAGCCATCACTGCAGGGGCTGGGAGAGACACCCCCCTCTCCTCTCCTCTCCCTGGGGCTCCAGCTGGGAATGGGGCACACGAGGCTTTTGGTCAAATGTGCCTGGGAGCATCATAAGCATTTATTTTCCCCTCCTGGCTCTAGGATTATGCTTTCACCTCCCCTTTCAAAGCATCTCCCTCTACCATTGTGCTTCAGCCCCTGGTTCTGCTCATTTCCACCCCTTGGATCCCCCAGCCATGAGGGCTAGGCCACCTTGGGCCCAGCACAGAGAGGCCAAGGATTGTAGGAGATGGCCTCATGTCCAAAAACAGGGCAGTCAGGGAAGAGCTGCTGAGCTTGGCTGGCTCACCACAGCCCAGTGCCCCTGCCCAGATGGAGGGAGGCTCCAGCTGATTCACACCCAGCAGCAGCTGCAGGAGATGCCTTGGGCCAGGCTCAGCAGGAAATTCTTGCTCTGTACAGGGCTGAGTGAACCCTGCTTCAATCTTCGCTTCAATTCAATGCTTTGATTGCTGGGATTGCATGATCCAGGGATACAAAGCTGAGGTTTCAACTCAAGACTTCTCCCTTTTGCAACCAGGGTGGGAGAGGAGCAGAGCCCATTTGTGTAGAGTTTAGCAACACAAGACACGTCACTGCAGCTCCCAAGGAGCTGCCATTCCTGCAGCATGCCCAGATCCCACTGGATGCTTGAGGGGCTCCGCCTTAGAGGCTGCAGGCAGGAGATGGACACTGAGGAAAGCTCTACCCCCAATAGCTCAGAAAAACCTTTAATTTTTATATTGGTGTGACAGGAAGCAAAGTGCCCCTCAGCTGGTCCCAGGAGAAGGCCATGGTCGTGCTGCCACAAAGCCCTGTCAAGTCCAAGATTTCCTAGGAAGCAAGTGAAATAGCAGATGGCAGCAGTGCCAAAGGGATGGATTGGATGGATTTAATGTGCAGTAGGCCTGGTGGCTACAGGGAGGGGAAGAGCCAGGAACAGATCCTCAAAAGACACTAGCTCCCATGTGACAAGCAGCCTGGGGACAATGTACAGCAAGGCCCCTGGGACTGGGGCAATATCCCGTTTGTAAAGTGCCAGCACCCAGAGCAGGAACAGGCTCCCAGCCAGAGCATCACTGCTGGCAGCTGGGCTGGCCACCACTGCTGCTGGGAGGAAGGGGACTGTCACCAGCTGGTGGCACCAGCATCCCTGCAGCAGCAGCAGCACAAAGCACAGCAGCTCCTCCCTGCACAGGCTTCACCGAATTGCTGCCATGTCACCTGAGAGAAGGGGAGAGAGGGACAGGTTCTGCCTCTCATCTTTGGCATGAGAGAAGTGGGGCTGCAACTTCCCACAGGTTGGACACTGCTAAGTCACCTCTGCTGGCACCATGGCCACAGACCACCAAACTCCAGTGGCCAAAGACCATGACCCCTGTGACCAGTGTCCTGCCTGCAAAGATGTGTCCCTCCAGCAGAGCTGAGCTTTCCCTCCTCCCTCCTGGCTGGATTAGTGCTCCGTGGCTCTATGGAGCAGGCTGCTTCCCCAGAGAGCCACCCCAAGCCCTGAGGCAGCAGGAAGGCAGAGCAGGGTCTTGCTGTGAGAATGAAGAGTTTATTGGGACTGAGCAGATACACGGCAGGAGGGAGGTGAGGTGCCTCAAACAGGGAGCTGATGTGTCCCAAAAGGAGGAGCTTGTTTGACTTCCAGGTCGTCTCCTGGAAGCAAGGCACTCTCCTCTGTCCTCCATCCTGTCCTCAGGCCTTACCAAAGGAAGGTCCTGCCTTCCCCAGGGGATCTGTCACCTCAGTCCCATCCCAGCTGCCCCTGCCCGCAGCCATCAATCCCACCCAGAGACACAAGCACAGCTTCTACAAAAATATCCTTCCCTTCCCCCCACCATCCCACCCTCCCCCCCAAAAAACGTGAAGAGCTGGCAGGGCTCCCACAGAACTGTTATTGCTCAGTGTGACGGGTGGTCAGACACGGGAACTTAAGGCATCAGGAATAAGTGCACTGGTGGCCCCTGAGGCTCAGTGGCCCAGGCAGTCCTCGGTGACACCCTGGGCAGCCAGCTCTGCCAGCACATTGTCCAGGTAGTTGGGGTCAGGGTAGCCATGGCCGCTGAGGTTTGAGTCCATCTCAGTCTTGTGGTGGATCTCGTTCCACACCACCGTGTTGCTCTCGCCCGTGGTGTTGGAGGTGCCCACTGTGAAAATCAGGCGTCTCCTCCAGGCCACCTTCAGGAGCTCCAGGACCTAGAGGGGAAAAGGAAAAGCAAAGCTAGGAGCAGCAGCTAGGAGACTTGAGCCATGAATGCAGCTCACCAGGAGCTTGACAACTCAAGAAGGGTGACGTTATCAGGGTGTGACACCTCACCTTTCTGCCCTTCTCATTGTCTGGTAGGTAACAATAGCGAGGAAAGCCTCTGGCTGTGTATGGCATCCCAGGGTTGGGGTGCTCCGGGCCCTGCAAGAGATCAGACAGATTTGTCATGGACATATCCATCCTCATAGGAATTGGACAATCCATCAGCAGCAGGATTGGACATAGGCCCATCCCAAACCAGCTCTTCCATGTAGAGGCAGCAAGGTATTGTTGGTGAGTACGAGGTGTCAGACTTATTCTTACAGGACACGTGAGTATTACAGATCCTCCAAAAGCAGTCTCATGCTGAGATACAAAAGCAGATCTAAAATCTACCTAAATTCTGGTGAGAGACAGCCCCAAACCACAGCTTTTTCCATGTGGTCTGGTACCCCCTTACAAAGACCACACAGCTCAAACCTTTGAAGGTTCACTCCCACCACTGAAACCAACGTGGGCTGTGAAACCAGACCATGAGATGTTTCCCACCTTGTGATCATGGGCAGTCTCCTCCCTGCTTCAGGCAGACATCAGACTTTACTGCAGGTAAAGCTGGGGCTGCTCAGGAAAAGATCCCTCATGGAGGAGACCCTCACACGTTGAAGAGCAGCTACTGGCTCCAGGCACCGCAGCCTGCTCAGCAAAGGGCTGCCAGCAGGTGCTGCACTGGATCCCAGGACTTTTCTGGGAGGCTCTCCCTGCTTGTGCTGCCTGCCAGCACGCTGGGCACTCACCTGGATGCCCCTGCTGATGTGATACACAATCCGTATCGTGCCACAGTCCTTGTGTCCCGGGAGGGACTGGGGGAAAGTGGAGATCTCCATCTTCCCTTTGGGCTGCGTGCCGGTTTTCTCTCCGTAGATGGTTTTACAGGAGGGACACTGCAAACTGCCATCCTGCCAGGGGAGAGAAGCCACATCAGAGCTCCAGAGCCCAGCCACGTGCACACAGGGGCAGGTAGGATGGGCCAGCTCAGTACCTTGTTCCCGTTGGAGTACATGGCCAGCATGCAGAGCATGTGGAAGGAGTGCTGGCAGTTCCTCAGGCGGCCCACGGCCTCTGGCCTGATGCTGCTGGACTGGCACGAGTCGCTGTAGCCCGAGGGGGAGGACAGCTTCTCCATGCAGATCATGCAGTCCTACAGGAGAAACACCATGTGCTGTGAGCACAGGCCGGTCCTGAGGACTGACACACCAAGGAAGGTTTGCCTTCAGCTTTAATGGAGATTTAAAGACACACAGACAGGTTTCCTTATCCGGCTGGGATCCCCCCACTCCACTTCCTGCGTTGTCCAGGAGGTGGAGAGCTGTCATCAGTCAGAGAATTGAGTGTGGTTACATCCTGCTTCTCTGCAAAGCAGCTCCACTGCAGGGATGGAGCGCTAGTTTTGACCTCTCAGCACTGAGACCAAAACCAAACTCCTTCCTCCAAAGGAAATGGAGAGGAACTGCCAGAATGGGGTATTCAGCCCACACCGTGCCTTCACCACAGTCCTCTGATAAGGACAAGTCACTTGCTGTCACGTGAATTTCAGGCAGTGCTGAGGTGCTTTCCACCTCACATCAACAGTGCCGCTGCAAGCAGCACCATGTACCCCACCAGACACCCACGGAAGGATGGTCCTTGGGCACTGCTGTGGTTTCCTTGGCACCCCAGTGAACTGGACAAGCTGGAGTTGCTCCACTGCCCTCTTACCTCATCAGCAGGAGCACCCTTCATCTCCTCCAGGTACTTCTTCACCACCGACTCTGGCTCTGTTGGTGTGGCTGCACAAGGAGAGATGAGACAACAAGTCAGACAGTGTCTGGTATGATGGGCACGTGTGGGGCAAGCTAGAGAGAAGGGAGACAAGCAGGTCACTGGCCAGGATGCCAAGGAGAAAGGTCAGGCTTAGAGGGGAGAAGAGAACACTCCAACAGATCCCTACAAGCCCAGCAAAGGCTTTGCTTTCAGCCATGGCTCCCACTGGGGCTGTGAGTGCCACAGGTCTGCCTGTAGCTGGTGTGCTCCAGCTCTCCCCAGCTGATACCAGGCACATCCCAGCTGAACTTTCTGTGCACCAGAAGGCAGCTGGGATCAAACTCAGCCTTGATGGGACAGAGGATCACACAGTCCATGTTGTCAAAGGAGAAAAAAAAGCATTCCCACACCACCCCAGCTGGTGCCCAGCAGGGAAACCCAGCAGCACCCTGAGCTTCAGGCCCTGTTTTGAATACAGCACAATGAACTCCACATCCTTAACGTGAAACAGTGGCCTTTGTCCTGAGCTTCCACACACTCAGACCTGGCAACACACAGTGCAAGTCAGGAGGTGTGTAAAATAAGCCAGCTTTTAACATGAACCCTGTTTGCAGTGTGACACAGTATCTTTGCATCTTCCCAAATACAAACCCTGGTCCCATCCACCCTGGCACAGACACCTGGGCAGCCCACCAGCCCAGTCCCTGGAGCCATTATGGGATGAAGCAACAAACATCACTCAACACCAAGAGCACATTACCACTGAGTGCATCCATAGTCACCTCAACTCCCAGCCTATCACCCTGGAGCTGCCTAGCAAGGCTTGGCTTAAGCAGGGAGCATTCCATGCCTCTGCAAGGCACTTGGCCCTGGGTGAGGAGAGGAGCTCCTTACTCATCAGGCCTGCCACAGAAGCTGCCAGGCTTTTCCACCAGCCTGGGGAAGGAAACAAGTGATGTTACACCTCCACCAAAAGAGAGATCAGACACTTGGCTTGGGGGGACCTCGTCCTTCCTTCCTGAATCCACTTCTGGGGGACATCAGGAGAAAGCAGTGTTGTAACAAACAGGCTGGCCAAGGCATGCCTCTTCCTTCTGCAACCTCCATCCTGTCCAGGTGGATGTTTCAGCATGGAGAGTACTGCTGCTCCCAACTCCACACTCCCAGGAGGACACAGAGCATCATCACGTGGATCAGCCAGGGATCAAAGCTGCAGCTGTACCTGCATGACCCATCTTCAGCTCTCCCCATCCACTCTAGGGCTTTCAGGGAACAGAGAGAGTTCACAAGCATTGGCTCTGTGGTTCCAAGAGACAGCCACTGGAGCTGTTATTCCAGTCCAAAGATCCATATCTGTCATGAGCAGGAAGGAAGGGGTGCTATTTTCTGGATAACCACTTCTCATGAAGCACAAGGGAAGGACTGCTCACATGCCACAAGTGGTGGTGAACAGGCAAAGGCCTGGATAGCACAGATCCTCTACCAGGTAGAAGTCCCTCATTCCCTAGAACAAGGCAGAGCACCAACATCTTTTCGCTAAGGAACATCCTTTAGCTCAGAAGACTGAGGAACTGAGGGCTGGACTCTGCTAAATGAAAACAGAGTCATTAAGATGAGTTATTTTCAGAAGGGGATTCCTGGCCATCCTGAAACCCATGAATTCTGGCAGAAGTAGCAGGAGGAAGGGATGGCTGAGCACACAGAGCAAGAAGAGGAGCCCAGGAGGTGAAGGGATTTCACTCTAAGTGCCAGTGCTGGGCAGGAGGGATGCCTGACATCTCAGGCAGAGCAGAGCTGTGAGGATCAACCTCTGGAGATCCCAAGCCAGATAGATGGCAACAGGATTAAGCATTAAGCCAAGGAACAACACAGAAGCAGGAGTTTTCCTCTTCAGGGGCCAAAATTCCCTGGGAAAGCATTTCCAAGAACTGCCCCAAGAGCAGGAAACAGAGAGGAGCCTGGGCAAGCCTCAGGCTTCCTACTCTGAGGCCAAGGCCTCAGCAGTGCCAGAAGCTGCTTCAAGGCCTCATCATCAGATCTCACAGGGAACAAGGCTCCTTGTCCTGCCTTTTCCAAAAGAGAGAAACAGGTCCAGGAATTCTCTGCTGGGACTTTGCTTGCATGCAGAGGATCAAGAGCTAGGAGTGAGGGTTCTGGGGATGTGATCAGTCTGAGCTGTCCCAGCTGCTGTGAAATCCTGTGCCTGAAACCCTGTGTCCCAGTGTTCTGTGGTGTCAGTACTCCAGGCTGGCACTTGCCATGTGTGGCAGTTGGAATCAGCCTCTGGAGACCTTCATGGCCCTACAGGAGATGGAGGCTTCAGCTTCTTCTGCTTCATAGGTTTTAGGAAGAACACTGTGAGCAGGACTAGCTCCTCTCCCCCACATAAGACATCTGCTTCCATGATGATTGCTGTGCTCTCATTCCCATGCTGCCTGACACACAGACAGACCACCAAGTCCTTCTCCACACAACCTGCACTTTCTGAAGTGGCCTTCTTGTCTCCTCTGGCTTTGGGTTGGAGGAAGCAAAGCCAAAAAAATGCACAGCCAAGGTGAAGACAGTGAGAGAAGGGAGCAGCAACACCAGCAGCAACACCTGCCCAGCACTTGGCAGAAAGCCCCAGCTCACCTGCTCCCACCTGCACAGCAGATCTGAGCAGCTTTAGAGCAGTTCAGCTCACTCAGGGTGGTGGGGGATGCTCCTTCTACAGAATCCCTTGTGACTTTTCTTCTCTGGAGCTGCTCCAAGGATCAAAGAGATAACTCACCCAAGAACTGGCCAGGCTCATTCGAATGAAATCAATGAAAGGAGACAAAAATTCTGGTGGAGAGCTGGGTAACAGCGAGAGAGGAAAGTTCTAGGGATTTTGGGCATTACACCACTTCACCAGCTGACATTAGGATGGAGATGGGGGAACCAAACAGGCAGAAGGTGATGCAGCCCTCAGCTACCCTGAGGAAACACATGCCTGATGGATTTGCACTGTGGCATCTGCAGTCTGTCCCTGTCACTTTGCTGTGACAATGCTCCAATGCATTTAGAGCCACCAAAGCTGCCTGAAGAGAAAAAGGGCTGGGCAGCCCTGATACTTTAGAAAAATCCATCCTCAGCTGCAAGGATTTCAAAATCCAGTCCCAAAGAAGGGACTTTGGGTGCTGAGAGCTCTTTTTCAGCAAAGGTAACAAAGCCCACACAGCCTTCCCTGGGCAGACCAGCACGTCTGGCTGGCCACATCCCAGCAGCACAGGGGGAGCCAGGAGGCAGCCGGGACCACGGCACGAGCCACGTATGCTCCAGCACATGAATCACTTCCTTACAGGGCTGTTTACTCCATAAAAGTGTTTGCCTCCAAATCTTTGTTCTAGCCATCCCCTGGGATCATCAAAGCCTGGTCAGTCCCCAGAGTTTTCTGGATTCAATAGTGGATTGAAAATGGACTGGAAGAATCGACCGGTGCCATTTATCACCAGCTGGCCCAGGGCTGTGATACAGATATATCCAGGATGCCAAAGAATGTTTACCATTCTTTCATTTACAAAGAGAAGAATATCAAATTGTTTTTAATGCTTCCCCTTCCTCCCTGTAGATAATAAGCTGCTAGCTGCAGCAAGGGCTTTCCATGAACAACATTTAACAGATGTGTTTTGAATCCTTGCACGACAACCAAATGCTTGCACCAGTAATGTCTCCTTCTGTAGCCCAAAACAAGCCATATGGTTTCCAGCAGACTTTTTTTTATACCCTCTGTAGGCCAGACACTGGTTGTTTCTAGTTATTGTCATGGACAGTCACACAGCTCCCATCACCTCTGCTCCCTGGACTTGCAAAGGCTGTATCTATAGATTTCATATTCAGCATTTCAGCAGGATAATCCAGTGATCAGACTGCTCTGGTCAGAGCACCCCTGTTTCTGCAGCCTGCTTCCTTTAGCAGATGTTTCCCCATGGGAACAGCAAGATCTCTCAACTCTGAGGGGCTCCCCAGTCCCACACATCCCACAGGCACTGGCACAGTCTGCAAATCCAGCTGCAGGTGGATGGCAAGGAAGGATGAGTGTGCTCCTCTCCTTCCTCACTGCAGTGACTGCCCATCCCAGAGAGGATGGACATGTAGGGAAACCTCCTCACCAGGTGAAAGTGGATAACAAGTGACACAGCAGACTTAAGCAGTTCCTGGAGGTTCTTGGAAAGGCTAAGGAGCCCTGTGGTGGCCAGCTCCATGCACAAGCAGCACTTGCAGAGAGCAGGACAAGCCTTCCTGGGAAGGAAGGAAGCAGGCAGGTCCCAGCCAGTGATGGGGCAGCAGCTGCAGCATCCTGAGGCAGCACTGATCCATGGGGATGGCAGAGGCTGCCAGGCCCTGTGCCAGCATGGAGAGCACAGAGACTATGGCTTCCCCAAGCCCTGCAGCACCTGGCTATGCCAGAGACATCCCTGCCAGAGCAGCTACAATGCTAACGAGTCCTGACTAATTAGTGCCTGTGCTTAACACATCCCAGCCATTCACTGAGCCAGCTGCAATTCCCTGTGTGGGACCAGGGCTGGCAGCAGCAGGAGGGAGGGAGAAGGGGCTCAGGAGGGGCACACTGCACCCACCACCAGCTGGTTGTGGTCAGTGCAATACTGGGTCCAGTCCTGGATGCAGAGCTCTTGCTTGAGCTCTCCAAGGTGGAAAATCCTAAAGGGATGTGGCAAAGAACACACAATGCAGAAATTCAGGGCACAAAATGAGCCTACCTCTGTCTGTTGGCAGCATCAGGGTCTGTGAAGGGAAAGAGAACAGTCTGGCCAAAAGTCAGGCTCAGTACCTGCACTGCAAAATAATGTTCCTAAGACCAGAGGGGTGTTGTACAAACACAGCTTGTTTTTAGAAGAGACTGAACACATTCTGCCCCCCAGGAGTGAGGCACTCCACAGGACTGGCATCCCAGCCCCCACCAGCAGGAATCCTGCTTTTTAAAATAAGAGGGGGGATTTTAACAACCTAAACCACTGAAAGGTTCCCCTTCTCGTGGGTCAGTGTGAGAAAGGGTTGATCTGCAAGTCTCCTCTGCAGCACATCCTGGGCAAATCCTGCCATGCTGGATGGGAGAAGGAAATGCTTTGATGCCCCTTTCCCATTCCATCCCTCCTCTGGAGGTGTCCCAGCCCCAGCAGGTGGCATTGCAGAGCTGGCAGGAGGTGACAGCCCACCCTGTGGCTGAGCCAGTGCTGAGGAACTGGAAGCAGTGATGCTGATGGGATGCACAGCTACAGCCACTGCACACCCAACGTGGTGTGTGCTGCTCTCACCTCCCAGCCCATGTCCCATCATCCTTCCCACTCCCCTTTCCATGCCCCGCATTGCTGCTCTCCCCACCCAGCTCAGAAGTCACAAGACACTTTCTCCTGTTAACATCCCACCCCTGCAGCATCCTGGCTGTTTGTATGGTGCCAGGGAGGCTCTGCTGGGAGCAGAGCAGCACCTGGACCAACAGAGCCCACAGAGGAGAAGGCAGCAGCCAGCCAGGCTGTGTCTGTGGGTACTTTGTGACCTAAATACAGCTGTTTCATGTCACTAAACATCAGTGCAGGCCTGGCCCTCATTATTTTGGGCTCCTCCAGCAACCAGGGCAAGGCAGTGGCTCTGTGGAAGGCATGGCCTCACCACAGCCCCCTTTTGGCACTGTTCCCAGGGCATCCCCAGCACCCAGCCCTCATTCCTGCCCTTGGAGGGAAGCACCAGGAGCCACACAACCCCACCACACTGCCAGCTGCCTCCATGGAGCAGGACCCTCATCCAGCCCCTCTGCCACCCACCTCTGCTCAGCTCTTCTCCTTCACCTCCCATTTTTCCTTTGCTCCTCCTGTTCTTTGCTGCTTCTCCTGCCGCCCCTGCTTTCTCCTCCCCCTCGATCACACATCCTACTCCACATTTGCTATTTCACTCCTTCTCACAGCTCTCTCCATAAAGCATTTCCATAAAATACCTCCCTCCTCATTTAATTTCTATTTTCTTTCCTGCCTCCTTCAGACAGCTTTGGACCTCATGGACTCCAAAGAAAGAGAAAGGTACAAAAATCATCCTTAAATGGGCAGGTGCCTTTTCCTCTCCAGCTCTGGGCTCTTCCCTTTCTTAAATGTAGAGATCTCTGTGTTGAACATCTCCAGTCCCCACCTGGCTTATTCAAAGGGGGATGTGCTGTAGGTTTGGTGGTGGTTGACACCCCTGTGCCACGGTTGGCAAACAACCCCTACAGCTACACCAGGCTGGATTCACACCTACCCCTGCAGAGTCCCAGGGCTGCTACACATGGATGGGATCCAGGCTCTCAGCTGGGAGCCACAGGCTCTGAGGGGTGCCAGTGTGATACGAAGAGGAGAAATGAAAGCCCTGCCCTGGAGGGGGCTCCACTCAGCAAGAGAGCTGAGGTCATCCATCCCTTCCTGCCAGAGCACATCCACCTGAGAGTGCTCCACTCCCTTCCACCCCAGATTGAGGTGGAGAGAACAAATCCTCTGCAGTTTGACCTAGAAAGCCCTACATGACTCAGGAGCCTGCTTGTCTGGGAGATCCTTGTCATCCCATGACTCAATCACGGCAAGCACGGCTCACAAGCAAATCTCTGCAGAGCACACACGGATTTGATGTTCCTCTTCACGGTCCCTGAGCTCTCAGACTCATCCCACCAACAACTCAGAAGGCCCTGGTATGTGGACACTCCCCAAGAGGGTGCAGCAGGATCACAGGGGAGGCTGGTGGAGCCTGACATGCAGAGAACAGATCTGTTCCAGCTTTAATTTTGTGTGGAAACAAGCTGACCTACCACAGGCCCACACCTACTTCACCATGTCATTTTAGAGCCTGTCAGAGACGCTGCAGGTCAGGGGAGGCACGTCCTGCTCCTCCCCTCGCTGGGATGAACATCATCAGTCAAACCAGAACAGCCACGAGGGTGTGGGGAGGAGAGACAAGAGGAAAAGACGGGGGGCAGAGAGATAAAGAGAAGGAGATGGAAGCAAATATCAGAGTTTGAGCAGGAACTACCTTTCTTGGACACTTTCCTCCCCTCCTTAACTGAGCTGTGTTTTTTAGTGGCCTTATGGGTGCTGGCAGCTTGCGGCACACGGGTGAGGTGCACGGGCAGTCCGGCGGCTGACATCAGAATAGCTGTCATGCCTACAGTGGGTACGAGGTCAACATGCAGGAAGGAAACAATGGGGAAACACATTCATTAAAAAAAAAACTTTAACCTTTCAAAGAAAATAAAAATAAAGTGAAGTAAAATAAAACAAAATCCAAGTCCTCAGTTCTGAGGGCATAAAATGTGTGAGAGGTAACAGGGTTGGAGTCGGCACAAGGAGGGGATCTGGAAGTTGCCAGAGGGAGGAGCCCAGGCAGTAAATTAAGGGAGGGAAATGTGGGCACATCTTGTCTGTGACCCTCTGTGCTGGTGTGTGAATAGGACATTCCTCTTTGGGCTTTAGAGCTCCTCAGGCACTGAGGCTGCTGTGGTGCAGAGTTTTCCTGCTGACCAGAGCCCTGGAAGTAGCCCTGAAGGATGAAGGGCATCACTCATAACCCCTAAAGCTCCTGCTCAGCTGCTCCTCCCTAAAGCCACTCATTTCACCAGTGTCACACTGAACCAATGCCCAGAGTGCAGCAGAGCTGCCTTCAAACACCAGGGCTGGGCTGCCCCACACAGCCCCCCACTCACCCCACACCCTCTCCCTGGCGCTCCGGTTTTCCCTCACATTTCCAGCAGCAATGCAATTCTCACCCTCCCCCATCCCAGCCAGCTGTATCCATGGGATGCAGTTTGATAAAACTAATGAATCATTAAAAAGGACAGCCATTCCCTGAAGGTAAAATTGGCACACAGAAAGCTACAGGACTGATCGTGCTGATCCGAGCTGATGTTTGCCTGTGAAATCCAGGCTGGTTACAAATCATAACATTTCCAAGGTACCATACTGCTCTCACACTTACATCCAAGAGAACACCTGCTTTTGCTTTCCCAAGAGCAACTTCCCACCTGCAACAGTCAGCACCAGAATCAAGAAAAAAAAGCTTATAGTTGCAAACCAACAGCAGAAAACCTGAGAGCCAGCATTTCCCCAGAAATCCCCTCTGAGGGCAGACCACATAAACCACATCCTAATGCTACACACATTCCTGCTCAGCAATGTATGGCCAAAGCTGAGATTCCCAAGCATTTTATTTTTGCAAGCCTCTATTCAGTCATATGGGGAAAAGAAGATTCTAGAGCACATTTGTTCAGGACAAAAATGAGGCACCTTGCCCACACATGACTGAAAAATCGAGTTGTGATGGGAAGCATCAGCTTTGTGTGCAAGTGGTAAGACTATTTTCTGCCTCAAATATGCAACCAGTCAAGAACATGTGTCCTGTGACTACAAATCCCCTGTGCAAAGCCTGTGTCAGTGCCCCACAAGCAGAATTACTCCTACACAGTGCTGACCACAATCTGTACCTCCTTTCCCTAAGGTCTGAGCACAAATATTCCAGAAGCTCTTCAACCCCTTTCTTGACAGCTTGAGTTGAATGTTTTTACTAAAACCTTTCTACCTAAGGGCCAAATGACAAACAGAAGGGGTTTCACCAGACAGGCAGGACAGAGGAAGGAGTTTCCCCAGGGTTACCAAAGAACTTTTGGAAGAGCTGGGCTGACCACAAGACCAGGCTGCCCAATGGATGGTGAAATGCACTTCCAAATGGAAATAGGCAGCAATGGATCACCCCCAAGGGGGATCTGGACCTGAGAACTAGAGTTCTCCCAGTTCCCAGGAGCTGCAGAGCCAGAGGAGCATACAAAGACTGGGTTAGTATCCCTTGCCCTACTGGCAGCACCAGGCACAGCCAAGCAAGAGCTCAGCAGATCCAGAAATTTCACCACCAAACTCCCTTTAAGTGCTAACTAAAGGCCACAAGCCTATTGCAAAGCTCTCAACCCATCAAAGCCAGCAGTCCATGACTCCCAGGGAGCCTTAAGGAAGAGCTTAAATGTCCCCAGAACAAAAGCTACATGTTTTTTTTCCTGAGTACAGCTCCGACCCAAAACCCAGCAGCAGCACAAAGCTGTCCCCTGCACCGTTCAGGTCCTTTCTCCTTCCAGCAGAGAACAGTCAGAGGTATTCCAAGAAGAGCAGCAGCAACACTGACTAGAGAGGCTGGAGGAACAATCTTCTTGAGAGACAGGAAAGATCTCCCACCACAACTGGGGAAATCATCTCAGTCTGACCCCACTGAGGCTGCACAACACTATTCCTAGAACTGGTGCAGAAAAGGAACAGGAAAGTTGTCTCTAAAAAAGCTGTTTCTAAGCAGTGCAATAGCACTGATGGCACAGACTGACATTTGAAAAGCGAGTCCAAAGACTAACAGGGATTATCACCACCCACGCACAGCTGTCTGATAGGCAAATGCAAAATTAATGTGTTCTTCTGAAGAGATCAATACTGTCTCACTAACATTAGCAGGCAGAGCCCAGGAAAAAAAGGAAAAACAGGAGCATGGGCTGAACAACTGGCTTCAGACTATCAAAGGCAGAGGGCAACAAATTTCAGACCAAGCAAAAAGCAGGAGCCACAGAACCTCAGGTGAGTTCAGCTATTCCATAACACAGCCCCCCCTTGTACCTGGAATAACATGTCTAAAACTGCATGCCAGCATCAGGAATCATCACCAAAAACAAACAAATAAACCCACTCACCATTTATTCCACAAGCTTCCTTTTAGCACAGGGTAAATGTGGGACCAGGAGAATTACCCCAACTCAATATTCAATATTCTCCTATCTCAAATTGGTCAAGAAAAGGTGTAAGGGTGTAAGTGGGAAATAACCTTTTCCTGGCCAATTTTTTACCTTCTGCTGCCTTAGGAGCTACATGCAATGAATCATCTTCTGCAGACTCAAGTCCAGAGAGCATTGAAAAAGTAACCTGGTGTTACATTGCTCTGCTGGCTCATGTCAACCCCCAGTAGCAATGCTGCCTTTAAAGTTCAAATACAGTACTGGAAATTTCAGCATTAACAATCCTCCCACAGGTTTGGTGACTGGAGTCCCCAGGAAGGGACATCCTTGACCCAGGCCTTAGGTGGGAGTGTGCTTTCCTACATAAGGAGCCAAAACATTACAGACACACCTCACATCTGCAGACTGAGCCTCCAATTCTCACAGCTGGGGCAGACACAACAATTTCAAGTCAGAACCTGTTCCAGGCACCTGTGGAGTTATGCCAGGAGCAAGTGTAGTCCTGGACCTGGATAAATTCTCACCTGAATACAAGCTGCAACATGACAAGTTTGCCTAGACCAAAACTGCTTTGGACATGTTCCTGTGAGAGTTCCTGCTGCTCACTAGCTAGTCCAGGAGCTTGAAAAATATTATTTTATATGTTCACACTTTCCACTGGGCTCTGGGCTTCTTCCCTGCAAGGACTGCAGGAGGGAGGAGACAGAAAGCCTTGCAAAGAATCTTTTGGGATCTGATCTGATTCTATGTGTGCAATAACCACATGCAGAACTGCCTTTTTTCTCTTGCTCAAAGCCTCTTATTTGGCCAGAAATACATTAGTGGCTCCTTGGGGTAAAATTATTTTCACTGGAGCTATGACAACATCCACCAACTTTTTTTTTTTCCAGCCTGCTGTGTAAATAAGGGACTTTTTGTAACATCCTGTACAGAAGCTGAGCACAGGAAAAACACCCTGACATTATGTAATGAGTGTTGGCCACACAGTCACTCACACCCAGCCCAACATGGCCCTCTGGCCACTGACCAGGACTTGCAGAGGCCTCAGACTGGTACAGGGCAAAGCTTACCTTCAAATAATGTGAGATCTCAGAAAAGCATTGCTAATTTGTACAATTATATCCACCAGTAAAATCAGTATGGTTAGTACATCCCCAAGTGCCCCAGCTCCAGGAATCATGCAAACAAGAAATGTTTGTATTTAAATAAAACCCAGTTTTATTTAACAAAAAGCTCCTTTTCAGACTTCATGTTAAACATAGTATTAGAAGGGCCTTTATGTGAGCACCTTGCCACCCCTCAGCCTCAAGGCACACCAGCTAAAATCCATCATTCCCAGGAAATGTTAGTCCAGCTGATCCTTAAACACCAACACTGTGGTTAAACAGTTTGCTTAGACCTGTTTGGCATTTCACTGTACTGATCAAATACTTGAGGGGAAAGAAAAAGCTTAAAAGCCAAGTTTCCACATGCACTTTGAAGTATTAAAATAGCAGAAAGCAAGGAAAAAAATGATACATTTTTGTATAAAACATGGTTTTAAAGTCAGCTTCATGATTTTTGGGATCCCAAGAGGTGCTTTCAGAAGACATGGGGTTGACAGTGTTACAAATCCCTCACTCAAATCCCCAAGCATCCATCACACAAACCAAACCCAGCTTCTAATTCAGACTCAGAGGAGTCCTCATCTCTTCTTTAGCCACCAGAAGTTCTCCCTGCATCCAAGAGAAGCACCTGCAGCATTTCTCAACATCACCCATGAGATTCAGGGGTTGTGTCTGTCCAGCTTCAAACCAGAGCCAAAGCTGCTGAGACACCAGGGGATGGAGACACATCTCCCAAAATAAAGTCTCCTTCATTTACATCTGAGACTTCTCTCCCCCTCACAACACTGTCCCCCCAGCCCTCTCTACTGATATTGTAGGAAGCAGTCATGCAGTGGGGACTGGAGCAACAAAAGGAGCCCAGCCTGTGTTAGAGAATACCCTGAGTAATAAGTAACTTGTACACCATCAACAGGATTTTAATTATGAACAAAACTTCCCAGAAGAGGTTCTAAAAACAGAGAGCAGAGCATAGAGGGGAAGAAGGTGTCCCTAAAGGCCCAGCCAATTAATATCTCAGCAAAACTTTTCTTTTTTTACCAGAACTCTATTGCTTGCTTTTCACCAGATATATCCCCAGAGGTTTATTCTCCTTCCGTTCCCTACTTAACTTGTATTAATCTTTCCTCCCCTCCTATGTGACTTTGACAACTCAAATTCAAATTTCCCTCCTCCCTTTCACCTCAGAGCTGTGGAACACCTGGCAGAAAGCAGCACAGCACCCAGAGCTGGGTTGTGTGAAGCCTAGATCTGAAGGAGACCCTGGCCCCAGGGAACTGCTTCTGCACTCCCCTGCATCCCTGTGTGCCTCATGCTGGCTGCCTCAGGGAGAGATAAAGAGTATTAAAATGAGCAATTATCCCTTCTTTTACACCCCCAGACTGCAGCAACAGGGATACCAATTACAAATTTAACCATTTTATTGTATTAAGTGGTGGCAAATGGTTTATTCTCTTGGGATTTCCTGCAGCCTTTTCTATCTAAAGGTGGCACCACAAAGCATAAACAAACTTCACATATTCACCTCCTACACGTGGAGAATGAGACCACAGGTAACAACATTAACACAGCCTGGATTCATCAGGGCTCTTCAGCTCTGTGCTTTATTTACCTTTATGTGATTAAGTACCTAATTACACAGTCAGTGCTAACAGCCAGGGCATGAAAGGGCAGAGCTGTTATAAGCAAGGGGAGTTCTACTCAGGTCACCCCCCAGAGGAGGTCTGAGCTTGACTTTACATCTCGTTTCCACAGTGATTTGCTAAGGAGGAGACAGATGGGCTGCATGCTGTCAGAGGACACCTGTGTTAGTCTTCATGCAGTGCCAGGTTGGCTACAGACACGTGCAAGGCAGTTTTCATGATGGTGCCAGCTTTAGATGAAGGGAAACATCAATCCTGGGGAGCCTTTTCAGCCAGGCTAAAGCATGGCACTCAAGAAGAGACCAAACACCTTTTCTGCTATAAGGTGGGAACCATTGTCTTGAAAAACAAGAATGTAACTCTCTCTGCTGGCTCAGGAGCAAAGTTTGGTGTCCCAGAAGCTAATAACCTCAAGGGACCATGCATGGACAAGAGACAGAGGAAGGAGAGGGTTAACAGACATTCTGCAGGGTCTGAAACAGAGAAAAACTCCAGAAAATACCCAATATCAGATGTTTAGCACTCCTCTACCAGGTAATGATCCAGTTTTGAGGGCACAGAGACCTCTGCTCTGGGCAGAGCACCCAAATCCCCCAGTACCACCACACCAGGGTCATTGGTTTGGCACTGGCTGAGCCAAAACACAGCAAAGGTGCCACTGGCATGGGAAGCTGACAGCACAAAATGTCATTTTCAAGGCAGTGCCATTTTGACTTTAACAGGCAAATCTACTCTGAAAAGGAGCATTGAAAGCTGGCACTTTCATCCCTCCCAGACATACTCCTCAGTATATTTAGTACTGTATTCACAGGTTTGGATAACAAGCAAACTTGCATTCTGCTGCACCAGGAGACCATGTCTGATTCAACTTCTGTCTCCCCTTTCCCAAGATAAGGCATCACAATCCTCTTTAAGCTAAAGACCACCTGAGCTTTTTTAATAAAACCACATTGTAAAACATCATATTAAAAACCACACAAAATCTCTCACCAGTCCTCTGCTTTGACTTTAAAAAAAAGCAGAAAATAGCAGCTAGCACTGAGTGTGATTCACATGCCCTTTCCTTTGCTACTTGCTCATCCACATGTATAGAAGAATATGAATAGCCATGCCTCAAATAATCCCACTTATTTTGAAAGATTCAGGATGAGAAAAACAGTTAATAAGGTTTGTCTATCCCATTCTCTCCTAAACCTGCCCTCTTTACTTTTCTAGAAAGTCTTTCAATCTAAAACCTTAAATGCCAGCAACATTTCTGACTCTTTCCAAAAGTCAAAACTGGAAAGTAAGTCCTTACAGAAAGGCAAACTTCTCATTCACCTAATCCTAAGGATTGAGCAAATAAAGTACAGGGGGGTTCTTACCTGCCAGGGCCTGGTTCAACCTGCTGGGTTTGGGCATCTTGACAGGCAGGCTCTGGGCACTGGAAAGGAATAAAGAGATGATTTGAACAGCAAGGAACAGAGACAATTCAGCAATGCACTGCTCCCTCCTGAGTGCCAGGGCCCTGGATATATTAACAGGAATTAATGCTCAGATGAGCCCCAGCTGGGAGCCTCAGCCATGCACCCTTCTCCCACTGGTCCAGCAGCTGTATTTAAGGAGCTGTGTCCTTAGCAGAGCTCTCTCCTAGATTTACTTACCTGCAAGGGGGGGCCTTAGAGCTGTGCTGTGTGTAGCTGCTGCAGCCCCATCCTCTCCTAACCCATTCACTCCTCCTGGGGGATCGTGCTCTGATCCTGTGATACATCCCTGCACTTGCACATCCCCACAGAGTTTTTATGAGCAGCCAACCTGCACTACACATCCAAGGGGGATGAGGGAGGAAAGGCTGAAGGAGACCTGGAAGAGCTTGGCCTGTTTTCATTTGGAAATCAAGAGAATATGGACACCAAACATCCCTTTCAGGTTTCCTCACCTACTTGTTTTGGCAGGGCTGGCAGCTCTACTTCAACTTTGGGGTACATGGGCAGCCAGGGTTATGGCATCAGCTGGCAGCAGGAATTAGGGAGGGAAGGGGAGCAGCAGCATCAACACTGACAGGGGCTCACTAGAGAAGAAAGCAAACTGGATCTACATTAGCAGAGCAGGAACACTTGAAATGCAAATGCTGGCACAGAGAAGCCACGTATGGACTTTGTCTCAGGTGGCCCAGGTGGCTGGGATGGATGAGGCTCATGGGCCTCAGCAGCAGTTAATACATGGTGCATGCAGACAACAATCTCCAAGGACTCCCCAAAATTACACAGACCTGGACAGCTGCTTAGGAGTTCAGTGAGTAAGGTGGTCAAGAGCCCAAATCTCACCCATTATTTAGGGGAAACCTTCTTCTGTCCAGCCAGGATGGAAGAGCTGCCCTGCCCAAAATGGTACCACTGAAGTCCCTCCTTTTGGTCTTGCTAAAACCTTTATTCACATTTCCATGACAATGACCATGGCTGAAAAGCTTTTTGAGTGACACATGGCTGTTTTCCACCCCCCTCTCCCCTCTCCTACCTGTCACAGGTTCCCACACGTGTGCTGGCCTCCCTGAGGAAGCCTGGGCAGGACAGAGGGCTTGGTGCAGCTCTGGACAAGTGAGATCAGCACCCCCAGACCCTTATAAAGCTCTCCAGACCACAGAGGTTTCCCTCCTGCCTCTTTCAAAGGCTGTGCTTTCCCTTCTGCTGCCCCAAATTTTGCAATGCCTTCAAATGATGCAACAGACTCTTGTGGCTACAATTCAAACCCACCAAACACAGGGGAAATCTTCCCCGTGATTTCAAAGGGCTCTAAATGAGATGTTCTTATGAATCTCTTTCCTGATTCACCCTCTTTGTCACAGCTCTTTCTCAGGAATTTCTCTATTTCTTTATCTCATCCCTTTGCTTCATTTCTGCCCTCATGATCCTCTTCAGAAGATGGCAAGGAGCAGGACTCCTTGTTCTCCAGCTGCAGAAATGAAGGATATTTGAGGACCAGGAACTTGAGAGAAATGCTCCCAAAAAATCAGAGACATTGGACCTTCCCTCATTTCCTCCTGAGAAGCCAAGACAGCACCGAGCCTGGGCACACCCTCCACCCCAGCCTGTGACCAATACAGAAGAGTTTTGTGTTTTGTTGTCATGCCCTGAGATAAAGCAGCACCTTGGGCACTTTCACTTCTCCGTGGAAGACAAGAATAATATACAACACAAAGCTGAACCTTCTGCTGTGCCAGGAAAACAGGTGGGGGCAGGGAATCCTTCCAATGACCTGGAGCACAGGGTTATTACACCTGAGGTTGGAGAAAGCAAACCCAGAGCTGCCCTGGGAAGGGGATCACTGGTAACCATGCTTCGAAAAAACGGCAAAGAAATCCTTCCCTCTTCTTTCCTAATTGTGAGACTCAAATCCAAGTCATCCATGAGTTAGAACTTGTATGAAGTTGTCTGGTTTCAGCTGGGATGGAGTTAATTTCCCTCCTAGTAGCTGGTACAGTGCTGTATTTTGGATTTAGGATGAGAATAATGCTGATAACACAGGCATGTTTCAGTTGTTGCTGAGCAAATTTACACTGAGTGAGGCCTTTTGTGCTCCTCATCCCACCCCAGCAGTGAGGAGGTTGGGGGGCACAAGAAGCTGGGAGGGGACACAGCTGGGACAGCTGACCCCAAGTGACCCTAGGAATATTCCAGACCACAGAGATGCCAGGATCAGTAGCAAAACCAGGTGGGAAATTGACTGGAGGCTGCTGCTTGGGAATGGCTGGGCACTGGTCAGTGGATGTGAGCAATTGCTTAGTGCATCACTTGTTTTGTATGTTTTAATCATCAGCATTATTATTTTCCTTCCCTTCTCTGTCCTGTTAAACTGTCTTTATTTTAACTCACAATTTTAACTTTTTTTCTTCCAATTCTCTCCCCCATTCTCCTGGGGGAGGATGGAGTGAGTTGAGGGGCTATGTGGTTATTAACTGTCTGCTGGGCTAAACCACAACAGAATTGAGAAGAGCCCTGGAGATCTGCAGAGAGAAACAGATAAATCACCACCCACGAGCCAGGAAACAGTCACTGATCAGCTGCACCCCTGGTGTAAAGGCAAAGTGTGTCAGCTTTGGCTGCTGGAGGCTTTGAGCCAACTGATGTGATGATGGAGAAACCAAATACCTCTTATTTCACTAAATACACACATTCATTAGCAGAATCTCAGCTCACAGTGCTGTGGGATGTGCTGACCCATCCACTCTGCACCGTGGGAGCAGGGCTGCCACACTCCCTGAGCTCTGTTACAACTGCAGAAAGCCAAAGCTGATGAAATCAAGGGAAACCCACACTGCTCTGAGGTACCACATCACTGCCTGGGCAGGTCTGCAGCCAGAGTGCGTGGGAGGAAGTGCTGCTGTGCCAGAGAAGGTGAGGAAATGCTGCTCAGAGCCTGCCCTGGGTCTGAAGTGGGGGTTTTGGGGGGAGGAAGGGGATGAGTAACAAGGGAGGATGTTGCTGTTGTAGTGTAATCTGGACTGTGCATCCAATAATGGAACAGCACAAGCTCAAGATATTCCAGCATTGCCATACCAGTGCTGGCTTCTGGGGAGAGATCCTGCTCATTTATTGAAAACAGCTCAGTTAGGAGAAAAAATGATGTTTTGGGTAAGGGAGATGTGGGTAGCACCAGTGCAGCATGGAGAGACACCTGCTCCTGCTGCCCACAGAGATTTCTTACCAGGCAGGGCCTTTGACTCCTGGCCAAGTGTTCTTGCAGGTGCTTGCAACACCTGAAAGTCAACACCTGAATTCTCTGAATGTGTCCTGGTATCAACTCCTCCTTCCTGGTCCGATTTTGTCCTGCTATTTGCCACAGCTTCTGCTCTCCCAGTGCTGGATATTCCTGAGTGTAACAGGGATCACCAGGTTGTGAATAAAAAGATGCAAAATAAGACAATGTCCTCGGAGATTCAGCAAGAAGATCCTGGTAAGATTTCCCACCACTGGTTCCCAGGCAGTTTGCTATGGGAGGCAGACAGGGCAGGCTGAGATTTCAGCAGGACAAACCCACTCGCTTCTCCAGAATTTCAAGAATCTGCAACACCAGTGAGACAGCAAAGCACAAGTCCAGCAAGGAACTGTGTCAACAGCCTGGAATCCAGGGCTGCTGCCACTTCAAACACTGGGTGGCCAGCTTGGAGCCATCACCTGAGCCACACATGCACAAACCCCAATGCAGCAGAACAGGGGAAGCCTGTAGGGACTCACCCTCTTCACCTGATCTGGCTCTTTCTTCCTTCCTCCCCCCTGCACACAACCAGCAGGCCACAGATCTCTGTATCATGGCATCTTTGTAGCCCTCTGGGCAACAGCCAACACTTCTCCTCACAGGTGAGGGCAGCATCCAGCCCTGCTTCACACTAAGTGCAACCACAACACCTCAAGGTCCAAGCCCCTTCCCAGGGCTCACTGAGTGCCAGGTGACATTAATGGTGACATTAATGACCCCACTGGTGGTAGCACCACGCTGGCTGAAAGGGCTGCAGGACAGCTCACAGTGGAACCAGCACCAGGAGAGCTCCTCACCACCCTCTGCCTATGGACCAAGCTGAAGGATACAAAGGTGGAGAGAAATGCAGGAAAGGCCCTAGTTAGGGTCCTCCCTGATCCTACAAAGCACTGACTGTGTGTTCTTCCCATGGGGGATTTGGGGTGCAGCACTAGACTTTTCTTAAGGACACCCCAATTCTGTCAGCATTCTTTTCCAGCTCTCCCAGACCCCCATTCCTCCTGATTTAATACAAAATCCTACCCCCATGAGCTACCTGCCTTATCTATAGGCACAACCCAGACCAGCAGCCAAAGCCACATAAGCTCTGAGAAGCCTGCAGAGCTACTGAAGGGATTTGCCTGGCTGGGACACTAATTAATATCCCTCAGAAGATTGCTTCCTGCAGCTTTACTCGCTCATATTACAAGCAGGGCACTCCTTGCTGTGCTTCAGGAGTGCTTTACTCTGTAATTAGACAGCACAGTGCAGGGAACAGGGGAGCTCTTGCCCTAGGGAATTGATGCTTTCCCATGTGGGGTGGGATTTGCCAGGAGGTGGCTGGGATCCTGGTTAACAGTGCTGAGGTAAGGACACAACCCTTGCCATGGCACACTCCATGTGCAGATTCCAGCACTGTCTGTGAGAGAGGCCAGATTCATTAACTGTGTTTAATCCACGGGAGGAAACTAATGCACCAAAAAGCAAAATAACTTGCCCACATGTATGTAATTCATTAGCAGCACAGCCAAAGATATTAGCATCTAGTTAAGCCTTGGCACTCTTCTCTGGGTTTTCCAGTGGTTTTGACCCTCTTGAGAACAGGAGGAAATTAAAGTGTATTTGGCAGTGCCAGAGCTCTGCCTGCTCTCACACGGGCATCTGCCCTCCAGCAAGCAGGAAATGCATTTAATCACCCTCCATGGCACAGCAGCCAGGGCATGCCCGTTCTGGGGGCTACCCCTGCCTGCCTGCCTGCTAGAAATAACTGTTACAGCCACACAGGGAGTCAGGCAGCTTTCCAGGATGAACTGCACCTCCTTCTCAGCCCTGCAGGAGAGAGGTGCTGCCATTTTTAGCTGTGTTTCCTAAAGAAACTGTGTGTAAACAACTGCACTGCCTTTCAGCCTCTCCCAGTGAGTTTTTGAGCCCTTCTGCCAGTTGCAGCCCAGCCACCTCTGCAGGTTTTGTAAAAGTAAGTAATCTGTCAGGGCTGCTTTGGAGCCAAAGCTTGTGGGGTGAACACAACACAGCCCTTAGCAGACACCAGAGGATCCACTGTGGCCCAGTGATGCCTTGCCTTGGGTCTCTGAGCATGAGAGAACACAACCAGAAACCCATGGCAGGATAATTAATGCAGGATAATTACCCAAAATGATTACACTGTTGGGTGATGTGGGGCATTGACTGCAAGGAAAGGGGAACTAACCACCATAGTATGTCTGAGAGGGGAAGACAGGGAACCTAGAGGATAAAATAACCCAGGAATGCTCTGGGCTTAGAAATTAAATGAAACACATTGTTAGAGTTTGCTACTCAGGTTTCCCCTAATTCACAGAAATTAAAGGATTTTCTGCTGGAACATGCATTTTATGAGCCTGAGACTGTAACTGCAGCCAGGAGCAATTACACCCACCCCGTGGCATTTCCGACTCAACCCCAGCACAGGGCTGAGGAGGAAAAGCCATCCTGAGCTGTCAGCTGGGGATGAAAAAGTCCCTTTCACATATGGCACGCTGCTGGAAGACACAGATTGCCCCCCTGTGTGCACTTGTTGTTCTGGCAGGGATAAAGGAGAGTGACCCCAGCACAGCTAATCCCAAAGAGATCACACCCAAGGGAACAGACAGCTGGCAACCAGGGCAGTGGGGCTCACTGGGAGTGTGGGTCTCACACAAGTCTGACAGCACTCACACACTCCCAAGGCATCCCAAGAGCTGCTACCTGCCCCCTGTGACATGTCCTGCTGTCCCCAGCATAGATTTAACTGTACACTCCCTTTGCACCCCCCAGAAAGGCTGGCTTGGGCAGAGATGATTGCCAGGACACCAGCCACCTCACCCCCTCCAAAACACAAACAGCTGAGCTGCAGAACAGGTTCAAACAGCCTGACCTCAACCAGCCAAGGCAACCAGCCATGGGCACCTCCTGGCTTCCTCCTGACCATCCCTCTCCTCCCAGTCAGCACTGCCTGGCCCATGGGCTCAGCTCATGGTCAGAAGCCCATGGCAACCCTCTCCAAGCACCTCTCTCCCATGCTCCCTCCTTTCAGGCCAGCCTGTCCCCCCACCAGTAGCACACAACATACCCAGACCAGCTCCAGACAGGCTTGTGGGACAACTGCTGCAGCATTTGGCTCTTCTTTTTCAAACTCCCCACCCTGAGTCACTTTGTAAATCCTTTGGGGAGGATGGGGGCTCCAGGCAGTCCAATGGCCCCATGCACCTACCAGCAACTCCTGCAAGAGGGGGAATTTGGGAGCTCCTTCAGGAGACAGCAAGAGCCTTACTGGGGGCTCCTGCAGGCAGTGCTGAGGTCTGATTTTCAGCCCTACTCGAAGGTGACTGGAACAGAGGAGCACGTGGATGCTTAAGGCAACACAAAAAAATCAGCAGGTGGAAAAAAAGCAGCAAAAAAAAGACCGTGAGAAAGAAGAACAGGATGTGAGAAGCCATTTCACTCGGATGACCCCGAAGAGGGAAAGTCCTGATACGACACTAAGAAAAACATCTCAAGATTCACTGTCTTGTTTAAAACACAAATGAGATTCAAAACAAACCTCAAACCCCTGTGCCTCGTGAAATTAGCAGAATGTGCTTCCAACACTCTGCTAGATCTTTTATCTCTGTACTTACTTGGACAGGTAAGTCAGCTCTGGCAAGTTCCCCTGCAGTTTCTCAGGGGTTCAACAGCTGGATTATTCCAAGTGAAGTGAATGTAAGGCCCTGCCACTTCCAGCCCTTCACAAACAGAGGGAGCAGTCAGCCAGCCCTTGCTGGGTCACACTCGGTGCCAGCACTGCCTCACAGGCCACACACACCTCTGCCAGCAAGGGCTTGAGCACAGGAGGAGTTAAGAGTGGAATAAAGTGGAATAACCAACTGTGGCTTGCCCCAGCAGCCCATGCCACGGAGAGGAGCCGGGCTGTCGGACCACAAGCCTCTGCTTTTCACTGAGCTGGCAGCAACCAAAAGACCTGAAGAGAAGTGAAGCTCTTCCTCCCCCACCAGTAAGGTGCAATCACAGCCCTCTTTTGGATCTAGCTGATGGGAGCTGAAATCCTGGGCTGAGAGGTGCCCACTGGTTCCAGCCCTGTCAGAGAAGCGCCACAGTGAAAATGGATGGCACCTCTGCTCTTTATCACCACTACTGAAAAATAGCCTGGACACCTGATTTTGACAGAGGGTTCATGAGGTCTCAGCCACATGCAATGAGTCCTGTGGTCCCTCCCTGAAGGGGAAGAGCTAAGAATCCAGAGCAGTGTTCCACTCTACTTCCTAATTTGATGTCCCCTTTTACAAGTCCCCTTTTCCTTCACTGAGTCCCTCTCAAAGTTGCTTTTTAACCTAACCCAACATATCATTGCTCACTTCAGAATCTCAACCTGAGTGAATTGCCCTGTGGTTCAGGGAGACTGGGGACTGTATTTCAAATGGGAAGAAAAGAGGTAGAGAGCAGAGGGGAAGCCTTGTCATCCACTGTACTGGATAAACAGGCACAAACCTTTCTCTCCTACAGAGAGGACCCTTCTGGGTCTCTCAGGTAAAGTCCTCTGGGACAGAGAGGCTCCTGGATAAGGCACACCTGAGCACAGCAGATCTCTTGGACAAACATACGGCATTTAAAGGTGCATTAGGATCTGTACCTGACTCCATTAGATGCTGCCAGCGCTGCACTGAGGCTCCCAGTCTGAGCCAAAACCAAGGTGTTCTGTGCACTGAGTCTGGGCGCTGACCTCGCTCCGGTCAAAGCGGGTTTGTTATAGGGCACGAAGCCGACGTTGGAAGAACTTACAGACGCCGTCCTCCCGGGAACCTGATGAGCAGCGGAAGAGTTGGGCAAGTTTGTCCCGGAGTGCCGGTAGCGTGTGGTGATGGGGCCAGTCCCGCTGTTTGGCCAGCACTGCTGGCAGGAACATCCCACCCCCGTGTGAAGGGGCGCGGTGGAGGTGGTCACCGGGTACGGGGCGTCCGGGCGCCTCTGAACGCTGCGGCGGAACCGCGTGCTCTTGTTGGTCTGCACCAGAGCCGCCAAGTCCACGTCGTAGTTGTAGCCCAAGGGCCCCAGATCCACTCGTTGGTGCTTGCTGGAGTGGGCTTGCTCCAGGAACACGCACACGCTCATCTCGTACGGGGACCAGCCGCCCTCGTCGTTCTGCCACTCCCAGACAATTCCCTGCCCGGCCGCCGAGTCCCCCGGGAAAACGTGCCTGCGGATAGCGCGCATCGTGCCTGCGGGGGAGAGGAGGGGAGATGAAATACAGTTTAGTGAGCAGGGAACTTAACAGGGATGTTGTCCTGGGGGTTTGTTTCTGCACAGATCCGTGCTGCCTGCATGGGGGTGGCCTTTGTCATTCTCCCACAAGAGGGGCACTAAAAGATCTTCTCTTCCCAGCAAGGCTGGGTTTGCTCATGAAGCTTAGAAAAATGCAACATCCCCGAGATCTCTGTCCCTCTGCCAAATCTGATTGTGGGCTGGCAGCAGGTTCAAAAGCTGCTAGGAGGAAGGGTGGGAAAGGAGGGAAGGAGAGAGGATGCAGACGCAGACACACCCGAGCACAAAGGCACAGTGATCACATATGCCTCCCTGACGTTAAAAGGGGAAAAAAAAGTAAAAAGAAAAAAAATTCAGGCTGAGGCACAGATCTGGTTAAAAAAAAACCAACTCCCACAGCCTTGACAACAGAGTAACTATAGAGACAAGACACCATCGGGAAGTGCTTTGTAGGAGCACTTAAGGGGCTGAACACCCACTTTGTTACACAAGGGTAGGGGCAATTCTGGTCTTGGGAGAGTGGGTGAAGTCCCACAAGGGGCAAGGGCAAGGACTTTGGAGAAGGGCAAACTTCTCTAAGCTCCTGACTACTGGGAGAGAGAGCAAGACTAGAGAGGGAAAGACAATGAAGTAACTTGAAGACTGGAGAGAGCAGCTGTTCAGACAAAGGGAGAGAAATGGAAGGAGACACACTACTCCTGCAAGGCCACTCGACAGCGACAGCTGGAGCTCAAAGCCCCTGGAAGCCTGGCTTTCCAGGATGACTTCACTCCTGGGTACTTTATCCCTTACTTCAAAAAAGCAGCAGACTAATGGTAGGGAAGGAAGCCACACAACAGGACAGAAGGTCTGAAACCTTTGAAAAATGGGTTCTTGCAGCAGGGTCAAAACTGCTGCTGCAGGAAAAACCCTCAGCAGCATTCTGCACAGAGAAAGAGGAGCAGGAAAAGCTGTGGGGAAAGCAGGTCTGGGGATCTAGGGAGGTGAGAGTGAACAGGGGTGCAGTGAGTTGTTACAACACAGGAGGAGTTCAAAGAAGAGAACCAAGAGAAAAAAAATGTTAAATAAAACCTCTAAAGAGGTCATGAGAGCTACTGCACTATGCTCCAGGACTCCAGGTGGAAACTGGCAGTCCTGAAGCACTTGGTTTACAAGTACTCACACCTAAAGCCTGAGGACAGCTGCCCCAGGATACCACTGGAGACTCTGTGGGGCACAGGAAATCCAGGCAAGCTTCACATCCAACAAGCACATCCCAAAGAAGAGGGAGGACATGGGACTCCACAGTGCCAAAATCCATGTGGGACACCACAGTGCCAAAATCCAACTGCTGCTGTGTTCAGGCTCTGCCTGCCTGCATGCTGGCATGAGGATCATGCTGCTGTTATTGTACCCAATAGTTGGGAAACCTGTGTTTTCCTTATCTCGGCACTGCTGAAGCTCCAGAGCTGACACAAAGGCTAAGGCTCTCTCAAAGGCAGAATGTGCCAGACCAAGGAATGCCAGGACTTGTTTTTGCTCCAGAGAAGCACCAAGCATCCTGCTAATTGCAGAGCAGGACTCTCCAGTGACAGCAGCCAAGCAATATCTCATCACAATTAAAACACTGCTAGCAGTCAAACACAGCAACCTCCCCAACAGCTCAACCATGAAGCTCAGGATTCCTGTGGGACCAGACCTTCCTCTGGCAGAAAGCATCAGCAGAAGCAAGATGACCTTCCCAGCCTGGAATTGATGTCTTAGTGGAAAAGCAGACTAAACAGCCAAAAGCAAACTCTAGCAACGACTGCTCCTCCTATCCAGAAAGTCCTGACAAATATCAGCAACATAAACCCACAGCCTCAAAAGGTGGATAACTTCAGGAATGAACCCCTGAGCAGGAGGAGGACTAGGGATGGGACTGGACTGGGAATGAGATGGTGAGACATGCATTACATTTAGAATTGAGTGCAGGGAACCTGCTCCCAGAGACAGGGGACTACCACAGGTAAGGCTAGATGTCCAATGAGATATAGGAGATTAGCAAGGCTTCCCCTGCTCCACTGGCAGCTCAGAAGCTAAAAGCAGCACAAAGAGGACTGCAGGACTTGCAAGAAACTTGTGTTTTTAACACTCTCAAACAGCAGCAGAAAGAAGATTTTTTAGAAGTTAACAACAAGACAAGACCATGCACTTGGAAAACATCCCCCTTCCCCCAGGCTGGCAGGGAAAATGGCATTCCTCTCCAGGGTGGGCAAACAGCTGTGGTGAGAGGACAACTCCTGCTGCTCCCCTGCACTCCCTCCCAGCTAATCTGTCCTGAGCAGCAGCTGAAGCCCAGAGCTAATCCTGCCCACAAGATCCCCCCGCACAGCTGTCATTCCCTGCTGCTGGGGACGCTGCTCCCCTTAACACTGGCTTCCTGTTATTCTCCCTGGCTTCCTTTGAAGAGCCTATTTATCTGTCTAAAAGCTAATGAGCAGAATACAACAGCCTATTTTTTGCACTGTTTAAAGATTTTTCATGGGGATGTTTCCTGCAGAGATTCTTTTCTCCAGCACATGACAAAGTTCAGCTGGCGGCTGGCTCAGAAAGGTTCACGTTTAAGGCAGAACCTTGCAGAGAGAAAAAGCTTTGCTTAGAACTGGGCCATGGAAAGGGGATATGAGAGCTTTTCCAACAGTCACGTTGCAGAGCACACAGGTATTTGTGGAGGGAGGTTCACAGCACTGGCCACTCTGATCAGCATCCCTTTGGATCAATGGGAAGCACTGCAGGAGAGCTGTGGAGCAGAATCAGCCTTTTTATTATTAACAACTCCAACTCAGATCTAGACCAAGGAAAGATGAGATCATATCAGCCAACATAATTTCCAGAACTGGACTGTTCCCCAGAGATGAACAGCTCAAAAACACCCTGCAATGGACAATATTCACTGGGTGTTTTGAGATCTTTCACAAGAGTCTAAAGAGATACAAACCCTCTAAGGACAGACAGTTGCACTTGTGGAAAAGAATGTCCCATTCATTGAAACTGGGGCATGTTTCACCCTCCCACAGGCTCTCTGCTCACCTTCACCAGACAGCTTAGGACTGCTGTCCACAGGCTGGAGCACTGGATGAAAGGGTCAGAGGCTGGAAGGCTCCTTCACAAGTTTGGCAGGAAGAAAACAGGAAGGAAACAGCTGCTGGTGCCAGCTCTGGTGGTCCATGCTGGACCACTCAAAGCCACAGCCTCAGCTGGCTTTCCATATGTTTGAACAGGCCAAGCTGAGCACACCTGCCAAGGCATCCAGCTTAGAAAGCTCCTTACCTCACCCAGGACACCACTAGATAAACTCAGCCTAAGGTTACCAAGTCAGAATAAAAACATAAAAACAAGGATGCAGCTGTGGTGACCGCTCACACTTGCTCCAACCACTTCCCTTTCCTGACGGAATTGGCTGATCATGCAGTTGATTCAAAATATTGCTCATTTACTGTTTCAACTGGCAAGAAACCAGCACATGCCCCTCTCTAAAGCTTGAGATGATGTTCAACTGTGTCCTGGAGAGACACTGGCAAAGGGGAAACTGATGGATGGGAAATTTTCCAAAGCAGCCATTCATTTGGAGTGTGTAATTTGGGATCTCCCTGGATTTTCCAGGGATGAAGTGCATGCATTCCATCCTTGCCCTTTTTCTAAGCTCCAGCTGCTCAGCACATCTGGAGCAAAAGAGGGCAGGAATCATCCCTGCAGATTCTGAGCTGCTACTCCCAGTGACCCCAGGAGAGAGGAGAATGAAAATCAGGTCTCACTTCTGCTAACTGAGCCCATCCTGCCCTTTCTCCTCGGGAGGAAGCAAGCCAGGCTGGCAGAGCACAAGTGGAGGGAATATTCTGCTGCAGCGTTTTGGTGTCGTGTGGGGGCTGCAGGCACTCACAAGCAGCTTGAGCAGGGCTGCATGCCAAGGTAAAGCAGCTGGCACTCCAGCTCCAGAGGGAGCAAGGGATTCAAGCAGGAGAGTTGGAATCGTAAAAAGGCCTTTTTTACGCAAGTGATCTTGAATGGATTGAAGGGGGGGGCAGGGGAAGGGGGAAGTTTCCAGCTCTGAGAGCTCTGGCTCACAGGCTGGGAGCTCCAGGGGTTCCATGATGATGCTCCTGAAGGGATCAGGCTGTCTGCCTGCACCCAGCTCCACAGATTTTTCCACACTGGGCAGCAGACAGCACTGGAAGAGCAGCAGATGTGCTCACAGAGCTGCCCAGCACAGCAGCAAACAGCAGAGCTCTGCAGGGCTCCTACACACCCCAAGCACACCAGCAGAAGGGCTGGGGAGGCTCCCCTACCTGTATCCTGCCGGAATTGCGTCAAGCTTGGAATGTCGATGACGTAGGGAGCCAGGGCGGGATCCGCGTGTCCCAGAGGGATGCTGCTGGCCAGCCCCGACCCCGAGCGCCGGCCCTTCTGCTGGGAGGCCTGGATAACCTGCTCGATGTAGCTGCAGACGTTGCCTCGGTAGGGCCTCCACCTGCCGAACTCATCCTGCCATTCCCACACCGCCNAGCTGCTGCCATGCTCCTTCCCTGAGGTCTGGGCACGCTGTGATTGCAAGGGGCAGCTCTGCTGGTCTTACACCATCTTCTCCTGGGGACCTGCAGTGAGAAACAGAGAGCACAGGGAGCTGAGAATGGCGTCCCGAATCCTCCCACCCTGCATCCACGTGGCACAAGCCATCTGAGAGGGAAACAAGCCCTGACCTTCACAGAGGATGTTCACTGTGGATTTAAGAGACTCCAGAGAAGCAGACTGGCCTGAAACCCTCTGGCTAAGGGTGAGTGAGGTACCACCACTCACTCCCTGCCAGTGCTGGCAACTTCTCCTGCTAATTGAGGGCAAACACTCTTCAGGGAGGCTCTGCTTCCTATGGTCTGTGGTATCAAACACCACCTGAGTCACCACAGATCTGTACCAAACCATCCCATAGCCACTGCTCATCTGTGGCAGGCAGAGCTGTAAGCCTTGGCATGAGTTCAGACACACTCACTAGCCAGCAGTGTGCCAAGGCAAGCTGCCATTCTGCCCCTTCCCCGTGCTCAGCAAGGTTCCTGGCAGCATTACACTGACCACCCCAACGTGAGCTGCCAAACATTCATTCACAGAAATGACTGAATTACACAAGTGGTTCCCAAACTCTTCACACTGATCTGAGCTCCGGGGCTACACCATCAGCTCCATTCAGGCTTCTGAACACTTAGCTTTGGCCCAGGATCAGTCCTGAGACTCCTGTGCAGCACCACACATGCAAACAAAGCCAGAAGACAACTGTTAATGCAAAGTTGGCAAATCACAGTACACACACTTCTTTAGTTGAGTGTAATCCCAGCAAAGAACACATAGGAAGGAGTACAAGAGAACCAGGAGGAACACAAAGCATAATCACCTGCCTGTGCTGAGGGCACTGATTTAGTAGGTCCTCGAGATCAAAGCACACCTATTTGCAGCTTCTCAGGTTGGAAAACAAGGAACATCTCGAAACAAGGGACAATCAGCATCAGAGACTCAAGCCCTTAAGAGATGATTTGGGGAAGAACAGAGAAAGGGTAGGGGCCCAAAGATACCACACAAAGACACAAAGGACAGTGAATAAATTCCAACAAGAAGAGATCACCACTCTCAGCCCCCAAGAGATGTAAAAAGAGCAGATCCAAAGGCATCACATGATCACTGAGACACCAGAGGCCTGATATTTGACATTCCTTGTCTGTTGTGTCATTGCAAGGAATCCTGTCCAAGCCATCTGCACACACATCTGTCCAAATGCTGGACAACCACTTGGAGATCCCCACGTTGGTGCTCGTGTGTAGGTGGGTTTGGCTGTGAATGAGTGAAACTCATTTTGTTTTAAAATAAATTCGCCTTCTCCCTTCTGAGGTCTCACGTCATTGATTGCTCGCTTAATTAACTCCCAGCAGGCAGCAGGGAGCCGTGAGCTTCCTTCCCATCCAATGGAAAAGTTCAGGTCTCCCAAGAGGCAGAGCAGCAGTGGGTGGCTTCCACTGGAGGATGCCATCTGCACAGAGAATGACATCCCTGCCGGATGGGGGAAGATCCCACGCTCCGTGGAGCGTCCCATCCACCATGCCCGTGTGGCTTGAAAGCTTAAAAAAGACAAGGAGAGTGAGCGCAGAACAGACACACCCACACGTCTGCATTTGTAAGAGGAAGGCAACACTTTCCCCAGGAATTCAGTGTAAATTAGTTTATGAGCTGCTCTGAGATTTTTACACAACACCCCCAGCTCTACTGGTCGTGGTGACAAACCACTCCAGATCACCAAGATCCTGCCCTGGTCTCTGCTATTAATCATTTCCTTGTAATCCATTCTCACCTAACACACCAAGGACAGTTATTTTACTCCTCAAACAGCAAATTAAGACTTAAGGTATCAAATCCAACACCTGCCTCTGCCATTTATTTTTACGGCAGGTTTCACGCCAACACTTTTCCACGTCAAGGACCACCAGCATTGTCCATGCTCAACTCAGACAAAACCCAGGCTGTGGAATTTTCTGTCCCACCCCTTGCACTAGGTGCTCTGAACCCCAAATACAGAACCAACACCTTTTTTCCCCCCAAAGCTGTTACCAAACATTCATCTGCAGCCACACACAGAGCAGAGAGGAGAGAGGCTGTGAGGAGGGAGTCAGCGATTCCATTTTCCTTCCTTCCTGAACCAGCAGCAGGAAATGCAAACAAGCAGACACCGCAGCAGAAAAGCCACCTCCTTCCTGTGCCACCTCACCCTCGCTGGGGTGACAGCTGGGTGACAACAGCCTGTCCCTCACCCCGGGGTGGCAGAGATGCTGTGAGTCCTGGAGCTCACGTGAAGGTCCCCGGGCTGGCTGCACGAGAGTGTCGCGTGCTCCAACATCCACTTCCCCATCAGAGTGGAAAAATATTTCCTGTGCTGGGACTGCTGCTCCAAAAGGAGGAGCGAGGGGCGTATTTCAGCCTCCTGCCAGTTCTTGCTGAAAGCTGCTGGAGCCAGCAGCTGTTTGCACGGATTGGGAAGTGAGGAATGCGGGAGAGCATCAGTAAGCCAGAATTACACAAGTCCTGGAAGTATGGCAAACGAGAAAGAAATGGCCTAAAGTTGCAGTTCCTGACTTCTCTTCAAGAATTCTGCAGCACACAACTATTAAAAGCTGAGAAATTCAATATTGGAGCTGCTTGTATGGTGTTCAGCGTTACACCACAGCAGAGAGGGTTTGGGGAGGAGCGGGACATGGTTTGGGAGGTGTTACACATCCCAGTTCACATCTTTACTCAAATCTCATGGACTAGAACACTTCACCTCAAGCTTTAAAGATACCTTGAAAAGCTGAAATTCACATCAACCCTAAAAGCTCTTACTCACCAAACAGTCATGGCTCCAGTCAGAAATCCCCTGGGCCACCCTTCTTCCAGAGAAAACAAAACCCTGGCTAATTCAAGTGCAGACCTTAATATTCCAGCCAGATGCCCTGCACTTTGAAGGTATTTGGTAACATGGGCTCACAGTTGAGTTTGGATTTGTTTGGTTGGAACTTTACGCCCAGCACAGTCTCTAAAACATTTGTCCGCATGGCTTTAATTGGGGACTTGGACAGGAAAAAAACTGAGTGCATTTCAGATGGGTTTTCCAGCAGTTTCACTCCCTGCTCCTCAAACTCCAGCAAATGGTGGTGAGAAAGCTGGAGAACGGGAATTAAAGCCTTTGAAAGCTGTATTTAATTCTCTGTTCTACTTCAAGAAAGCAGATTTTTTTTTCACTTTAAATGCAGGATGTTAAAATTCATGGGTCTGAGATGATTTCTAAAAATGCCAACTCCTTTTTTAAGTTTCTGAACTTGAATTGCCAGTGCTGATAAAAGTTTTCACGAAATGCAAGCTTGTACCTGGAAAAGAAAAAGAGCCTTGGGAGCGCTCGAGCTGGGCTAAATTAAAAATAAAAGTCACCAGATTGGTAAAATAGAGACTTTTCAGTAGGTTGTTCAGAAAAGAGTACCCAGGAAGGATTGTTAAGCATCATGACACCACTTTGAGAGACAGGAGGGCAACAAAGATCCCATGGGAAGAGATTACAGAGGGATTAGGGGAGCACATAAAGCACAGGGAGGCCACAGGGCTGCAATAAGACTTGACCCTGTGCAGGGGGCACGACTGGAGCAGCATTACAGGTGCTCTGAGCCCTTCCCCGACCTCAAAGCACACAGCCAGGGCCCCCACAGGCCCCCACACCAGCAGAGCTGCACTTTCGGACACAGCAAACCCCGATGTTACACGGTTGGAAGCTGTTGCCAGGTAATTCACAACCAAACACACGTTTCCTTACACAAGCACCCAGCACAGATTAGCATCGACTAAAGAAAAAGAGCAGAGCTCGGCAGCAGAGAAGGGTCACAGTAATAACTCCAAGCATGCAGATCCATCCCAGTCCTGTCCTGTCCCAGCCTCTGCTGATCCTCACGGCACAAGGTGGCTGGGTTGACAGCCAAAGCTACAGAAGAAATAAACCCGGCTGCTCCAAACCTGGACTGCTTCCATTCAAAACAAGCTTTTAAGCGAGTTCCCCTCGGAGGGGGAAAATAGAGACGGCAACTGAGGCGGAACAAAGCGTTTGCCTGTCAGTTAAGCCGACGGCTGGTTTCGGGCTCGGGTGAATAGAAAACCTGAGGCAGAGAGAGGAGGGCAGGTACAGATCCCACCTGGACACAGGATCCCACCACACTTTGTGTCCAACCCGACTACTCTGGGTCCTTCTGGGCACCCAGGCGGGTTATTTATTCGCGGGGAGATCACTGACTCGAGAGGTGAGAACCTGGCACGATCTGGAGAGCCCCTCCAGCTCCCCAACGCCTTCGGCTCGCGGCAGGAACTCCTGGAGCTCCGGAACAGCCAAGCCGGGTCCCACCTGGAGGAGCCGATGGTTCGGGGCCGGCCCGGAGGGGGCCCCCCGCCCCTCAGGGAGCTTCCCCCGGCCCCGGGACCCACCGCAGTCAGCTCTTGGCTCCCACCGGCCCCGCGGGTGCCGGTGGTGTCCGGGCGGCACCGACAGCCCCGGGAGCAG
>WEIU01013416.1:45098-62239 GCA_013389925.1 Aegithalos caudatus
AATGAGTGTGTGATAATGAGTGTGTGATAGCGATAACGAGTGTGATAATGAGTGTGTGACAAGGAGTGTGTGGTAGCGATAATGAGTGTGTTAATGAGTGTGTGACAATGAGTGTGTGATAGTGACAATGAGTGTGTGACAATGAGTGTGTGATAATGAGTGTGTGATAGCGATAACGAGTGTGATAATGAGTGTGTGACAAGGAGTGTGTGGTAGCAATAATGAGTGTGTTAATGAGTGTGTGATAATGAGTGTGAGTGTGCAGAACTGAGTGCGATAATGAGTGTGACAGTGATAATGAGTGTGTATGACACTGATTAGTGTCAGTGAGAATGTGTGATAATGAGTGTGTGACAGTGAGAGATTGTGTCACAGTGAGTGTGCATGTGAGTGTGATAGCAGGCATGAGAAGTGTATGATAATGAGTGTGTGATAGTGTGTCACAGCGAGTGTGAATAGATGTGGAAAAGTGATGGTATAGTGACAGTGATAGCGTTGATTTAGGTTGAAAAACACCCTTAAGATCACCATAATTCCTTCTGAACCAGGAAGTGTTCACCACTCCTTACCCAATGACTTGAAACCTTCCTGGACTTTACACCCGTGCCATGATACACCTGCCTCAAAAGGCTTATATGATAAAGAACATTATGTTTGGCATCGGTAGTTACAGCAAAAACAATAACACATATAAACAGTTTATGCTGTAGGAATTGAGGGATATTATAAAACTCTTCTTCCAGGGTTAAACACATGAGACTCACCTTTACAGAGCCTGAATAAAGCTGGTTTTCATCCCAAAATGTACAGTGCTAAGCACATAACCACGGCAGCTCCAGTGAAAACCCTCTGCTCCAGTGAAAACCCACACAGCTCAGCCTCGTATGCAAATGCCCATGGATTTCTCTGCTCCAGGATGGATGAGACTGTCACATACTTGAGTTCAAAATACTCACGAAGTACTAATAATTGCCAGAAGTGATTGATAGCCTGCTTGTAATGTGTCTGCTTAAGCAATAAGTTTCACATTTACAACCCAGGTGCTTGGGATTCCTGTCTCCTGCGGCTGTAATTAGAAACTGGAGAACAATGCAAAGGGTTGGTTGTTTTCTTTCCCTGAAAAATAGATAGAAATGCTTCATAAAGCCATGCTGGGAGCAGACTTTGTGATCCATGTGGTTGCATGGGTGGACAGGTATTAAATATTCTGTGATCCTAAACAGGAAAAGGTTTCGGGGAGATTTGAGGATGGTGAAGAAGGGTTTCTATCGAGCCTTGCAGACTTTCGTGGCATGGCTGGGAGACAAAGGGATGCTGCCAGCGAGGATTCCTGGCTGGTGAGAGAGGATGGGCAAGGGCTCAGGGTGATGCTCCAGGGCTGAAGGGTGCTCCAGATAAGGGCTGCAGGGTGGGGAGAGCAGAGGTGAATTGGGTGCAGCTCCTGGGTGGAGGGCAGGGCTGTACAGTGGAGATAAACCAGTCAGGTGGTGGCTGAGCTGTGGGAAGAGTCTGAAATTGAACAGGATTTATTTATTTATTTTTATTTTTGAGCAGGGATTCATGCTCTGATCTTGCACCAGGGTCCCTGGAAGGTTTTGCCAGGCACAGTGAGTGGCTGAGATCCCTCATCTCAGCAGTACAAATGCATGGCTGGTCCTCAGCCTCCCTTTTCTCACACCTCTCTGTCGCTTGTCCTGTATTCCACAATGGCCCAGCAATCTGAAAGGGGTTAACAGAGCCATGGGCAGCATGAATCCGGGGTCTGGTGACCAGCTGAGCCTGTCAGACCCCACTGCACAACTTCCTCCAACTGTGCTGTGTGAGGGTGGCTCTAAAGATCCTCAGTGACCCCGAGTCTGAAAGGTGAACCTCAGTGTCCTGCTGTCCCTAAGAATCCTGTTTTCACAGGGATGCAGACCTCACAATCCTCGCTGCCTGCAAAAATATTTTATATTTTACATGATTTTTTTTACCTTAACAATCCCCAGATTTTAACATAGTGCCCTTACGCTTTTTTTTTTTTTTTTTTTTTTTTTTTTTTTTTTTTTTTTTTTTTTTTTTTTTTTTTCTTAACTGGATCCCTTTTCCCCCATGCTGTTCTTTCCCACACCCTTCTCTGCATGCTCCCCAAATCAGTATGCAAAGCACTGAGTCCTCCAACATGGCATCACCTCCTGTCTGATCCATCCACACACTGGAGTAACCAGCCAAATATTTGCCTTCCCCCTGCTCCTTTGCTTGCAGTGGTGCTGGAAGGCTCTTGAATTAATTTCTCCGTGGCTGCTCCCTCTCACACGGTTTTGGCTTGAGGTCCTACACTAATGTGTACAAAACCTGACGCTTGAGGCTCTGTTAAATTGCCAGGCTTATCCTGGTGCTCCAGGGAATAGTCTGGCCACTTAGGAAACAGCCTGTCCAAGCTCTGCTGGGATTGCTGCAGCACTTTAAATTCACAGCCCACTCGATTTCAGATTAATTTCCTTGAGCAGACAAACCCAAAGTGACAGGAATTAGAAAGAAATTCCTCTGCAGGCAAAGAATAATAGGTGAAATTTCATTTCATTTTCCTCTGCAGCAGCTGCTGCTGGTTCCTGCCAGACAAAGCAGGGATGGATCTGGTGTGGGCATCCTCCTGCTGGGTGACCTTGCTGTCCAACCCCTGGGAACTGTCTGCTGAGATGGAGGTGTTCCTCATCGCTGCTGCAAGTGGGAGATGCCCCCTGAGCTCAGCTGAGCTCTCTGTGTTCCACTGCCTGCCTTCTATGGGGAAATCACAGAATCTTTAACACTTTGAGTTGGAAGGGACCAGCCCAGGTTGTCCCAAGCCCCTGCCATGAGCAAGGACACCTTTCCCCACCCGAGGTCGCTCCAAGCCCCATCCAACCTGACCTTGAACACTTCCAGGTCCTTATCTTCTCTGGGCAACCTGTGGCCCATCACACTTACCATAAAACTTTCTTTCCTTATGTCAACCCTAAATTTGCCATTCTCAATTGAAACCACTGCCCCTTCTCCTGTCATCCCGACCCCGACCAAAAGCCTCTCTCCATCCTTTGCTAAATCCAGCCGGGAAACTCTAAAGCCGAGTCCTCTGGGTTGTGTTCCTCTCTCACCTGCTCTGGCCACACTCACTTCGCCATTAGTGCTAATTAGGGGCAGAACTCATCCCGCTCTGCCTTCTGCCTGCTTTTCTCAGTGGAGCTTTCCTCTCTATTCCCGAATCCAAGCCTCTCCCCGCTGTCTCAGGCGCTTCTCCCTGCAGCTGCGTGCCACCTAGTGCACGCTGAGCCGCGCGGCAGCCGACAGGGCCGGCGATCCATCCCTCCGGAGCTTTCCTGGACCTAAATCAGCTTTCCAAGCTCCCTTCCAACCCAAGCTGGTCCATGCAGCTGGGGCACGGCTTCTCCATCCCACGCAGGTCCCGCACTGGCAGGCAGAGATGTCCACCCTGTCTTGTCAGCCTGGCTGTCCCCACACAGATCATCACGTCCCCGTCACCCACTTTGGCACAGTTTGGACTCTCTGGGGTGAATTTAAAGCACTGAGGCTGCAGCAGTCCCGTCTCACAGCAGCGATGCTGCAGCAGGAGTGGGATGCATTAATTCCCCAGGGCTGGCAGAGAAGCCAGCAAGAGCTGGTCCTAATGGACAAGTCATAAAAATAAATACACCTATATAAATACCTATATATAGATAGATATAGATATAGATATAGATATAGATACAGATACAGATACAGATACAGATACAGATACAGATACAGATACAGATACAGATACAGATACAGATACAGATACAGATATAGATATATAAACATATATGGCTGTTGTCTCATAGGATCCTTCTGCCAGGTGATGTTTCACCCCCAGAAGTGATGGCAGGCAAAAAAGGGAGTTACAGACACACCCTAAAGCCACAGCGAGTTCCTTTGGTGACGGAGGGGACCCAGCTCCCTCTTTCCCATCCCCTCTCCCCTGCTGTGATCCATTCCTGCCCCTCCCCGGCCCTGGATGGCCGGAGCCCCTGGCTCGGGTCTGCTGCCCTCCGGAGCGGCTCCTGTCAGCGCCGCGTCCTTGGGCTGCTCCTTCCCACCTGCCCGGGGTGTTTTCTGCGGCGCGTACATCGGGCAGGAAGCAGATTAGGGAGGAACAAAGGTGATTTTGTCCCGGGAGGGGATGGGTACCTCTCCCCGAGCTGCGGCTTGCTGCGGCCCGGGGCAGCGCTGAGCCTCTCTGCGGGCTTCCATTGCTCTTTCCTCAGCCCTGATGTTCCTTCAGTACTTATAAACTGCTAAAAACACCTTTAAATTAGCTCGTGGTCCCCAAATAGCACAGGGCTGTGCTGCGAGCGCAGCTCCAGCCGCACCGAGGCGGGGCTTGGTGTCAGGACAGGGAACCAAAATGATCTTGTACTGGATTTACATCTTTCCTTTCTCCAAAGGCTGCTGGGGACAGGCTGGTTTGGGGCTGAGAGCTCCCCAAATTGCAGTATCCCATCGCTGGCCGTGCCCTGGAGCACAGCAGGAGCGGAGGAAGGAGGGAAGGCTCCATCTTGCTGTAGATGCTGCATTTTTCGTGCCGCTGCTCCCCAAAGTGAAAGCAGCAGCAGGAGCCCCCTAAATACCCGGTGATTTAGCACAGCAACAGCAGGAGGATCCGATCGTTCTTTATATACCGGCTAAAGGCTCGAAACAGCAATTGGTGTTCTCAGCCCTGTGTTTTCCTCCTGGCAGCAAGAAGATGTCTTTTGTTTCAGCTTATGGTTCTTTCATACAGCACCAGGCTCTTCTATACATCCCCAAGGCATTTCCTGGCCATGGTATAGCCTGGAAAATGAGTTTATCTCTCCTCTATGTATTTTCCCAACTAATCAAAAAGGGAAATTGGTTTGGATTTTTTGGGTTTTGTTTTGTTTTGATTTTTTTTTTTCCTGGAGGCCTTGTATTTTCTGCAGTTTCGTGAGGCACTTGTTTTTGCCAGTTTCTACCCATGGCCAAACTGCTGCCAGAAAACAGGTCTGCTGGAGATGCCACCCAGTGCCATAGGAAGCTGTTTCAGATGCTGCTTGTGGCATGTGGCAGTGGATGTGGGGATGGCCTAGAGAAGCTTCTCCTCCATGAGCATCTCTGGAGTGTCCCAGAGTGTCCCTGCCTAGGCAGCAGGACCATCAAGAAGCATAAAAAGAACTTCTTTTTTTTCCCCCTGGCACACAAGAGAACAGCCTTGCTGTCCTGTGGAATTTTATAATTATCCTTTCTTATGTTGTGGCTGCTCCCTGAATAAGGCTGGCTGTGTTTTCTTTCCCTCAGAGCAGCGTAATCCCCTAGCCTGATACTGCCAAGCCACTCAAAGCACATGCAGGAACGATGTAGACATGGAAAAGGGCTGAGATGCTGCCCCAAACATCCAGAGAAATCCTGGACAGGGCGGAGAGCATCTTATCCCTGCATATCCACATTGTGCTCCTAGTCTGCAAAACCTGGATGTGGATTGATGCTGGAGCTGATGATTCCCAGTCTGTGAGCCCTGGCAGATAGCCAGGACAGTGGGGAGTTTGTCAAAGTTTAGGCAAAACAGACTTAAAAGGCACCTTTGAAACTTGTGCTCATGATCTGGTTAATTAGAACTTTGCTGCTACTGGGAAATAAAAGTGCCTAATTGCTAATTACTAAATCCCTGCAAGAAAGGAACAGCAGAAGCAATTGGCAACAATTGTAGGCAGAGCTGGCTTTGTGCAGAGTTAAAATACAAAATCCAGGCTTTTTAGGGCATTTAGAAGCCTGGGCTTTGCATAGGAGCAAGTGAAAAATCCAGCAGCAAGAGCCACAGGGCAAATTCTGCCTCCCATGAGAAGGAGGGCAGGAATCCTGTGGCTCATAAAATCAACTTGTTCAAAGCCAAAAGCACACCAGGCTCCTAAAATTGCTGGGGAACTTAAGAATTCATAAGTCTGCGAGACCCAGTATGTTTGGAAGTTTCTTTTCTGTGGTCTTAAAGGCTGCTGAGACCCAAGAGTCTCACATTATCTGGCTTTTACTTGCAATGGTGGTTAAAATGGTTTAAAAGGCTGTAATAGTTAAAAATTATTAACTATACACTACTCTTTTTAAAATAAAGAGATGCCTTGGTCAGGAGCAGAAGGAGACAACATGAATGTGTGGAGCAGGAGGTGGTGGAGGTGGATGGGGAAGGTTTCCAGGCACAGGACATCCCTCACCACAGGCTGAGAGCACAAGGAGAACTCAGATCCCTCCAATGTCCCAAACAGAGATGCCTTGGATGTCCAGACAGGAAAAATCCTGTAAAAAGGGACCTCTAAAGGTAATTTCTTGCCTAGGAACAGGCAGGGAAGACCATGGTTTGCCCAAGGAACAGGTCTCCAAGTCCTCCGTTCAGGGAAGGAGGTCAGAACCATCCCCTCGTGCTGCACCCCAGCACTGGCTCAGGACCGACAGAAACATTTCCAGCCAGATGGTTACTGCTGGCTTCCTCTCCAGGTGGGCACTCAGACAGCCCAGGAGGGAGGTGGGAAGGAGCTGAAAAGCCCAAATCCTCTGAAAAAGCTTCTTCCTTCCCCTCGAGGCGTAACTCAGGCTCTGCCAGCACCCAGTTTAAGGATGTGTCTCTGCCTGCCTCCCTGAAACCCGAGCCATTCCCTCCTCGCCATGAGTCCTTAGCGGTCCTCCCTCTCTTCTCCTCTTTCTGCTTCTTCTTCCTCTTCTCCTCCCTTCTCCTGCTCCCTCTCTTTCTCCTCTGCTTTGGGGATGATCTGTCCCAGGATGGGTTGCAGGGCTGCCATCCTGCTGTAACCCAGCAGCAGCAGCCCCAAAAGTGCAAAGAGATGACAGGCTGGAGCTGTTTTGTTGATGGATGAGATCCATTTTCTTCCCCCTTTTTAATTTTTTTTTTTTTTTAATTTACTAAGCAAGATCTCACCTAAAGGAAAAAAAAATCCTGCCTTATTCCCATCACATCTTACCAGGAATATTAATTTCAAACATTGTTTAAAAAATATTTTATAACTAACCAGCCAGCTCCTTTGTTCATTTCCAAAAAGGACAGATATTTCTTGGATTCCATACACCCATCTTTACACTGGAGAGGAAATACCAAACAGGTATGTGGATTTATGGTGCTTTTTTTTTAGGTCAGGGTGGTAATTAGAAATAATGATCTGGCAGGGTGGTGGCAGCTGAAAAACTGTGATTTCTCCTGAAGTTGTTTGAAAAGTTAAAAAGTGGAAGAAGTGATAGAGAACTGGGTCTTACTCCTTATGGCCAAGGGGTGCAAAGGGGTGAAAGGGACCTGTGGGGTCCTGTGTCCAGGTGGGAGGAGGGAATTTTCACCAAGGGCACAGTGTGCCTGCTATGCTGTGTCATTTGGGGTGAAAGCAGGGGCTTTCTGTGCCCCACTTAAAGCCCTGATCCTCCCCTGTGAGTTTTGTACCAGCCCTGGTGGTCAGTGCCTGTGCAGGACGGGGGTGATGGAGGATTTGCTGCTTCTTCCATCGGGTCCATGGTGGGGGGTGGCTTCACAGGACACCTGACAGCTTGAAAACCTTGGTGGGAAAGGACTTCCATAAACCCACATTCAGCAATGATTTAAATCATAGAATCATCACTAAATCATAGAATGGTTTGGGTTGGAAGGGACCTTAAAGCTCATCCCATTCCACCCCCCTGCCATTGACAGGGACAACTTCCACTGTCCCAGGTTGCTCCAAGCCCCATCCATCCTGTCCTTGGTCACTTCCAGGGGTCCAGGGGCAGCCACATCTTCTCTGAGTGATGTTAGAAGGGATGCTGGGTTTTGCTACAATGCCATAATGACTAATTACGGCTTAAAAGCAGATTTTAATCTGTGGGGATTCTGAAAGAGCCCCAACACCCCCGGGCTTAAGAAAGGGAGCTCAGTTTTCAGCTGAATCCTGAGCGTTGGGGTGAGGATGGAGAAGCAGTTTGAAAAGCACGGTCAGAGAAGGAAAGTCGCGTTTTCCCTCTTTGTGGTCAGCCGTGGCACAGCACCTCAGTGGTTAATGCCCGCTGCCACCTTGCCAGGGAGCAGGAACGCGCTGGCCCCGGCACAAAAGTGGCCGGCGATGACAACGTCCCTGCCAGCGGGACGCGATGCCGGCGTTTGGCCGGGGCAGGGCGGCGGAGGGGCCGTCTGTCAGCCCTGCCCCGCCGCACAGAGGGGAGGGCCCGTGGGACAAAAGGCGACATTATTCCGTGCTTCAGGAGGGATGAATGGAGTATTGAAAGCCACCACCTCAGCCAAGTAGATTGGTTTTCAGCCCCCATCACTGAGCTGTCTGTCCGCTGGTGAGTCTCCTCCAGGGGTTTGGTCAGCAGGAATCGGGCAGAGCTCAGGGAGATGTAGCGGGGCCGTGTCCCATCCACACGGGCTCCTTCCTGCGCCTCCATCACCTCCTGCTGGTGCACAGAAAACACTTTGGTCCACCATCACCTCTCCTTAGTGCGGGCAGCAAAATCCAAGCCTTAGTCTGGAGGCTCTGGATCTCCCCCAGCACACGGCCTGGAGGGGCCTTGGCTGGGTGGACACCAGCACATGGATGAGCTCCACATAGGAAAACCAGGAGCAGAAAAAGGCTGGATGAGAGGTTTCCATGGGAAGGAGGGTTTACTCACTGATATCCTGGATTTCAACGACCTTTCCCGAGTTTCTGCCCACCAGTAGATGCCTGCAGAGGCAGCAGTCGCTGGGAATCCCTTCAGGAGTTGGTGTGCCCCGTGCGGACTGGAGGGATTAATTTTAGGTCTCGGCTGAGCTGAGCCTGCCAGCCCGGCTCTGGAGGCGGCGTGCGGGAGCATCCTCACGATGGCACTGCTCCCCCGGCTCACACCGGCTGTGGCACCGCGGGATGTGGGGCTGGGCTCCCAGAGGTGTCCCGGCCAGCAGGACCCATCCTCCTCCCAGCCAGCCTGCGAGAGAGACAGAGCTGGAAACCCACCCCTTCGGCAGCGAGCAGTGAATGAGGGGGAGATGGAAACTTAAGATATTTAATCTCTTTCTCATTTTCTGTTGACATTCCCTGTTGCTGAGTTTTATCTCGCAGGTGGGATACGGCCCTTCAGTTTCATCTTGCCACTCAGAAAAAAAAAAAATTAAAAATCGCTTGTTCTCAATGAATCCAGCTGGAATTACTGTCTCCTGGTCGCTGCTCCTGGAGATACCGAGGGGGAACATGTTCAAAGGTCCTGCATGGCCCTTGGTGACCACAGGCTCCCCTGGCCACCACCACTAACAGTGCTGTCCGCATGTTTCAGGGAAGTGTCCTCTGGAAATTGGCTTGCACGAGGACTGACAAGCAGCAATGACCCCCGGTCCCTGTCCGGGCACCCAGCACGGCCCCAGGACGGACATCGAGGTGCTGCCTCTCTCCTTGATGCCAGCCACGCTCCTCATCCTCCTCGTCCTCCTCAGCCCCACCGGTGAGCTCCTGCCTGGGGCAGTGGGAAGGGGTTTAGGCACCCGTGATCCCTCTCCAGCTCTCAGATTTGTGGGCAGATTTTCTCCAGACACAGCATTGTTGTGGTGTCCCCCACAGCGCTGGGTGTGCACAGGGATGGAGGGAGAGAGTTCAGCTCTTATGTCCCACCGTGCCCCGGCTGTGATGGCAAGGCCAGCACTCAGGACAGGCAGGGGAATGTGGCAGGCAGCTGCCAGCACTGGCGACAGAGCAGTTCTGGGCTCAGGAGCGGGCAGCACCCATGGGAAGGTGCTGATGGCCAAGGGATGCTCCTGGAGTTGCTCCCCGAGACCTGTGGGACCAGTCCTACCAAGGAAACGGGTGGAATGAGCACCCAACCCCTGAGGACAACTGTCCCTACTCACTCCTGGCAGGCGCTGTCCAGCCAGGACGGGAAGCATTTAAACAGACCTGGGAAAAGCCATTCCTGCCCTGGAACGCGGGTCCACACGAGCGCTGTGGCAGCGTAGTTATCCCAGGGTGACTCTATCCATGTAATTACAGCCAGGAGGTGGGGAACGCATTCCTGCCTCAACAAACCCGCGCCAAGGCACAGCCAGCCAGAAAACTGGGAATTCAGGTGTAGTCAGACATCCTAATTGAGTTAAATCGGGTTTTACCTTCCCACCGCCTCGGCTGGTGCTTCCCTTTGCCCTCGGGATGCTGCGGCAGCATCCGCGCCCACACTCTGGGCGTGGGGACCCTGGGGGGACCCTGGTGGCTCTGTTGCTGTCCTCTGCATCGCCTGGCTCTCCTGGTTCCCTTCATTAGGGCACAGATTAGTCGCTAACGAGAGGCGATTTGTCCTCCCTTTTGGTGGTTTTGTTTAGCAGCGGTGTTTACTCGAGCACTTTCCCTTTTTCTTTTGGCTTTGTGAAGCTGGATCAGAGGAACATGGAGGGTTCTATCTCTTCTCAAAAAAGACAGTTTCTCCCTCGTTCCTCATTATTGTAGACAAACCAGGAATACTCTTTTCAGATCTCTCCTGACTTTGCTGGAGGATGCTCTTAAATGAATATTTCAACGCTTTGATTTTGACTTAAAGGGAGATGAATATTTATCAACGTCCTTTTTATCCATTGCTTTTTCGGCACTGGAATGGACTAGGTGCTAAAAATCAATACAAACCAAGATCAAACACTCTTCCTAGAAACCCTCACGTCTTCCCATTTTTGGTGCAAGGGTGAGCTGCATTACCTCTACCTTGTTATCCTGCCCATGGGGCTGCTGTATCCTTCCCTGTCCTCTCCTGCAGAGCCTCTGTGCTCCCATGGTCTCACCTGCTTAATCTCCAATTCTTCCTGGAATCACAGCATCCCTTTCCATGCCGGGTTCAGCTGGGTAGGGCAGGAACCCTGACCTCTCTGGAGCTCCCCGGCTGCTGCTGCTCATCCCAGCATCCCTGCTAAGTCATGGATACAGCCAGATAGTTGCCTTATTCTCCTTTCTCTTGGGGTTTCTAGGTCTTTCTTTGACAGCCCTGATTTCTGGCTGACTTAATGGTCTCCCAGGCAACGTCCTAGCAAGGAAAAGGGAGGTGGGTTCATGTTCTGCCCTGTCCCCCCCAGGTTCACAGTGCTCCTCACAGCGGTGACATCCCACCCCCGGAGCGGCTGGGATCGACCTTCCCCTCACTGCTCGTGGGATGGGTGTGAAGCAGGATGGGGCTGGTCCGAGGCAGTGGGAGGAAAAGAGGCCACGGAGGCACCAGGGGTGTTGATCAGTCCTCGGGTGCTGTAATTAGCACGGAGGCATCATAGAATTACAGAATGGTTTGGGTTGGAAGCGACCTTAAAGTTTATCTCATTCCAAACCCCGTGCCGTGGGCAGCAATGCCTTCCACGAGGTTTGGAAGGATTTTGGAAGGTGTCACCCATGGGAGAGGGCTGTGCAGCCAGAGTCTCAAGCCCAGGACACCTCGGATGCCCAAGGAGATCCGTGCTGGGCTCAAGCATCAGTCAAAGTGCTCGTGGACTGGGATGTCTACGAGGTCAAGCCACCCATCCCCAACCCCAGGGCATCATGATGATGTTGCTGTGACCTCCTGGACAAGCTGGAGCCCTCCAGCATTCCAGGGAGGATCCCACATCACTCAGCATTGGGGCTGAGAAGGATTTTGTGCCCAAATAATGCCCAGCTGTGCAAGGGGTGTCCAGAGATGAGGGCACATCCTCCATCCTTCAAGTGCTCACCTCCCTCTGGATGAGGTTTGTTCACCCCCTAAGGTGGCTGCACCCCATCAGGGTGTCTTGGTACTTGCATGTAATTATGGAGCTTCTAAAAAGTGGATTTTGTTGGGGAAATAAAAGAAAAAAACAATTCAAAGGCAGATAGGGTGCAGCATCTTCCATCAGGAGATCTCCAGTGGATTTCTCAAGTTGGGCAGGATTGATTTTCCTTTTTCCCATCTCACCACCCAAGTTTTCCATGGGGGTAACCGGGCAGGGGATACAGGAGCTGCCCAGGGCCCACAGCAAGGCAGCAATGGAGCCAGGGATGGACAAAAAAGGTCCCCAACACCTGGCCCAAGACAGGACCCACCTGGAGTGGCTTCAGGGTCTCACATGTGTCACCTTGTGCTTCAAGCACCATCCCACCAGAGTCACAGGCACTCACATGCTGCCTCAGTTTCCCCACTGTGAAGCAGATGAAGTGATGCCCTGGGGAAAGGTGTTTATTTTTTTTTGCCCTACAAACACCAGGACTTTGAAGGAAAGGGAAGGAAGGCTGCTGGATCCTGCCAGTCCCCACAACATCCATCCCATCCCTGCTGCCATCGCTCTCCAAGCTGCACCTCCTCCTCTCTGGGGAGAGCTGATCCTTTCTCTTCTCCCTTGCAGGCACCACCTCTGAGCCTGAGCTGTTGCCATTCCCAGGTGAGATTCTTCTCTTAAAGTCACTTTTCTCCAGGAAGTTTTGTAGTTGAAAAATGCATTTTTTAGGTAAAAGAAGGGATTTTGGGGAATTTAAAAAAGGAAGGATATTGGTTTGGAACCAAAAGAGGCAGAAGAAGCTAAACTTCTTTTACAGAAAGGAAATAAAGATTCTTTATTATCCCTATTTTGCTAATTATCCTTAGAAGAGAATTTTGCCACCTCCTGCTGAGTGCCTGTGCCTGTGCCATGCATCACACACAAGTAAATAATTCCCTTGATGTGGTAGACCCTGGGCACTTCCACTCCTGCTCCCCATGACCAGCAGCTTGAGAGATCATCTCCATCCCACCACCTCCCACGTGGGAACAGCTCTGGATGCATTCCTTGAGGCTAATAAGAATTTGTTAATTGCATCTTGTCACTCATTGTCACCTATTGTAAATCAACATGTGGTGCCACGTGTCTGCTTTTCCTTGTCCCACTGGGTTTTTGCCCATTAACAGACTAGATGATGGGAGCATCACAGAGCCAGAGAATGCTTTAGGTTGGAAGGGACCTTAAAACCATCTGATTCCACCCCTGCTGTGGGCAGGGACACCTTCCACCAGACCAGGCTGTCCAAAGCCCCATCCAGCCTGACCTTGGTGATGGTGCATCTCATTCCTGCAGTGAGAAGTGCTGTGTCTCCACAGCCACTGCTGCCAGCAGATGAAGGGGAGCCCGTGTCCCACCAGCAGCTGGGCAGCACCAAGCCCAGCAACTGTGTTGTGCTCCAGAGAAGGGGCAGTGTCGTTGTTGGACATGAAATAAAGATGCTTGGCTCCAGTTCAAAGGCAGAAGAACATCAGAAGGCTTTATTTACAATTCATCCAGCCTTTTTATAACATGCTGTGCTAAAAAGGCACATTATTGGTCCATAGGATTGACACCTTTCTCCATTGGTTAAATAACAGAAACAACACCTGGGAGAGGGGTTGTTATGAGAAAAATATTATTTACTTAGAAATGTTATGAGTTATTTACAGAAGTTGTCCTTGAAAGAAAATTCTCCCAAGGAATCTTCCCTTGGGAAGAAATTCAGCAACTGACAGGCTGCAAACCATTCAGACTCAGAAATATCAGGATTTTATTTAAGGAGCAGGAGTTTGATGCAGAATTGCTCCCCACTGCCCGCTGAGGGACCTCTCCATTCCCACCCCCGCAGAGATCCGTCTCTCCAACGGGCCCAGCCGGTGCCAGGGGCGAGTGGAGATCCTCTACAACGGCTCCTGGGGCACGGTGTGTGACGATGACTGGGACATGCTGGATGCCCACGTGGTGTGTCGCCAGCTGGGCTGCGGCCACGCCGTCACCCTCCCGGCCGCCATGGCCTTCGGCCAGGGCAGCGGGCCCATCCTCCTGGACAACGTGGACTGCAAGGGCTGGGAGGCAGCCCTGAGCCAGTGCTGGAGCCACGGCTGGGGCATCCACAACTGCTACCACTACGAGGATGTGGCTGTTGTGTGCAGTGGTAATGAGGCTGGGGTCCTCGTGGGTAAGGGGGTTGCTGTGGAGTGCAAGACTTGGCAGCTGTGGGGGACTTGGTGGAGCCCAAGGGTCTTAGCTCAGAGTCTGTTCCTCTGACCTGGGTCAGCCAAACATCCTCTACACCATTCTTTCACCCCTCTCCTCAATCCAGGTCACCTCCCAGCTCTGCAAGCTGGTGCTCCATAAGGTGACCAGCCTGTTTTGTGTTCCTTGTCACTCCCAGCTCAGGGACTTTGCGCCCTCTCCAGTATGATCCATGGGGAAAGAGCACATGCCCACCCACGCTCCTGCCTCAGAGCCAGTTGCTGCCCAACTGCTCTTTCCCCTTTTGACTTGTGTTTCTTTAACTTGCTGAGCTTTTCAGTAGGAGATGTTCCTAAAGGTGAGAAAAGCAGTGGAAAGTGTTTGAACTTGGCAAGTGAAAGTGGAACGGCTCCGTGACGACCCTTATGTACCCCACACACGTTCCTCCCTCGCTGTGCAAGGTTTGCTCATCAGCCAGGCATCAGTGAGCTGTGAAAGTGAGGCTGTGCAGACCTGGAGCAGCTGCTCTGTGAATCCCCTGCAGGAGCAGGGCTTGGAAAAGGAGGGATGGAAAGGCAGGGATGCTGAGTCCACCCTGGGGTTGTACCAACAGCAACCAGAGAACAGAGGCTGTGTATTGAGCAGGGAAGTGAATCATAGCATTGTTGGAGAGGAGAGGTGGAAGGAGTGAAAAAGGAGGTGGGGACCTGGGTCTCAGGGCAGAGGAGAGGCTGGAGGTGTTGGCAGAGAGCTCTGGGCAGGGTGGTGCAGCTGCAAACCCCTGTGTTTTCAGCTGGGGCTGGTTTGGTGCAGACCCTCCTGGAGCAGTGAGGTGGGAAGGATCCCTCCAGCTTCAAGGTGGAGCAGCAGCAGCAGCAGCAGCAGCAGCAGGTGCCACCTCTCTGCTTCCCTTTGCAGAGTTCTCACCCACGCAAGTCAGCGAAGGACCGACCACCAGGACCCTCACGGCCTCAGTACAGGATGGGGAAAGTAAGCTGCTCAGCTGCCACTGCAGGGGGAACATCCTGCCTGAGCCCAGTGTCCCCTACTGTCACCTGCTGCCCCTCTTGAAGCCTCCCAGCCCTCCAGCCCTGAGGTGCAGACCCCCAGACCCCATCACTGTGCTGGCCATGGCCACACCCTATCCCAGACCTTCCCAAGCCCTGTTGCTCTACAGCTTCTCCCTTTCCCCGCTCTTTCTCACTCATTCCCTTTGCCATCACAGCAGGGCACGGCAGGGTCTGGGCACGGTGGCATGACTGTGCCATGTGCAGGGACACCACACCCTTCTCAGCCCATGCTGCCACCCTGCAGGTGACGGCAGCATCCGCCTGGTGAGCGGCCCTGACTCCTGCCAGGGCCGGGTGGAGATCTTCTACCGCGGGACCTGGGGCACGGTCTGCGACGACGACTGGGGCCTGAGCGATGCCAGTGTGGTCTGCAAGCAGCTGGGCTGTGGGCAAGCCCTGGATTACAAGAGCAATGCTTATTTTGGCTATGGAACAGGACGTATCCTCCTGGACAACGTCAACTGCGACGGCAGCGAGCCCTTCCTGTCCGCCTGCTACAGCCTCGGCTGGGGCATCCATAACTGTGGCCACCACGAGGATGCCGGGGTCATCTGCACGGGTACTGGGCAGGGCATGGCCCTCAGGGTGGGGAAAAACCCTGGGACATCCTCTTCTCCAAGCAGAAATAGCCTCAGGGAGATGTTGGGATGCCCAAGGCTGGGCAGGTGCTGTGAGATCATCCTTGCTCCTTATCCGCCCTCATCCTGGTGCTCCTGAGTAGCAACCCCACAGCAAGAGCCCAGAGCGCAGCCGGGGTGGTGGTTTGCAGGGGAAATGCATCTGCCATCCTGCCATTTCCCTCTGCCTTTTCCCTGCTCTGCTGGCTGGAAAACAAGCTGCCCGTGTCCGGAAGGAGGGAGCGGCTGCCAGGGGCCGGGCACGGCGCCAGGCTCAGCCTGCCTCCCCTTCCCCTCCTGGAATGATGTATTCCTGCCATTCTCCACTGATTACTGTTTATAATGTTAATAATCCCCCTGAATTCCCTCATTATCATGGCTAATGACAGGAGCAGTAAGTGCCAGTGCTTTCCCTTTCCCACTATTAATGGACAAAGGGGATGATGTAGGACAAAAGGGGCAATTTTTTCAGGCTGGTCCTTTCCTTCCTAAACATCCCCATCCCCTCCGGCACCTCCTCTGGGCACAGAGTCGATGGCACCACCACGCCCAGACCTTGCTCAGAGGGGCAGGGGACAATGAAGCATAAAATCCTGATGATAAATCTCCCAGGTGCCACCTCTATCCCTCTGTGTCACCACAGGGCTGGACACCTCCACCATCACATCGTTCACCACCTCGGTGGCCATGGACTCTGAGGAGACGCTCACAGCCACGGCCACAGGTAGGAGGCTGGCACTCAGCCACCTGGGGAGGGGAAAGCTGTGCCCTCTGTGTCCCCTTGTGTGTCCTCTGTGTCCCCTGGCCACCCTGGGGACCTGCCACACGTGGCTGATGCTCGGGGGGTGACATTGTCCATGGCAGGGTGGGCACTGGCACCGACTGGTGCTGGATCTGGACTCCCCCCAGTGCCCACATGTCCCCATGCTTGTCCCAGCAGTGACAGACAGCAGGGACCAGCCCTCTCAGGCCACCGAGGTGGTCACCACCACGCTCCTGACCATCGAGCAGGAAAGTAAGTGTGCAGCTGCTGCTAGTCCTGCACGGGCCTCCACGTCCCTGTGGGAGTCACTCCACATCCCCAGGGCTCACCTCACTTCCCTAGGGCTCCTTCCATGTCCCCAAAGGTCACCCCATGTTCCAAGAGCTCAATCCATACCCCAGGAATTATCTCACATCCCCAAGGCTCACAACCCCAGGGTTTACTCCATGCTCACAGGGTCATTTTATGCCTCAAGAACCTGCCAGGCTGTTGGGGAATGTGTCATTCTGGAGGGAGAGGGAGAGGGAGAGGGAGAGGAAGGGGAAGGGGAAGGGGAAGGGGAAGAGNGGAAGAGGAGGGAGAGGGAGGGGAAGCGGAAGGGGATGGGGATGGGGAAGGGGAAGAGGAAGAGGAAGCAGAAGGGGAAGGGGAAGAGGAAGGGGAAGGGGATGGGGAAGATACACACCCCATGATGCTCAAAGGTTCATCATCCCACATCTTCAGGGATTGCTCCCTGCCCACAGTGCTCACCCCATGCTGCTTGGGAATCACTCCAT